>CM052221.1:9896500-9996118 GCA_028454225.1 Lasioglossum leucozonium | reverse complement strand
CAATTCTAAAATAGACTGCATTTCTTCCCGAAATTGACGATGTTTGTTTCATCATACTTTTTTATGAGTAATATTTATACAAAAACTAACTACATAGTGTTAAAGAGCGTTCTTTCGACTATGTGTATGTGTAACTTTTAACATTATATATATATTTTACAACTTTGATAATTGTCTCTTTCTAAACACCTACTTTCCAGTCTTTTTTTTCTTTAATGACGATTACAAAGCGAACGTCACGCAGTTTCACGATGAATTGTGCATGTACGTATTTGTTAAAGCCTCCTTAAGAGCGCTACATAAAAATATCTTGCGCATACTTGCGCACTTCAAAGTTACAACAATAAAATAGGTAACACAAGCAGTACTCCAATTTAGATAAAAATTAATACTCCGGGTTTTTTCTAGTCGCTGATTATGAATCTGATGTCAAAATTAAAAATTATAATAATTTTTTTTAAAACGCAAAAATAAAGAATTTGATGTATCCGTTTATTGTATTTGAATCAGATTCATAATCAGCAACCCCAAAAATACGGGAATACTAGATTTCAAGCTAATCGGACAATTTTTTAAGCAATACATCTGTCATATTGAATCCACCATTTTGTTTTTTTGAAATTTTGAAATCAGATTCATAATCAGCTATCCGAAAACCCATAGAATACCAATTTTCAACTAAATCGGAATGTCTTCGATTTTTGGCCACGTTTTGGCGATTTCGAACCACTGTGCGTCGGTTTGTCTGGTTGAAACAGAATAATTTCAATACCGGTTTTATGTTCTTCATTCTACGATTAATGAATTTACGATGTTACTCGCGTGGAAATTGAGTCGACAAATTCTTTTATCAAATATTGACATAAAAATTGCACGAAATCTCAGTAAATAGAGCCTCGTAATTTTTCTAAGCTGAAACGTTCAGTGTTAATAGAACTATGCTTTTATTCAACTCAGAGTCGCCACTAAAAATTGCTGTACTATTATTAAAAATATTGTTCACATTATTACATAAGTCGGTGTATAATCAATTACTAAACGTTTAAGTATTTGATGAGATATTATACCAATTTCATTATTCTAGGAATTATTCTAGCTTGGAAGAAATGTTTAACCCTTTGCACTCGGACCTTTAACAGAAAAATTAAACATTTCTTCCAACCTAGAATAATTCCATTCTACATATGATTGTTTTTCAAATTTTATGGATAAGCAATTGATACACCTCATACAATTATACTTAAATGTTTAGTAACCGATTACCTACCAATATATGTAATAATGTAAACAATATTTTGAAAACTGGTGCAGCAATTTTTAGTGTAATATACACTCGAGTGCCAAGGGTTAATTTTCAAGTTAGAATATAGCTTCGAGTGCAGAGGGTTAACTGTTTCTCTGAGGAATCTCGCAGTGAACGGTGTTCAATTGTCGCTATCTCGAGCAGATTAGAATGACGTTTCGATAGGTTCTGTCGTCGGCGTGTATTTCCCTGCAGTAGTCGAGGCGCGCGACGATAATTCGAAGCCCCTGAACCGGAAGTGATCGCGAGCGCCGCTGATAATACACGGCCGACCGAATGCCAGTTGATCGCCGGTCGTCCCGAGCAGTTATCGTGGGAACGCGTTTACGCTGGATTCCCGAATAGCGCAAAAAATCCGCGCGAGTTCAAGGGACGAATAACATTCCGTTAAACACTCGGATCGATCAATAATACATGAACATCGAAGGGGAATCTCATTGCAGGAGGCGATCGCTAGATTCCTCGAAGGGCTGCGCGTGTCTCGCGTCGCGCCGCGAGCCTGAAAACTCGAGAGATCGACGTGGAAAGCTCGCGTTGCCGGGGTCTCGACGCGATTTACAATTCTCATCGAATATCTGCCGGTGGCTACAGCAAACACAGTGACGCAATTCCCCGCCATTTTTCCCATAAATATGGACACGGCTCAGGGCCACTCTAGGCTTTACCGTTTTACGCACGGGTGTCGGGCCTACACAAACTTCGAGGTCCATGGAGATAAGCGACTTTACATTTAGCTAGAGGAGAATTTATGCAACGGAACGGTAAGAAGATATTCGTCTCGACGAAAACGGGACGCAAACCTTCGGAAAGCGATCGGTCGCGATCGAGAAACGGGGGAGAGGCTGCGGAGCTCGAGACGAGGATCTCGCGACGGATCTTTTTGCGCGGCGAGATCGCGTGCAGAAAAACAGGAGCGGCGAGAGAGCCGGACCTCCCGCCGGGCCCCGCGGATCGGGCCCCGAAGGGCAATACGACACCACCGTCGTCGTCAGCGGGATTAGCGGGCGAATGATCATTCACGGATAAAGAGACAACGTCTCGTCCGCGGGTTCTCGGCTTCCGACAAGTTATCCGATGTTAAATCCCCGTGCACCAGCTACCGACTAGCCGTCAGTTTCATCTATTACCATGCTGGAATCGTAATCCGCTTATGTACGTATAGTTAAGGGTTAGAACTCACGGTTGCACACTATTTCCGTTGGCCGTGTGTCAGCGAGCGATGGCCACTCATCCGACGAGACGCACCTCTGTAGATCGGGATCTAGATTGTTTATCCAGGTACAACATACTCGTCGCGGCACGGAATGTTCGACTTCTCTCGCAGTTTCCAACCGGCGACGAAGAATTTACACAAACGCGCGCGCACACACGCACAGAAACAGACAGACGCCGGGCCCGGGCCGCGCTCTCGAGCGCGCAAGCCTCAGCGGGGTCTTTCGTAAATAAGCCGATGCGTCGTGGCCGACAATCTCCGTTCCTCCGCGTTCTTTTAGTCACTGTTCCTCCACGAACGACACTTTCACGCACCAAAAGAAGAAACTCTCCGTGTGTAGTATTTTCCTCGAGTCACCGGCGATCTCCGGCTGCCGTCGCGGATCGATCGATCGATCGACGACCACGGGGATTTTCGAGCTGATGCACGGCCAACCTCCACCTCGCCGACTATCTACCGAACTGGCTGGTCGAGTCCGCTGCGGCGCGCGTTCATTAATATGATAATCATCCAATACGTATACGGTGCCTCTCGACGATCATCGTTCGCGTCGTCCGCGTCGACGTCGACGGGCCGGCCGCGCCGCGGAACATCATCGTAGACTCGTTGCGCGATCGATGAGACAGCGGAGGATCGATGGATCCGCACGGATTGCTCGTATGTAGATCACCTTCACCGAGGGAGAGTTCACCACCGCACCCGCTAGGATCGATTCGATTATCGTCCTGGCAGCATCGCACTTTTCGACCGCGAACCAGTCCGCTCGGAGTTTCCCGCGGAAAGTGAACGAAAACAACGGGCCCCCTGTCCTCTCTCTCGTAGTCGTCTCTTTTCCTAGGTCCACTCAGTCCGTCGAGAGAGACCGTTCCGTAGCGCAGGTCTTTCCCACGCGGACGTTTTCTTCCTGCTCACCGTCACTCTCCCGTGTCCCGATACGTTTTCACGTATCTCTGCTTATTTCGTTATCGTGCCTCCGCCTTCACCGCCGCCTCCTGCGTCCTTCTCATCCTCCACCTTCTTCTCCTCCACCTCCACCACCGGCGTCACCACCACCACCACCAACCACCGCCGCCGCCGCCGCCGCCACCACCTCCTCCTCCGTTTCTTCTTCTTCCACCTCCAGTTTCTTCACCCTTCCTACTTGGCCGATACCCACCGCGGTTGCCTTCTACGTGTCTTCTCTTTTTCTTCTTTATTTCTCCTCGTCTTCGTTTTCTTCTTCTTGTTCGTTTTCTTTTTCTTTCTCCTCCTCCTTCTCGTCGTCTACTTAGTCCTCACCGCACGCCAACTCGGTCTTTTTCTCGTACGAGACGCGTACAAGCCAAAGAGACCACAAGACCAACGGAGAACACACACCTCCGCTTCTCTTCGGTCTAATCCTTCGGTGTCTCTCTCTCTTTCTTTCTTTCTTTCAGGGGCTCGTAGACTCGAGCGAGAGAGAGTACGCGAAACACGCGCGCCGACCAATTTTCGTGGACGAACTTTCCGGTTCGGTGTCTTGTATTGGACTGTGCAGAAGTGGCACCTTCCAGTTTCTGAACTTACATCTTGTCAGGTAAGTGTGAGCTTTACCCGTGTGTCCCGTAGGCGAGAGAGACACGCCGAGCCTAGCGTGCGAGTGTGTGCGATCGCGCTGGCACACGCACGACACCGCTGCGTGTGCCAGGGACCCGCCTCTATCCCCACCACGAACGGGCCCCTACCCGCGTCTCTGTCGCACCACGGGGGCCGCGATCGCCGCCATACGCGTCTGATAGCGGCACTCGCTCGCACACACGGCCGTCTACCTGCTCGCTCGACGCACGCACACGCACGCACGCCCGACCGGAGCCGTTCACGCACGCGTCCACGGGGCCTTACCCCCGCGTGTCTGCCGTAGACCACTGGTAGCTTCGTTCACTCGGATAGAACCCTCTCTCTCTCCCTCCCTCCTTTTCTACCTCTCTTCCCCACCTCTCTCTCTCTCTCTCTCTCTCTCTCTCTCTCTCTCTCTCTCTCTTTGTCCCGCGGCCCAACCTCTGTCCTTCTCCCTCTCCCGGTCTACCCATCCACCTCCCTCTCCCTCCACCTTTCTATGTCCTCTTACCACCTCTTTCCCTAGGTGCGTAAGTGCGTGACTCCGGGGACGTTTAGCGTGTCGCGATCCCGTCCCTATCCCCACCTCTGTCGCACGGCCGCTTTTCTAGACGCGTCGGGAGTGGGGCGACCGGCTAGCGGACCTTCGGCAGGGGTAGGGGGATAGTTTCCGACGCGGAGGAAAGGGTGATTCTTTCATTAGACTCTTCCGGGGGTGAGCTCGAGGACGTCGGGTACCGGCTACCGCTCGTTTCTGGTTTCACGATACCGTGCCGACTCGGTGTGACTGACCGATATTTTCTGTTGTTGTTTATGCGACGCGGACGCTCGCCGCGATCGCCTTTGTAACGCCGGCCTCGGGGATGCTTCCCTCGTTCGTTAAACCGTTTCGCTTCGATCTAGTCTTCATTCGCTCGCACTTACGAGCAGGCTTCTCACAACTCTGCCTCTCGCTGCAAAGTTTGCCGACGCGAACGGCCAGTTTCAAGAACGTTCTTGGATTTCGAGTTTTAGCACGAGCCACCTTCGATTTCTAAGGGAACACGGGTTTATTAACAAAGTTTGTTGCCGCCGCTCGTTTCAACCTTTTTCCAATTTTCTGCTGTTATCTCTGGTTTTCTGCTGTTTAGATTCAAGCTAGAAATGTAAATTTGCGCTCGTTTCGGAATGGGCAGCTGTTTCAAAGGGCCAGTTTCGAGAAAGTTTCAACTTGTCTCTCATTCTTAACGGGAGTATCCGATTTATTCCAGTGTTTTGTGTTGGTTAGATTGTAACTTGCTTGGTGCAGAATAACGGTTCAAGTGGAACCGAAATTCTTGTTCAGTGAAAAGAAGAATTTGGCTTTGAGTCAAATTTTATTTTTCTGAAACTAGTTTTCAATGTTTGCTACTCGACGTTTGAAACTGTATGCCTGGAAAGATTGTTTCTTCGGGAATAGTGCTTCATCAGAATGAAAGTTTGAATTAAAATCGGTGTTGGCGGCAATCCAAATCGAATTTTCAATTTTATAGATCCCGGTGTCCGTGATAATTAGACTGCGGATGTGCGTGCGATTGTTAACTTTTCTGGATAAATGTTCGGAAAGTGGAATCAAATAGAATATTATTGTCAGAGGCAATGCAGATACAAAATTAATAAAAATCGTACCAAATTTCATCGAATTTCTCATTCTAATACTATTCTACTCGACTCGATAAGGACGTGAAGGTCTTTTGATTTTTAATTGAAACTCGACAATGTTCAAGCCGAACAAGTCCATTTTCTCCTAAACACTAAACCCCCACCCAGCTCTAAAAACAATTAGTGTTGCCATATGAAAGGTGACATAATCGAATTTATTTGGATTTTGTGCGATTTTGATAATGTATGCTTGAATACAGAATCGTGTAAGACGCGAATGAGAAACATTCGACTGGTAATCGTTTAGCGTTAATATGCGACACAGCCCAGATAGCACATGATGTCTTAAAGACGTCCATTTTACTTCCATTTTAGGTCTGAACGTCTTACGTCCTAAAAAGACATCTTTGAGACGTCTTGAAGACATCTTTCACGGGACGTCGTTTTAACGTCTAAAATAAGTCATCTTCAAGACGCCTTATATGAGACGACTTAAAGTCGTCTTAAAGATGACTTTTTCGGGACGCCGTTCTGACGTCTTAAAGACGTGTTAAAGACGTCTTATTCCAGCCATCTTTGGGACGTTCATAAAGTTTTACGGGTCCGGCAATGTTAATTAAATATACATATGTGATTTGTCGTGCGAAAAGGGACTGGGACCCTTCTTATTTTCAGATGACAAATCGTCTTAAAGTCGCCTAAAAATCGTCGAAAAGTCATTGAAAAGTCGCCTAAAACTCGTCGAAAAGTCGTCTTAAAGTCGCCTAAAAGACGTCCCAAAGACGTCGAATGGTCGTACAGTTTTGTAACATAGGCTGTTCAGAAGACGTTCGGAGGCCGTTCAGGGGACGTTCTTAAAGACGTCTTGAATGTCCGACAACAGACGTCTTTAAGACGTCTTCTAGACATCTTTGTGCTATCTGGGAGAACGTGCATAAGGTGAATTTTTTGCGTGAAGCAGCGGTGTCAATTTCCGGTTCGTCGATTGGCATTCAATCGATCGAGCGCCCTGATGAGATCATGGACAACTAATTAGCTAGACGTTGGGAAATTAGTGAAAGGACTCGCAAAAAGGGATCGGGGGGACAAACCGGGTGGAGAAAGAAACGCGTAAAGAACGAGGACGAAGCGGTCGACGGCGGGTAAATATCACGCTGGCTCTGGTGTCAGGTTGTATCAAAAGGATCAGCTAATCGAGCGACGCCGTCGCGTCGCGTCGCGATGAAACGTGCACGACGTTGGCGGCTCGATGCGCTGGCGCAAAGTGCAAAGAACGCATCAGGAGATATCCGCCGGTTGTCGGCAGTCCGGTGCCGTCCCGTAGATCGTCGTTTCTGGCACGAATAATTCACTCCGGGGAACAACCTCGGGCGTGGAAAACACTGATCTCCATTACTCCTGATCTTTTTTCCCCGATGGAAACTCGCCGCGAGTTTCACTGCAATGTCACCGCTAACTATCTCGGCTCTGATGTCGATTATAGATCGAAGCCCCGGCCACGTGAAACCCGAGAGCCTTCGTTATCTGTTCGAACGCATCCCGGCGAATCGGTTTTGCAAGAAAGTCCGTGCCTCGAATGCGTCGCCGTCGACCCATTATAGATCGGATCGATACCCGCTATCCGTTTTAATGCCTTATAGACAAATAACGGATTGCTTGTTTCCACCTATTATCCCACCAATTGATTTCCTTTATGCCCCGTCCCGTGCCGTGCGATGCCGTGGCGAACCCATAATCACCACGGCTTAATTGATCCTCAGGCGAACTCGAAGATCGCGCGCGCGGCCAGCTTGAATTAATCGGTTCGTTAGCTCCGATTGGTCCACAAGTAATTTTCTAATGAGAGTACCTATAGGTTTTCTAGATAGAAGGAACACCGAGGCGCGAGCTGAACCACCTCCAGGAGATGTTGAACATCGTTTAATCCACCGGAAGATTTTGCGAGGAATACTGCATGGAACTGTCCCAATCTTGTCCAGCCCCTAGCTTCAGAATTAATTACAGAATGCTATAGTTCAATTATATCCCCGTTTCCAGCTCTGCTAACCTATTTAGGACCAGAGTTGGCCAGTAATTGATTACATCTTCAATTACATGAGCAAAAGTGGACTAAATTTTCAATAAGGAAACAGTTAAATGGCCCAAAACATAAAAATAGTGGTTTAAAATAACAATTATTGTAATTGTAATTGTTAGGCGCAATTACAATTACTGTAATCGGGTTAAGTAATTGCAATTACTCCTTCCAATGACTGTAATTGTCATTTTATTTCTGCAATTACAATTACTGAGCCAAAGTAATTGCAAATAAAATTACAATTACATGTAATTGCAATTTTATTTCGGCAATTATAAATTACAGTAATTGGTAAGTAATTATAATTGTAATTGAAATTACTTTTTGCCCAACTCTGGCCGCCACTGGATCTGACAGTGGAAATTTCTTAAGAGTTGAAATTTAATAAATAATAAATACTTCCTAACATTTGTTTTTTGTTTGTTCTTTTTAGATATTTTCATTGAGTAGATATCTAATTTTACTTTAATGCCATTTTGGCCTTAAGTAATTGCAACTACCAATTACAATTACTTGTAATTGCAGAAATAAAAGTACAATTACTTGTAATTGCAGAAATAAAAGTACAATTACTTGTAATTGCAGAAATAAAAGTACAACTACATGTTATTGTAATTTTAATTGCAATTACTTTGGCTCAACCAGTAATTGTAATTGCAATTACTTTGGCTCAACCAGTAATTCTAATTGCAATTACTTTGGCTCAACCAGTAATTGTAATTGCAATTACTTTGGCTCAATCAGTAATTGTAATTGCAATTACTTTGGCTCAACCAGTAATTGTAATTGCGGACAACAATTACAATTACAATGATTTGACAACAATTACGATTACAATAATTTGACAAGTAATTGCAATTATCAATTACAATAATTTGACAAGTAATTGCAATTATCAATTACAATAATTTGACAAGTAATTGCAATTATCAATTACAATAATTTGACAAGTAATTGCAATTATCAATTACAATTACATGTAATTGTAATTTTATTTCTGCAATTACAAATAACAGTAATTGTAATTTTATTTCTGCAATTACCAATAACAGTAATTGGTATGTAATTGTAATTGAAATTACTTTTCGGCCAACTCTGCTTAGGACAGTTGAAACAATAATTTTGGTATTTCACGTGTGATACGAATCAATGAAATGAGATGCTATCTATAAAATTGCTATAATACAGGGTGAATTCGATAAAGCAGGACACCTAAATATCTCCGTTCCTTTTCGTTGTACAAAAAAAACTTCGTAGGACAAAGTTACACTGTTTGAAGGGCCACATATAACAGTATAAGGGAAACAAAATTTCAAGGTCATTTTTATGAGATTTCAAGGTTATCGATGTTTTTTTAAATGGAATGATATATTTTTGTCAACGTAATGTTGTAGCTGACAAAATAACGAATTCATGCATGTAACACAATATGACCTTCAAATGACCTTCAACCCAGAAAAATGGTATAAATAAAATTCAACGTGTAAGATTCATTTGATGTATTTCTGTTACACCAAATGCCTCAATCCCCACTGGCAAAAGTTTACACGATTTACAAAGTCTCTACCATGAAGTTCTTGATGAATTGATAGGTGAAAGGGGTGAAATTTGTGTTCCTGGAGTATTTGCACTACACATTTTTTACTAATGCCACTTCCTCCTGCGATTTGCCTCGTACTAGCATGAGGGTTTGTATTCACTGCTGCCAGAACATTAATTGTGTTTGCTTCATTCCTTACAGTCCTCACCTTTGTACGTTTTTTATTTTCGACACTATCAGTTTCACGGAATTTATTCACTATAATAATAAAGAATAAATATTTTAATAGAATGGGAATAGAGTAATAAAAATAATAAATAACAATAATAAATAAACATTTACATAAGCTAACATAATTGCACGCCTGCATTGCCGTTACGCCGCGCCGTATACCATCGAACGACCGCGCTAGTGGAAGAGCACCACTGGGGGCAACTCATGTCGGGCGAAGATATTTTGCTCTCTGGTTCGGTAAAAACGTCGACGTTTTAAACTTCAAAGGGGGGTTTCTCAAGATAAAAGTCTGCTCTATCGCGTGGTATAGTTCGATTTTCCGCTGGACCCTTAGTTTTTGAGATAAATTCAAAAATATCGTCAAAAATTGGTGCAAAAATGGTGTCTCTTCGCCTTTAATGATCGTTTAAACATGTTTGAACAATCATAATGTATTAATATTGGATATCACTGTATTCGGGAAAGTCTAAGGAATCTTTTGCTGTAAAGACCAATTCAATATCTTTTCTTATAACATCACAATATTTGTTCAAAGTTGAAAAATAGGTCTTTCTTTCAAACTCAAATTTCTCAGAAACTGTGCGTCTAGGAGAAAAATTAAGGTCAGATTCGGAATCAGCGCAAAAAACTCTATAAGAATTTCATAGTGAGAATCGAAATCCTAAAAAATATTGAAATTTGTTAGACAGTGTTATTCCGCAGTCAAAAAGCAAGCGAGCACGCGCGTTGATCGCCGAGAAATTAAGCAACGCGGTAATAGAACGAATTTTCACGAGCGCAGACCGTAGTGTCCCGTAGCTGCGAATTTTTTCGTAGAAAACGTCGTTGAATCGGCGGGAGCCTGGCTTGAGGAATGAGGTCTGCGAGAAGACGACGCCCAAGGAATCCGATCGAATTTAATGAAAACGCTTTCATCGGCGCTCTCGGAGAGGCACGTCCGTAACGATTGAATTCGCCCGTTTCAGGCAGAACCTCGGGCGTGGAAAACGCGGATCTCCGCTTCTTGCCGTCGGTTTTTCTCTGTCCCCTACTCCCGGGCTGGAGGGCCGGAGAGCTCAGCGTCGAGGCCCGACCCGGCCCGTTATATATTTTTCCACGGACGGGCTCTCGGCCTGGGCAAACCCGGTCGGCCACGGGTGCCGAGTTTCACCCATGCCGTCTTCGTTGGTTATTTTAACGAAGCCGGGGCGCCGCTCCGCGCCGTCATCGGTTCGCAAATAAGAGATAGTTTCACGACCGGCTCGTCGCCCGACGACCATTTTCCCATTGCCGGTCGATCGGGCGTTACGCCCATAAGCGATCGCCCAGCGCGCCGATCTCATAGCTATAACGAGGCTGATCGAGAGCACCGGTCTGCCTCCCCGACGCGATCCTACGGAGGGCAGGGAGAAGGAGAGAGACCCCCGGGGCCCGAAGAGAGGGCCCGAAGGGTACGCGACGGTGAAACGCCGGGACACGGGGGGACCGCCGATCAAAAAAAAGCCGCGAAGACCGTGTGGTACTGTTAATCAGGTAAAATCGGACCAGTTCGAACCAGTTTCGTTAATGAAGCGGTGACACTGTATTCATTAGCCGGCCGATATTCGTGCGCTAGCGAAATTTGTTCGAGAGAGCGCCCGACGCGCGCTTTCTTTCCGTCATTAAGGGGGATTACGTTAATCGGCCGTTCATTGTGCTTCGTACGCGACATCTTGCCGTTCGCCTGCTCATTCGAATGTTCATCTCGCCCGCTGTCTGCGGATTTTTAAGACTGTTCGGTCAGCTCGATTAAATCTGTCTTGACAAGTCGACGTGCTGATATCTATGGAAATTCTATGGCTTGCTTTATGAACACCATGGACCAGGGACAAGTTCCTTAACCCCTTGCCCTACGATATCGAGTTAAAACGAAAGAACATTCGATTAGGTTGTAATCGATGTAATTGACTCTGAGGAAAATATAGGCATACGATGCCTATCCTTTCTTCGTGATGACATAACAAATGTTGTTAATGCAATATGGATGCTAGCAACACACGACTTCTTTGCAAATGTTATTTTTTTCTGAAGGTTATTTTTTCCGAAATGTTCAATTAATTTTCAACGATCATTGTATAAAAGTACAATTACTTGTAATTGTAGAAATAAAAGTACAATTACTTGTATTTGTAGAAATAAAAGTACAATTACATGTTATTGTAATTGTAATTACAATTACTTTGGCTCAACCAGTAACTGTAATTGTAATTGCAATTACTTTGGCTCAACCAGTAACTGTAATTGTAATTGCAATTACTTTGGCTCAACCAGTAATTGTAATTGTAATTGCAATTACTTTGGCTCAACCAGTAATTGTAATTGCAATTACTTTGGCTCAACCAGTAATTGTAATTACAATTACTTTGGCTCAACCAGTAATTGTAATTGCAATTACTTTGGCTCAACCAGTAATCGTAATTGCGGACAAGTAATTACAATTACAATGATTTGACAAGTAATTACAATTACAACGATGTGACAAGTAATTACAATTACAATGATTTGACAAGTAATTACAATTACAATGATGTGACAAGTAATTACAATTACAATGATGTGACAAGTAATTACAATTACATTGATTTGACAAGTAATTACAATTACAATGATTTGACTTGTAATTGCAATTATCAATTACAATTACATGTAACTGTAATTTTATTTCTGCAATGACGAATAACAGTAATTGGTAAGTAATTATAATTGTAATTGAAATTACTTTTTGCCCAACTCTGGCTGGAGTCAGTCCATCGAGGCATGAAATTATCGCACCCACTAATTTTCATAACAAACGCATAAAATCCGCAGTTGCCTACTCACGAATACGAGATGCGCACCCGAAGAAGAAGAAGAAGAAGCCGTGAACAAACTGACGGCGAATAAAACAGGGTATTAATTTCTGCGAAATATCTGTCGTTTCGCGAATGTGCAACGTCGCGTCTCTTAAACGGCGATCTGATCGAGGCACGGATGACACATGTTCCCGTTCGATGATTATTAATTAAAGACTCTTAGCCGGCTAATAAAAAAGGCCGCAACATTGACGAGGACATTAATGAAGAAACCGAGAGGGACGTAAAACGTGATCGAGGCGCGTTCACTTTCCTCGTTCGCCGAAAGTGGTCGCAAGGCATCGACGTATCCTCCCTTGATCGGTTCAAGAGTTCAACGAATCGCAGGTGGCCGAGGCGGTAGAAAGTGTTCGTTCGTCGTAAATTCTGGGAAAAATCGCGTCGGCTCGATCAGGTTTCGTGAACGCGCGGCCGACACTTCCTGCATTAATTAATCCGCGGCTCGAGGTTTTTCGGGCTCGCGTGAAATTCCGCATGGCGTGTCGCGCGTCGTCGCGTCAGCGTTTACAACACTGTTCTTGTAATCCGCCACGATGTACAGGGTGTCCTAAAAATGTAGCTCTCAGGTGATTTCGAGTAACTGTTTCCATTACGAAAATGTTCTCCGAGGCTTAAGGAGCCTGAAAAACACCGGCCAATCTGCAGCGCCACGCTCAGCTGCAGCCGCGCTCCGATTGGCCGGTGCTTTTCTTTCGTCGATGACTCCTGAACAAAGCCGCGGAGAACATTTTCGCAAAAGGAGCAGTTGCTTCGAATAACCTCGGGAATCCGTTCGAGGAAATGCAACATTTTTCGGACACCCTGTATACACGACGCAACGGAACGGACAGTCCAATAAAATTCTGCTGGATATGATCATGAAAGTGGACGAGTCGCTTTCACGTTATTAATACCGATAACTCCGCGTATAATCGATTTTTACGCGGCGATCCGACTCGCGAACACCAGACGCGACCGTTCACAGCCAGACACGTTGACGCGAAATGTCGCAATCGACGGGGCTCGCTCGAGTCAATTAAGATTATTAAGTTTTCCGAGGTTGAGTGACGCTTATCTATACGGACATTAAATATCACATCGAAACGCGGGGTCCGGTTATTTTATTTATCGGTATCAGTCCGCGGTTTCCTAGAGCCCCTTCCATCCTACCAGTATCCCCGGGACGCCGCCGTTAACATTAATCCATTAACATGCACTTAAATAATAATAAATTAATGCATTAAAGAGAACGATAATTGCACGGACTCCCAGATAACGATAATATTAATTAACGAGGAACCAGGTTTACGAACGTCTAGGCTTTTCGGGCTTGTTAATTGTTTTGTCGCGAAGATTGTTGTCACTTGTTAACGAGTAGTTACTGTCTACTAAGGGTAATGCAGTTCGATGCGTTCGCGAGAGTTCATTACATTATTTTATAGTCACCGTGAACCTCTCTGACCTTCGAGCACCGTAATACATATCATGTATTTACCGATAGTTAAGCGAAATAAACTCGAAACGCTCCGCGTCTTACATTACACGCTAAAACTACCGATTAGAATTGTCCATTCTCGTGTTTTTTCTTCCGCCATTGGTGAAATTTTACACATACTTTTATCGGAAATTAACCCTTTGCACTCCGGCCTATTTTAACAGGAAAATTAAACATTTCCTCCGACCTAAAATAATTGATATCACTTTACTTGAACAAAGAAAAGAAGAGCCAGGAGAACAGGTCCAATAAACGGAAAAAACATTGTTGTTATTCCATACATTGAGAATATTTCTAATGATTTTAAAAGAATTTTTAGGAAGACTGGAATTCAATACAAAATACCATCTTTTAATTTTTATAAAGCATGTAAGATTTGTATTACAGAATTTTGTAAATTGATTTAACGCATATTCAACTTTTTACAGACGCGGATTTTTCATCTTTCGTGAAAATGATCCAAATTAGGATCGAAACGTCGAAAATGTAAATAGCAAACTCGCAAATTTTCTTTAAACATTAAATATTGATCGAACCTTTTGTATTAACCATCATACGATCGAGACTGCAAGTAAACATTTAAAATACCATTATATCTAAAAAACTGGTTCCCACCGGTAAAAGACAAATTGCCACTATTAAAAAGTTGTAACATAGTTTATTCGATACCATGTAAAGGTTGTAACCAAACATACATCGGACAGACGTCTAGACATTTGGATACACGTATCACAGAACATAAACGTAATGTTTTTCAGCCCCTAGCACGGCACACTGCTTTGACGAAGCATTCATTAGAATTTGAGCATGCATTTGTTTTGAAAATGTGAAAATTGTTGACAGAGAACAGAATTTACAGCAAAGATTATTATTGGAAACTGTTCATATGATTAAACAACAGAGCGTAAATCTTAGATACGAAACTCCCAAGATTCATGAATATTACGCAGCAATACTAAATCAGTAATGGATTTATGATGGAATTTCCAATCACACAATATGTAACCTTTAATGTTCTCACACACAAAGTGTAATGCATGTATTTTGGTTTTTCAAGCATTATGAATGTTAATTATTAACTTACCATGACAACGATATGGTATATAAGTGAATGTACTGTTGCTATAAGTGTATACGTGATTCATATTTACCGCCAAATATTGACTTTAGAAATATGGATCTGTGAGTTCTGATTGGTTGAGACGTTTATACATTGTTGCTCTGTTCCGTCATATGTTTGGTTCTCCCCTTCAGTCCACTGCCCACCGGCATTATGTAAACACGTACCTTCTTTAAAGAAATTTTTATCAACAATGAATTTATAGAATCAGTTTAATTAAGCAAGTAAGTTTCAAGTCAAGTGGCAATTCAGAATTATTCAATTTATACTAAAGCATTCAACATTTTACAGACGCAAAATTTCTCCCTTCAGAATGATCCACATTAGGATCGAAACGTCGGGAAACTTTTAATTGCGAAATTGCTTGAAGGTTCAAATTGGATCGAACATGTAGCGCTGACATTACAGATCATTTATTTAAAATAATTCCATTTTATGGAATTTTATATATTGGTGAAAGTTCCATAAAAAAATAATAAAAAATAAAGAAGTTTTGTCATTGGATTAGTAGTGATTCACACCGATACACCCGACCCGGTATCAGATTTCACTGCTCGGCGGCCGAGGCCTCTCGAGCTTCGGTGTCCTGTTCTACGTTCGGCAAAAGTCAAAGAATCTCGTCACGATAATTGTCTTTGGCCAGACCCGTGGTATAGACAATTATGGATGAATTACTGTAATTAGTTTTTTCTATTTTTCTTTTCATCGAGATGCAAAGGTCATGCTTTTATTATTAAGTGTAAATTTGAATCTTGTGGCTGAAGAGAGAATTGCAAAAAAACAACTACTTACCGAAGTGTATTATGTAAATGCGTCTGCGCGCAGCTCGCGATTCGTGTATCGCGATACGTCTACGCAACACGTGGATCGCGATTAGTCTGTCTGCGTGTGAAAGGGCTTTTACCTCGCCAAGACGTCCGCGCTCGTGTATTTCACTTTTTCCCCCAGTTTTGGTCGCCGTTCCCGACTATCCCCAGAGACCGTTCGGCCGGAAAACGACGTTAGTATTTGTGAAAAATTATGTAATTTCGCGCGCGCTCCGTAATCGCTCGTCCATGGATCTATCTACCCCAGGTTGCGCAACCAGATTCGATTAATTTGCGGCACAATTTCTACTTCGTTATTCCCTGCGAGTTACGTTCAATGAAATTACGACCTCCGTCGGGATCCGTGAATATGCACAATGCGATCCTTCGTCTTCCTGCTTTCCCTGGGGATGATCGATAGCCTGTGGATCTTCGTGCAGATTTTTATACCGGCTGGTAGAAAACTTAGTCGACTCCTGTGGAATCTTACCGCGTAAGAGAATGTTGCTACACCCTTTCCGAGATGTACGCTTTTCTTATGGTGACAATAATCATAATTTCTATTTAGTTCACGAATTTGATTAGAAAAATTTCCATTTAAATTGCAAAAAGCCGCAGCGAAATAGAAATTTATTGGTACTTTCCCGTTAGCCGGGCGCAAAAAAATAATGTAGAACCAAACGCGAGGCAAGTCGCCACAGCGAAGCGAATGACAAAACAGTCAACGGAATAAAAGTCGAAAACGTTCAACTATAAACAAATATTAATGAATTGTAACCAAAATAGTTTTGCCCAAAAAGAATGCTTATAATTATTGGTCTGGGTTAGGTTCTAAGTGGTTAGGTTATAATTATTGGTAGACCTTATGATTGTAAGAAATTTGGTGGAATTCTACATTATTTTTTTTTGCGTCCGGCTAACGGAAAAGTACCAATTTATTTTCTTTCTGAATATGTTTTTCACACTAAACCTAACACCGCCGCACAGTGGTCTAAAATGCGAAATTTAGTGAAATTTTGTTATAACTCTTGAACCGTAAGAGATATTGGCATGAAATTTGCACTAAAATTCGTTGAAAAATAGTCAATTGTAACTGTAGACAAATAAAAATTTGTTTATTTTGTTAAACAATAATTTTAAATAATAATTAATGTTTTATAGAATACGTAAAATATAAATTCGAGAAATCTTTTTCTAATCAACGCATACAAAATTTACCGGGATGGTAAAAACGCCTCACAAGCGTGTCAAAAAATATTTTTTATAATAATTTATAATAATTATATATAATTTTGTCAATTTAATTGTTTTAAAATAATGTCCATACTAGATATCACGACCTTTGTTATTTCGTATTATTTCATATATGTGTTTATAAAAGATAAAGATATTAACAAAAATATAACAAACATAAAAGATGTCACTTAATCTTACCATTACGTTTTTAAATTGATGTTAACAATGAAATACTAAGAAACTCGTAGTCAAGCTATATTGTTACCGTTCATTATATTTTTAACAATAAAATTAATAGATTAATTGAACCGTTTATTTTGAAAGTGGCCTAACTCCATTTTCCAATTTTTCCGGTTACCATGGTTACATGTACAACTACATGTTATTTATCAGTAAAGCATTTCAGGTTGCTTATATTCCGAGCAAATACGATAATTCTTGACACATAAGTTTTCAAAGTTAGTTCAATAATTGAACCGTGTAGTTTGAAAGTAGCCTAACTCCATTTATACTTAAATCAAGATAATATTTACTATTGATAATGTCGGAAAGCAGTGATGAAGGTAATTTTAATTAATTAGTATTTACAAGTTAACCTCAGTTTTTGGACAATTGCGTTAGTTGAATAACCATTACGTTTAATTAATATAAAACTTAAAATTTAATATTAAATTTTAGAAATTATTTCACCCATGGGGAAGAACAGAACAAGATCATTTAGTTCTGATAGTGAAGAAGAAATCGTAACTAATGATTTAAAAAAAAATCGAAAAAGAAACAGTATTATAGAACAATATTCGTCTTCAGGGGATGAAGATACGAATAACAATGGAGAAAAGTTTGATGAATCATACATCTAAAAAGTGCGAAAGATTAAACGGAATTCAGGAAAAAGATATTGTACTCAAACCGGAAATATTGTACCTGAAAAATTTTCGAAAACAAAGATTGTTAAAAAATGTTTTGAATCGCATAAATGATGTTTCCGAAGTGTTTTAAAGATATGTAAAATAAATTCAGTATTGTTTTTTTCAATTCGAAGTATCTTAAATTATGTTGAATGGACTTGGGCACCTTCAAATTTTATAATGAATCTGGTTGTTAATTTTGAAAGTGGCCTAACTCCATTCTTGATAAGAAAACGCATATTATTCACTTAATAATTGCCACTATTTTAATAGGAACTATAAATTTAACACCCTTAGATACACTTAAGCAGTATGACTCATTAGTATCCTATACGTATATTTTTAAATTCATTGAAACACAAACCCTTAAATATCTCGATTTGAAGATAAATGGACTTAGGCCACTTTCAAAATAAACAGCTCAATTATACTATTGTTAAAAGTTACATACTTGTTTTAGGTAGGTATAAACTTTTAATGCAATTGCAAAAATAATCATATTTGGTTGGTATTTAATTACTTATGTATTACTATAAGTGAGTTGCTATACGCCAGGTGACACGTCGTGACGGCTTTAAACAATAATAACTTGTGATATAGGACGAGTTAGGAAATGATTCTTGCATGATTTTATAGAAGAAAGTATGCTGAAAATATTCCATTTTGTCAAATTCTATGATCTATTATGACTCAAAAGATATTCCTTGCGAAGTCTTAGGAATTTTGAAAATTTTCTTCATTACATTTAACGAAACATTTGTAATATATTACAAATACTAATTTTTGGTTAATAACGGTAAATTGTAGTTAAAGATAAACCTTTCATTTAAAAAAAAATTGGAAAGAAAATATTAAAAGGGATCGTCAGAGCATCTTAAAGAAGAAAAGCAATTTTTTCCATGAGAAAAACTATCTTTAAAAGTTCCAACTTTAACTGTTTGTTACAGTAATGATTTTTACTAAATTTTATTAATTTTTTAATTTTCTATGGATATTTAGCAAGCAATTCAACAGATATCTATATGAGACAGTTGGTTTTTGGGAAAAATGTCACTAAATTTCGCGTTTTAGACCGCTGTCATCTTATTATTGAAATAATAATGATGCTCTTACTGGAAATGAACATACACATTTTTATAGCCAAGCACATGCACGTCCACTGATTATGAATCTTTGCTTAATAGTTTCAGAGTTAATTTACAGCGACGCCGTAAAGGCGCTTCTAGCGGAATATTAAACCACCCCTAAATAGAAGTGACAGGGAACGGTACTCCGACCCGGGGTTACTTTTCCTGGGCCATTATTACCGAGAGATTCTCTTATCTCTGTCGTGAACTTGCCCTCACGGATCTCGACTAAATTTCGTTTGATCTAAATCTCTGTGTTTCACGAAAAGAAAAAACATTCCGACCGCAACTGCCATTTAAATTCGGCCCACGTACTCGGCGAGCCTCCCTCTAACCTCTGTCGTGCTCGTGGAAATGGCTATTTCATAGAAGAAGAAACGAAAAAATGCTAGTGTCTTTCGTTAGACATGAAAAACGGCCAAAATGAAGTTTTCCGAGACCACTGACGTTGTTTCAATCGTCCAGAATTCACCAACAATTGCGTTGACCAATGAGAACATTAACTAACCTTCACTCTGCGTATAGGAGTGTAACCACAGCCCAAACTAATAAAAAAACATACACGAATTATTATAGATTTTTTAATGTTTACATATTTGCCGTCATGAAAATCAAAAAAGTATTGTGGGAAAAAATCTGCAATAATTGTATTTTAGCGTATCATTTTAATCATTGATTGAGTAAATATCACAAACGAATACAAAATTTAAAAAATTGAAGATATCGAAATTCGCAATGGTCAATAGTTCCTACTAAATGAAAATTAATGTAAACTAATTGTAAGTTAGACACTAAATCATATCGTGACATAATCATATATTGTATAATTTATCTATACTATATAAACTTTATATGATTTAAAGTAATAAATAAATAAATTTCGGAAATAATTTTTTCTTTACATTTTCCATTGAAAACATGGAGGGGGGTGTGATTGCATCTCAGTACAGGGTTAACATTAGAGTAGGCAGAGTGAAGGTTGTTAATTAACCCCTGACCCTACAATATTGTGTCAGACTCGTGATGAAGATTCTGAACAGAGTTTAATAAGTGTAAATGAAATCAAAATGAAATCTTTTCATGTCAATTACAACAAATTAGAGTCACATATAAATTTATTTCCTTTCTTAATGTATATTTAATAGGTCGAAAATAATATAACAGTGTCTTTAGTTTTTGCCATAAATGCATAAACATCCGCTGTCTAGTTATTAATTTCCTAATTTAATAACATTATATTAATAAATATGTCAACACTAATATACAAATCGTAAATAGCATACCTACTCATATGGTGCGAATCAGTTTCCTCCATTTCGTTGTCGTACAAATGGAAAGAGTGCTCGAGTCGGAAGCAATTTTCGAACTATTTCTCTTGATCCTCGACTTTTCATTTTCACTGAATATCCAATGGTAGCCAGCCATTTTTGCATTGAGCGGCTCGATTTATCCGGAAACAATTTCGCCAGTAATAAATAAAAATCAGCCGAGGCTACGACACAGGGAAGACAACTCCGATGCGTCTGCAGGTTGGAAACTCGGCGACCGTTCGATCGGTCGCCGCGAACATTTTCGGCGAAACAAATAAAAAGGACGAAACGAAGAGAATTTAGTGGGACAACGATCGCCGGGACCGCGGGGTAGAAGACTGCGGAGTGGGGTGGGGGAAGGACGGGGTCTAGGGGTGGGACGAGTAATAAAAGAGCTCGAGCTGACATTACTGTCGCAGCGGACGCGAGGGGATACTCGTTTACCCGGGAATATCTGCGGTAGATCTCTCTTTCTCGGCGGCACCGGCAGATACGATTGCCGCGGGCCCTTTTATTTACAACGACAATGACAAACGTAACGACAATTCACGGTTATACCGGCGGGGGCCAGCCCACGAAGGAGAGGCCGCGCACGGGCATAACGTGCGACGCCGTTTTTATGAAGCGCGGCAAGAATTCGAAAAGAGACCCAATAAATCGTCCGCGCGGCGCTTCAACCGCGACGCGCCGCCGCGTATGCACGATTGTACATATACGCACGATGTAATACTTGCGCTCGTCTCGTGTCTGTTCGAATCGCTCGCGTATTCCCTCTCTTTTTTTCTTCCCTTATCCCCGAGGGTCCTCTTGCTCGGGCATCTCGTGCGACCGGGAATCGTTGCGATTATGCCTCGTTCACGTGAATTACTGGCCCGCGATCTTCAAAAATGCTGATCACAAAGCCATCAATTTCAACCGTTCGCCGCTTCAATTCCCAGATAGCACTTGACGTCTTAAAGACGTCCATTTTAGGTCTGAACGTCTTACGTCCTAAAAACACGTCTTTGAGACGTCTTGAAGACATCTTTCACGGGACGTCGTTTTAACGTCTAAAATAAGACGTCTTAAAGACGTCTTTTTCAAGACGTTTTAAAGATGTCTTATTATAGACGACTTAAAGATACATTTCCCGGGACATTTTAAAGACGTCATACTTCCAGACGTCTTAAAGACATCTTATTCCAGTCATCTTTGGGACGTTCACAAAGTTTTACGGGTCTAGCAATGTTAATTAAATATACATATGTGATTTGTCGTGCGAAAAGGGACTGGGAACCTTCTTATTTTCAGATGACAAATCCCATATGTATATTTAATTAACATTTCTGGGCGTGGAAGACTCTATGAACGTCCCAAAGACGGCTGAAATAAGACGTTTTAAAAACGCCTTGAAAAGTTGTCTTTAAGTCGTCTTAAAGTCGTCGAAAAGTCGTTGAAAAGTCGTCTTAAAGTCGCCTAAAAATCGTCGAAAAATCGACGAAGAGTCGTGGAGAAGTCGTCTTAAAGTCATCTTACAATCGTCTTAAAATCGTCGAAAAGTCGTCTTAAAGTCGGCTAAAGGACGTCCCAAAGACGTCGGAAGGTCGTTTAAAGACGTCTTTAAGATGTACAGTTTTGTAACAGAACGTTCAGAAGACGTTCGGAGGCTGTTCAGGGGACGTTCGTCTTTAAGACGTCTTGAATGTCCGACAACAGACGTCTATAAGACGTCTTCTAGACATCTTTGTGCTATCTGGGGTAGGTATGGAACTATTAAAAGTTGTAGTTGAATATAAAAATTTTGTACGAATAGAAATAATAAAAATTTCCATTTTTTTGTGAACTGTGATAGTATTCCTAAGAGATTTTAGGAAATTTCCTTATTAGTCTGGGCTGCGGTTACATCCCCATATGCAGAGTGAAGGTTAACCAGAAATTTCACTTGCACAAAATTAAGACATTAAGATTTTAAACAAAGTCTAACAAATACGAATGTTACGTCTTTCTTTTCAGACGAAATAAAATTTGATTTGTTTGTAATCAATATTTCAGCATTAAAATCAATGTAGCTATACAAAAAATATATCTTCTAAAAATATATCTGTAACCGTACAGAGAGTGGTGCGGCAAAGGGTTAAATAACGATTTGAGAAAAAAAGAATTATTTCATTGGTTGAATTTTGCTCTTCACCGCAGACAGCGCGGCGTGTTGGTCCGCGTCCGGTCTCGACGTATCAAGATTTCGCGCGGCGAAGAGAACAGGATCGGCATTCGGCACTCTCACTACCGGCACGCCGAATAACACGATCGTTTTAGCGACTCGCGGGGCTACATTTCACGGCGGAAAGACGTCTGGCGGCTCGATAAACGCCGACTGGACGTGATCGATCCTTTTTTGCCCGGTGTCTGACACCCACCGCGCCGCGTAGCGTCGCGTCGGAGCCCTCGCGTCGCGGAAACACGGCATTATCGACGGTTTTATTTAACGGTTTCGCGAACGCGTTATCCCGGAGCCAACCGATCGAAAAGTGGGATAAGAAACGAGATATTTGTATAATCCCGGAAGGACCGCCGAATGATTAATGCCGTAACTCCTGATAAGCGGAATTACGATTACAAGATTCTCGCTCTTTTCACCCTCATTTGGATCGTTCGGCGGTTAGATTGTTTTATTTATTATTACTCTGTTTTTCACGTCGAGGGTTGCAGTAAACTGCGAATCTTTATGCATTTATGGCTTGTTTAAAAAAATACTAGAAAATCAGAGTCGCTAGAATTTAGTGACGGGAACTATGACCACTGAAAGTGAGATTTTAGTTGATTCCAAATCCTTAAAATTAAATAAATGATCCGTAATGTCAGCGCTACAGGTTCGATTTAAACAATTTTGCGATTAAAAGTTTAAAAGTTTCCTTAAAATTAGTTTAAGAACAGTTATTGTTATTAGTTTAAGTTTAGAAAAATTGTAAATTGATGAACATCTTACTTAAACAGACGATGACTTGGTACGGGCCTAGCCACGAATGTCTCTTTAAATTTCGTTTGCCTCGAGGCACGCACACGATCATGTTCTGTCTCATCGACACGGTCGGGTGAACTGTAGTAGTAGGCTTTTGTCTATACGTATAACGCCACACAATCAAATTTTGCAAAAACTTTAACAGCTTATATCTCAATAACTATTTGTTTGCGGCATATGGCTCCTTTCAGACTTTTTCTCTTCTCGATGAGTAGAAGGTATTGACGTGAAAAAAACTTTAACAACAATTTTCATTGTTATAAACAATTTTGCGGCAAGTTTCTTTTACAAATGTCCACCGATCCAGAGGTGTAGATTCACCCCTAGCACGGATGACCATTACTTTTCTTACACCCTGTACATTTCCACGAGGGATCGTCATTGCATAAACCGTGACCGCGACAGTAAGGGGGGTGGGAGATCGTTCGAACAAACGTTTCCTCGGATCCGCCTACGTCTGGCTGGTTCCCGTAATCAACAAGGTCTTTATTAATTGATCAGCGCCCGGCGCGGCGGAGTTTTGCGCCGTCGCGCTCGGATGTCGGGCCCAGGGTTCGATAACACTGTGCTCGCGAGATCCTGCGCGCGGATTTAGTGTGTCGGTAATAATCATGGGCCGGGCGCGTAACGGCTGGCGTTCGATCTCGGCTCTCTCGTTTAATCCGATCGGAAAAGACGAAACGGAGACGAGGCGACCGGCAGAACGGTTTTAATGGGACCGAGCGGAACGACGAAGGCGAGCATTAAACAAATCTGCCCGGCGGAACGACGACCGTGCCCATCGGGGACCTACACGGACCAGACGGGAACCAGTCCGCGCAACCCTATAACGCCTAACGATTACCCTCTTTGCGCCAGTTGTGTTAGCGGAAAGGCGACGAAGGAGGTGCGAATTTATGCGAACGAGCGTGTACCCGCTCCGTCCGCGGCCGACACGGCTCTAATTGCGAGCTGGCCTAGCGTTGCTGGCGGTGCACACGGTGGACACGTAATTGCAGGTTCGACGCGTCCAGAAACCTCCTACCGACAGCTTCATGACGCCCGTTTCGACACGGATCTTCCTAGCTGCGAGGAGATTAATCCGCAGATCCTCAAATCCGATGTTCTATAGGCGACGCACAGCGGTACCAATCGGAGAATTGGCTGTTCGTTTGCTAGAAAATCAACTTTCTCAGATTTTTATCCGACGCGTGTCGCTTTAGATGTGTTCACCACGTTTGGAAACGACGAAATCAACTGAATTTTTTCAAAATTCCAGTCGCGAGCGGAGCGTGCCGCCCAAAGCGACTACGAGAAATTTAATACTAAATGCAAGGCGTTGCTATTACGTACTGTCGACATATTTCAAATATTCTGGCAATTCATTCATGGCGATTTCAAGGTCATCTGAAAGTCATTGTATAGCAAATCGTTGAACTCGTTAGGAAGTTAAAAATACCCAGTTCCATTAAAAGATATGACAGTGACCTTGATTTTTTGTTGAAAATCGATTTTTTAAAAAATTAAAATATTGCAATTTCTTAATAACCAAAATTTTATGTTCTCGGCGCTACGGTTCAATTATTAATGAATAAATTCAAAAAACAATTTTGCAGATTATCAAATAATCACCAACGTTTCGATTCTGGTTATAACGTTTCGATCTGGTATACAAATTTTCATGAAAAAAGTTTAATATTTTGTTCAAAAATGTTGCAAAAAAGTTAATTTTTAACATATTTTTTAAACAAATTATCATTTGTTTAATCAATTTACGTGAAAAGATTCGCTATTCAAAGACGCACAAATTGTATTTTGAAATTTTTATCTAAACCTAATACTTTCGGAGATATTCAATAAAAATGGATTTTCCACCCCAACTTTGAGAGCTATTTTCACCCCCTTAACATGAATGTCGGCCGCTATAAAAAAATACGTGTCAAATATTTTTTTGAGTTCTATATCATGCCAAAATTTCATTACAATCGGCGTGTTACGATTGGGTAACCTCCCTTGTTAGTTAACTGGAACTGAGTTAGTTCCTTGGATTTTTACGTTATTTGTGAGACTGTTTGTGTAAAGTCCGTATATAATACACCCTCTGCCATTTGCTATTAGTGAGATGGAAATAATATGTTTCGGTTGGGCTATTTTAGAGATAGAATTCGCGTAGTCCTTGATAAGTATTCAACTGATTCTAATATTATTGCTTGGTTTTTTCGATGGAAAAGATTTGTTGTTGCTGCTGTTGCGTATGATTGCATTTTCGGTTGGATTTTATCAGTTGGTTGATTTTCACGGTGAGAATGTTGTTATTAATTGTAGTAAAAAAATTACTTGAACATCAAACTCTACGACCCAACCCAGATAGCACATGATGTCTTAAAGACGTCAATTTTACGTCCATTTTAGGCCTGAACGTGTTACGTCATAAAAAGACATCTTTGAGACGCCATGAAGACATCTTTCACGGGACGTCGTTTTAACGTTTAAAATAAGACGTCTTTTCCGGGACCTTTTAAAGACGTCTTATATGAGACGACTTAAAGACGTCTTAAAGATGACGTAAAGACGTCTTAAAGATGACGTAAAGACGTCTTAAAGATGACTTAAAGACGTCTTAAAGATGACTTTTTCGGGACGCTGTTTTGTCTTAAAGACGTCTTTTTCAAGATGTTTCAAAGACGTCTTATTTTAGACAACTTAAAGACGTATTTTCCGGGACATTTTAAAGACGTCTCATTTTAGACGACTTAAAGACGTATTTTCCGAGACGTTTTAGAGACGTCATACTTCCAGACGTCTTATAGACGTCTTATTCCAGTCATCTTTGGGACGTTCATAAAGTTTTACGGGTCCAGCAATGTTAATTAAATATACATATGTGATTTGTCGTGCGAAAAGGGACTAGGACCCTTCTGGTCTCTTATTTTGTATATCTAATTAACATTTCTGGGCCTGGAAGACTCTATGAACGTCCAAAGATGGCTGAAATAAGACTTTTTAAAAACATCTTGAAAAGTCGTCTTTAAGTCGTCTTTAAGACGTATAAAAATTGTCTAAAAGTCGTCTTAAAGTCGCCTAAAAGTCGTCGAAAAGTCATCTTACAGTCGTCGAAAAGTCGTTTGAAAAGTCGTCTTAAAGTCGCCTAAAAGTCGTCCCAAAGTCGTTTTAAAGTCGCCTAAAAGACGTTCCAAAGACGTCGAAAGGTCGTTCAAAAGACGTCTTTAAGATGTACAGTTTTGTAACGTAGGCCGTTCCAGGGACGTTCGTGGGACATTCAAGACGTCTTTGTGCTATCTGGGAAGAGACCCTTAAATATGTCCTGTTCATAAAAAATAACGTGTAAATAACAACGCTACGAATTTAACTCGCGTTTTCACGGTTTCGAGCCACTGTGTGTCGGCGCTTTCGCAACTTCTCCGATTGTGTGTCATTGAATGTCCCCACGCTGGGATCGTCGGATTTACGAGACCGTTCAGGACAGTAGCCGAAGGTGTCCTGGAACGTGTATGTCACGAAATTAACGCAATTTCACCGGCGACAAACTGGTCCTGAGGAGGCGTTATCAGCGCGAGCAAGTAACGGACGGCCGCAAAATTAATGATAATATATGAATATTTACAGCGTCGTATGTCCGCAGCGGTTCCCGGTAACGATTACATATAAATATTACGTAATTACTTTTAAGTTCGCCATCGTTATCGCGACTGTCGGGAGAACTTTCTGGCGAACCAGTGGCACCGGTGGCACTCGACCGAACACCAGATAAATTTCACCCACGTATCAACGATGATATCGACTTATTTAGAACGAGCTGTTATTCCGGCGTGATTTAGACTACGGGACGAAAATAGATTCGCGCAATTGAAACACGTACCCGCGGAATACTAATTTATAGATCGATGTTGGAAATCGTAACTCTCGGCACTTTTAAAGCTGGCGCCGTTCGGTCGGATCGATTATTTATTAGGTTTATTATCGAATATAACGCGAACGGTTTACATGCGAATAACCCAGAAACTTTATCGTTCCTGCGGGAACGCAAAAATTCGTGCGATAGTTAGTTCCAGTTTATCGTGTTAAAAGTCATCGGGATTCCTGTTAGGTAGGGTGCACCCGTTCAGTTTTGTCGCCATTTTTTTTTACGCATTTCCAGCAATTAGGAAATGTTTCAGGCAAAATTTGATCAGTCCACGTTCGCATCTTCTTAAATCTCCAGCAATGCTTTGTACGCGAAAGGTCACCTTGACTATCTTAAATGGCGCCATGCGTTCTTCAATCCTTCGAACATCGTAGGATAACGTCGAATTCCACAGTGTATCATACTGTGACCTTGAAGTGACCTTAAATACGAAAATTTTGTGATCACGGAATATTAATGAAAAATTATTTCTTACATCAGACGTTTCAACTGCGATCCACCCAGAGTTGGGCAAAAAGTAATTTCAATTACAATTACCTACCAGTTACTGTTATTTGTAATTGCAGAGATAAAATTACAATTACATGTAATTGTAATTGATAATTGCAATCACTTGTGAAATCACTGTAATTGTAATTGTTGTCCGCAATTACAATTACTGATTGAGCCAAAGTAATTGCAATTACACGTAATTGTAATTGGTAGTTTCAATTACTTAACGTCAAAATGGCACTAAAAAAATTAGATATCTACTCAATGGAAATGTCTAAAAAAGACAAACAAAATAGGAAATATTTATTATTTATTAAATTTCAATTCTTAAGAAATTTCCACTGTCAGATCCAGTGGCGGCCAGAGTTGGGCAAAAAGTAATTTCAATTACAATTACAATTACTTACCAATTACTGTAATTTGTAATTGCTGAAATAAAATTGCAATTACATGTAATTGTATATACAATTACTTGTATTTGCAATTACTTTGGCTCAACCAGTAATTGTAATTGCAGAACTAAAATGACAATTACAGTAATTGAAAGGAGTAATTGCAATTTCTTAACGCGATTACAGTAACTGTAATTGCGTCTAACAATTAGAATTACAGTAATTGTTCTTTTAAACCACTATTTTTATGTTTTCGACCATTTAACTGTTTTCTTATCGAAAATGTAGTCCACTTTTGCTCATGTAATTGAAGATTTAATTACTCATGTAATCAATTACTGCCCAACTCTGAATATTATGGAGTTCGACGAAAAAGTTCTGGGACTGAATGTAATTCATTGAGAATGACGGACACGAAAGACGCAACACTGGTGGAGGGGATATTCGTTTTTCATAGGTCCTACAGTTTTCTTAGATTAAGTCTTCGCTGTAGTTCGAATACTTTTTGGATCCACTGTTGTAACTTGGTCGCGTCTGACGCAGCGAAAACTGTTTGCGTCGACGGGCTATCGTGAGAATTAATTGTCTGTTGTAAATAAATAACTTTGTCACCCGTACGCGACTGACGCAGTCAGTTAATCACGGCGCTGCGTCCCCGGCTGATCATGCAGATCATTCGCCGAAGGGAAGAATCGCCGCACGCGAATTGATATTATAATTGCGATTAATTGAATTTCGAAATTGGTGCGGCGTCATCCTGCGCGCGATGCCAGTTGCCGCGATCAGGTTTTTCTGCCAATCAAACGGTTGTTTCGGAATGTACTGCGCACTCGTTTAATGAAGCTATCAACGCGTACGTTATACGATCTTCTCCGCGGGCATCGTGGAATTAATTGGCTCTAACGAACGTGGCGCTACGAATGACTCTTAAATATCGGATGCGGAAAAAATCCTCGTTACGCGGAAACCATAAATCATAAGTTCGATCGAAGTCTGGCTAGGGTCTTTCTATTCTTTGACGGAAAAATATCGAACATTAAACTCGTTACGTTTTTCGAATAGTCGATTCGATCGAAAAATACTATAAGATTTCGTCGAGATCAAGATCTACAAGTCTCGAAAGATTAAACAATTCAATATAATATATATAAATTTTCTGTAAATAAAAATAATAAATTTAATAATAATAAATATGCGCAGATAGCATTAACAAGAGATTTTCAATTCGGCACCTTTTGTTATATGTTTCTATTAATTTGGGTGCGTTCACACCTCTATACGCAGAGTGAGGGGTAAAAGAATTGCAAAATGGTGGAGAAATCATTTTTCTGAAATGACAACATTTTCAGCAGACAGTCTCATGTTTGCACTATGAACTCCGAAAAACTAATTTTCATCGGTTTGCTAGTTTTATAATTTAAAAGCGTGACGCTTTCTTTCTGTAAAATCAACAATTTTTAAGATATCGAAAAATCCTTTGAGATTTAGTCACTGGAGACTACAGTATATTCAAATTTGAACGAAATCCGAAACAGTACTCCAAAAAGAGTCCGATTTCGCGGGACCTAATAGAGCGTGAAGATAGGTTTATGAAGCTGTTCTGATAAAAATCAGATTGCTGTCAGATTGCATTAGCTCGAGAATGATGATGGAGTTTATTTCGTTATCTGACGGGATCAGAAGCGTTAATTCCCGATCAGTTCGAGAATTTGTCCGAGAAATTGTCCCGGATCCAGGTATCGACAGAAGAGAGGGGCATAAAGTTACGGCGGTAATGTCGCCGATTGTACCGCGGACGTTTAATTGGCCCTTGAAGATGGACCGAGAGCGCGTCGTGTCCAATAACGTCGCGGACAATGATCGTTTTCAGTGGACATTCTGCGTTTATGTTCGGCACGATCCGCACGGCTCGCAGATAGTAAAAGCGCCGCGATCATACACGCCATTCCACGAATGGATTCGCCTTAATTAAGGAGATAATTAAGGAGGATTTATTTTTTTCGATCAATATTATCGACTTAAAGACGCGTTACCAATAAATTGTATCACTACGGTCACGAGATCAACTAATTACCGCACTTTTTGCAACGGTATCTGTGAAAAACTTTGCTCGTTACGTTAATCAATCGATTTGCAAAATATCGATTTTTTAACTGTTGAAACGTTTACCAATATTGAAAAAATCAAATTATCGGATACGTGACCGTTAAGTTTTGTCAAAATTTGTTCGGTCGCACGATTGTCATGTTGGTTTCTGAAACATTTCTGCAAGTCCTGCGATTTATTCGAACGCCCAAAATTTGTCCGACGAGTGCTATTTTTTCGCAGTCTGCAGACAATTTATCTATCTATAGGACCAAACCCCGTTTCTTGTCCACGAGAAGTCCCGAAACATTTTCCGAGTTGTAGAATGTCTTCGCATGTCCTAAGATATTTCCACGGGTTCCACAAATTTTATGTTGGTTTCTGAAACTTGTCTGTAGATTCTGCGATTTATTCGCACGCCCAAATTTTGTTCTGCGAGTCCTACAATCTTTTCACAGTCCACTGGCAACGTGACTGAGCTGGCTATTTGGCAGAGCGATGCTAAGCTGGTCCGACGAGGACTTATCTATCCACGAGATCGAACCGCGTTACTTATCCACGAAAAGTCCTGGAAACGTTCCGGCTACGCCTCTCCATCGTACAGGCGTAATAACACCCTTGAAACGCAGGCGTTCGCTAGAAGCAATGCTCCGCGACCGCGAGAGGAACGCGCGCGACAGAGATAAACTCGGTTCATGGCTGGACCACAAGTGATTTCGCGGCGGGGAAAGGACACGCAGGCAGGAATTAAAGGGTCGAACGGATGAAGGTCCTGATACCAGAGTTGGGCAGTAATTGATTACATGAGTAATTAATTACATCTTCAATTACATGAGTAAAAGTGGACTACATTTTCAATAAGAAAATAGTTAAATGGTCCAAAACATAAAAATAATGGTTTAAAAGAACAATTACTGTAATTGTAATTGTTACACGCAATTACAGTTACTGTAATCGCGTTAAGTAATTGCAATTACTCCTTTCAATTACTGGTTGAGCCAAAGTAATTGCAATTACTCCTTTCAATTACTGGTTGAGCCAAAGTAATTGCAATTACTCCTTTCAATTACTGGTTCAGCCAAAGTAATTGCAATTACTCCTTTCAATTACTGGTTCAGCCAAAGTACTTGCAATTACTCCTTTCAATTGCTGGCTGAGCCAAAGTAATTGCAATTACAATTACAATTACTTGAAATTGCAGCTACCAGTTACAATTACTTGTAATTGCAGCTACCAATTACAATTACTTGTAATTGTAGAAATAAAGGTACAATTGCTTGTAATTGTAGAAATAAAAGTACAATTACATGTTATTGTAATTGTAATTGCAATTACTTTGGCTCAAGCAGTAATTGTAATTACTTTGGCTCATGCAGTAATTGTAATTGCAATTACTTTGGCTAAACCAGTAATTGTAATTGCAATTACTTTGGCTGAACCAGTAATTGTAATTGCAATTACTTTGGCTGAAGCAGTACTTGTAATTGCAATTACTTTGGCTCAACCAGTAATTGTAATTCCGGACAACAATTACAATTACAGTGATTTTACAAGTAATTGCAATTATCAACTACAATTACATGTAATTGTAATTTTATTTCTGCAATTACAAATTACAATTACGATCGCGTTCGGGCCGCTTGAAAGTCTCGGCAACTATTTATTAAAATCGATGTACAACTAAAACGGGCAGAATCGGTTAGCTGAAACTTTATACACTATATCCAGAAATGTCTAAAGTTTCTCATGGAAAAGGTTTTATCCATACCGATTGCAGCCGTTTTTGCAAAAACCTTCTCAAAGTTCACATTGTTTAAACTTGGCACTATTTGTTCATGGATAAAAAAATGCTATTACACACTTAAAATACACCTGCTGACACGTATGAAACTATCATTTAAACTTGTATTTTGATAGTCTCTGATGATTATTTTAAACGTTTCATTTAATCTAAATTCTACGGAGGTGGTCTTTAGAACGTTATATCTCAGCACAAAATAATCTGAAATGAATAATAATTTGGATTTGGAAGTTTCGAAGGATTCTTACTCAGTTACAAAAACAATTTGTTCAATATCTTAATCTTGAAAAATTGGTTTTTGGCCAGAAATAGCGGGCTCTCGCACCACTGTGCGCCGCTGCTATAAATGCACGAGACTATGCTGGACGCGTCGCGTCCGTACACTTTTATGTTCCATCAAACTTAACTATCCAGTAGCATGGCACTTGCCTGGATCATCGAAAAGCCCATCCAGGTGAGTCACTGGCCCTGTCTACCGGTGTCCACGGTCACAAAGTACACTTCTCCAATTACAAGGGGTGAAATGATAGACAGGTTACGTCGCGTCCTGGCGCGAGAGGAAGAAGATGGCGGCCGACTACGAGGCGATAACCGCATTTAAGCGTCTCCTCCGTGTTCGCGGATTACTGTATCGACTCACGACATTGACTCGTTCATCGTTAGAACCACACGAAACGACCTCATCGCTCCCTATTCTCTCTCTCTCTCTCTCTCCTTCTTCTTGTTCTTTCGCTTTGCTTCCCTTCCCGTTTTCGTTCTCCTTTTTTCAACGGTTCCCCAGCGACTCGCGGGACCGATAAGGACGGCCGTTCTGGTTATCAGATAGCGGCGCGGCGGCCGCGCCGAAGAAAAACCTGCGTCTGATGTAATGCAATTGGTGGGGCAGATTGTATTGAATATAACGCGCGCAGATTGATACGGCGATAAGGGAACGCTCGGTAGCGTGGAGAAGGCCATTAAAGAAACAAATAGCGGACCGAGCGCTTGGAATGAAGGAAGAGGCGTGTAAAATGGGCCGGGACAGGTAAATTGACGGGGAGGAAAATAGATAAGGAATCGCGCGAGAGGTGTTCAAACATCCCGCACTCCATTCCACCATTTTTTTTTTCTTCTTCTTCTATTATGATATCTTGTAGCACACGGCGAATTCTTCTTTCCTTAAAATGTCCGCGATCGAATTCGCTCGTAAACTGTAACACGCACGTTACAATCGGAACAATCGTTCGGAGGGAATCGATTTTTCTTGGTCGAATCGTTCAGGCTACACTCGGTCTTCCTGTCGAATCACGGTTTTTTAACTTCCAGTGTTTTTGATTCTATGCGCAATGGAACAGAAGCCGACTGTGGGCAAAAGTCAATTTTTCATGTTTAATGTATTGAAACAATTTTTTCCTCCTATAAACTGACAACCCTTTGACACTCCTGAATCCAGAATATTATTCAGAAATCATAAAATTCAACGTAAAATTGAACGTGTTCCATACCAAACGGATTTTAATGATGGTGTTATACGTGTTAGAAGGCGTACTTGAAGTACACACGTAATCCAGTTTTTACAATTTTTTAATCCAGATAAATAGTGGAAACTGTTAACAATTAAAAAATGTTTATTGACACGAGGATTGTTTTATATGAAAATTTAGTCATCGAAGAAAGGGAATACAGTAATTCATCGATAATTGTCTGAAATATCTAAACGATAATTGTCTAGTCGCCTACCCATTCCACTGAGGGGCATACCTCGTGAGGATACCGGATCGGGTATATCGGTGTGAGACCAGGAGACCACTACTAATCCAATGACAAAACTTCTTTATTTTTTATTATTTTTTTTATGGAACTTTCACCAATATATTCGTAACATTTTTCTAATAAAAATGATACCAAATATGATGTAATTCCGATTTGACCAATATATTTGTGACATTTTTCTGATTAATAATTAATACCCAGATAGCACATGACGTCTTAAAGACGTCCATTTTACGTCTATTTTTGGTCTGAACGTCTTACGTCCTAAAAAGACGTCTTTGAGACGTCTTGAAGACATCTTTCACGGGACGTCGTCTTAACGTCTAAAATAAGACGTCTTAAAGTCGTCTTAAAGACTTCTTTTTCAAGACGTTTCAAAGACGTCTTATTTTAGACGACTTAAAGACGTATTTTCCGGGACGTTTTAAAGACGGCATACTTCCAGACGTCTTAAAGACGTCTTATTCCAGCCATCTTTGGGTCGTTCATAAAGTTTTACCGGTCCAGCAATGTTAATTAAATATACATATGTGATTTGTCGTGCGAAAAGAGACTAGGACCCTTCCAGTCTCTTATTTTCAGATGACAAATCCCATATGTATATTTACAGTAAAAGCTCGTTCGTTGTCCAAAGGCCGGGTCTGGGATATGGACAACGAACGTGGAGGGACACGCTTTTTGATTTATGTATGATTGCGTTTTATCTACACCGCGCCGACCGCGCCGAGCGCGTCGAGCGAAACTTCAATAGAGAGCCGAACATAGAGAAGGACAGAAGAAATACGGATCGCATTACCGAAGCGTGTCGCCGTCGCCGGCACAGTTTAAAGGCCCGCGTGTTCTCACAATGTAATGCCAATTAAAAATGCTTTATTTTTCATTATTTTTTAATGGGACTTTCACTGGCTTGTTTCTGGCATTTTTCTGATTAGAACAAGACCAAACACGACATAATTTGGCTCATATTTACTCTACACGTGAACTGTGCCGGCGACGGCGACTGATCGCGTCTCTTTCTTTCCAATACGCTGTTCGGCGTTGCCTTCGAAACTTTCAACGTCGATAAAACCACTTAATACAGTTCGAATTATATCGTGTTTGGTGTCATTTTAATCAGAAAAATGCCAGAAATATGGTAGTGAAAGTTCCATAAAGAAATAATGAAAATTAAGAGATTTGTAAAATCCTTTCCTCGAGTCAATGTAGTGGTGTTCACACCGATATACCCGAGCCGAGATCAATCGCCGCCGCCCTGCGGAGCGACTCGGCGTTGACAGGCGGTGGAGTGGGTAGGCACTGGACAACGAGCGTAGAGAAGATTTTGGACAACGAACGAGCTTTTACTGTAATTAACATTTCTGGACCTGGAAGACTCTATGAACGTTCCAAAGACGGCTGAAATAAGACGTTTTAAAAACGCCTTGAAAAGTTGTCTTTAAGTCGTCTTAAAGTCGTTGAAAAGTCGTCTTAAAGTCGCCTAAAAATCGTCGAAAAATCGTCGAAAAGTCGTCTTAAAGTCGCCTAAAAGTCGTCGAAAAGTCGACGAAGAGTCGTGGAGAAGTCGTCTTTAAGACGTCTTCTAGACGTCTTTGTGCTATCTGGGGTGGTATAGACAATTATCGATGAATTACTGTAATATTTTAGAAATTGCGTTTAATTGTATAGGAATCCTCAGTAACGACAAACATAAACTGAATACGACCGCAAGGGGTTAAAGATCCACGTAGAAAATAATTCATATAAATGAGAAATTGCACGAATATCCGCAGTGATGAAATAATTTCAAATAATTTCTGCCAGGGGTAGTACGCGATAACCATATTAACGGCACGCTAAAGAACGGAGAGCAAGAATTACGGAGACAGGAGGTCCTCCGAGGTGCCCTAAAGTACCATTTTACGGACTGCGTCGCTTTCTCCTAGAAACGTGCGCCGCGCCCGGCGTTGATAACGCGTTATCAGGAAAGAGTACTGCTGAAAGTACCTTCTATCGGCCATTAGCTGGTGCACCTGCGTTTCGCAGACCGTTCACTCTTGTATCGGAAAAAACGTGCGCGCCGCGCAGCGGTCCGATCGGTTCGTGGGTTTATCGTGTTCGCGGCTGCGTATCGCACGTGCGTCTGGCCGATCGAAAGGTCACGAGTGCGTTAATGGTAATAGCGAGATACATACAGCGAATTCGGTAAAAATGCGGACGTTTCGAAAGGTTTCGCGGCGAAAAAAAAACAGTCGCTGATATACCGTTCGAGAGGCCTTTGGCAAACGAGTAAACACGCGCGGCGCCGCGTCGGGATGCAACCACCGGACTCCCGAGACGCACCGCGCCGTTGTCGCGTGAAATCGCGATTGCCATCTCGCCGAGAGTTTAATTAAGCTTTTCTTGCCCGCTTCCCGCGGGAGAAACTAATTTTTGAGCCGCCTTCCGCGCTCCTGTTTGCTAATATTTGATACACTGCTATAACATTTGCAAGGTAAACAGGCAATTTCAAAAATATTTTCTTTACGCATTATACTAGCACCAAGCTATCGAACACGTGAAAAATAATATGAAACACTGCACGCAAGTGAAATGATTTTTTTAAATGCGTTTTAAAAAATTTCTTTTTTCACTGTTTGCTAGGCACAATAATACCGTGCAACTTTCGCGAGCAACTTTGTTTAAATATCATTCGTGGTTTTTGAGATATTCCACGGAAACATTGAAATGTTTTGGAGGGCTGGTTGCACCCCTTTAACACTAAACCTACCACTCAAATGACCGATTTTATATTGTCCTTTGAAATTATGGTGTTACTTGCATGGAAATTGATTCGACAAATTTTTTTATGCAAGCACATATGGAGATAAAAATTGCACAAATTCTAAATTCTAGAGCCTTGTCTTTTTTATAAGCTAAAACATTTTTATCGCTTTTAGTGCTCGGTTAAGAGTTAATACGAGAAGAAGCGCGAGGAAAATAGAGTTGTATTAGGCATAACTTGCTCTACTTGTGCGCAAAGTTCCATAATTTATTGAATTTACGGGTTCGGTAACTTTCCTTGTTAACGCTAAACCCACCGAACACTAAAAATGCCATACAAAAATGAAACAATTGTAATTTATTTGGATTTTCTGCGATTTTTTATCCAATGTGTGCTTAAATACAGAATCGTGTGTAATAATTTCCAACAGAGTTGAGTAGTAATTGATTACACGAGTAATTAATTACATCTTCAATTACATGAGCAAAATTGGACTAAATTTTCAATAAGAAAACAGTTAAATGGTCCAGAACATAAAAATAGTGGTATAAAAAAACAATTACTGTAATTGTTAGACGCAATTACAATTACTGTAAACGCGTTCAGTAATTGCAATTACTCCTTTCAATGACTATAACTGTAATTTTATTTCTGCAATTACAATTACTGGTTGAGCCAAAGTAATTGCAATTACAATTACAATTACATGTAGTTGCAATTATCAATTACAATTACATGGAGTTGCAATTATCAATTACAATTATATGTAATTGCAATTATCAATTACAATTACATATAGTTGCAACTATCAATTACAATTATCAATTACAATTACATGTAGTTGCAATTATCAATTACAATTACATGTACTTGCAATTATCAATTACAATTATCAATGACAATTACATGTAATTGCAATTATCAATTACAATTTCAGGTAATTGCAATTATCAATTACAGTTGTATGTAATTGCAATTATCAATTACAATTGCATGTAATTGTAATTTAATTTCTGCAATAGCAAATAACAGTAATTGGTAAGCAATTGTAATTGAAATTACTTTTTGCCCAATTCCGATTTCCGATGGAAGCATCTTCATAAATTAAATAATTGGAAAATACGTAATCTGGATACGGTGATTTCACCGGTAATGGTAGATTTGGTATTGGTAAATGAATTTTTCCAACTCGTCTGAACAAAATGGAACTCGTAAAATTGGAAAATATTTCCGAATTTTTCAGTGTCAATGGTTCCTCGAGATCGTTTTGCACTCGGCCGCGAGATTTCCGATCGGTCTCGACCGTCCGGACTCGTTAATTTGAATAAATGCGTGATAGAATCGTGCCGGCGATTGTTCCGGCGACCGGCAGGCAGGCTGCGGTCGATCTTTGATATTTTAATCCGTCTCTCGGCTCTAATACGTGACGCGAGTCTCAAACGCGATACGACATCTCGACGTGCTTGCTGTCTCGTGCTTTCATATCGGCTCGATGCGTGCTCGGCCGAGTAAATGTTAGTCGGAGACGTTATTCGGCGTGCGCGAAACGGTTCCGGCTCGCGTGTTTCGGTGAAAGACCGCCGCGAAAGCACGCGAGCCAAGCCACACGATCCGATCTGCGATACAGCGCGAACAATGTAACTTATTTGTCTTAATTCGGTCGTTCGCTCGTTACCGGCTCGCGGGCTCTTATCGCGAGGAAATTGCTGATCGATCGCCGTCACGCCGCGCCGACTGGAAAGACAACTTTTCCCACATGATTATTAATCCGGGATTAATTAACTCCTTGACGTACGGGTACGTCTCCGATTCGTCGTGTGCTTATTACGACATTATTTTGCGCGCTAAAGTAAAATAATGTTTAATTTATAATTATAATGTTTAATGTAGTATTTGTACGTTGCGTTCATGTTTTGTTAACGATTTTATGTTTTTATTGATTTGTACGTTGCGTTCATGTTAACAAATTCATTGAAACATCAATGGGTAGGAGTTCCTTGCGAGCGAGCAACTGATAAACAATCATCACGCCGTGTCGAGCCTCCTTACATTAATTTACCCAGATGGCACATGACGTCTTAAAGACGTCCATTTTACGTCCATTTTAGGTTTGAACGTCTTACGTCCTAAAAAGACATCTTTGAGACGTCTTGAAGACATCTTTCACGGGACGTCGTTTTAACGTCTCAAATAAGACGTCTTAAAGACGTTTTTTCCGGGACCTTTCATAGACGTCTTATATGAAACGACTTAAAGACGTCTTAAAGATGACTTTTTCGGGACGCCGTTTTGACGTCTGAAATAAGTCGTCTTAAAGACGTCTTTTTCAACGTCCTTAAGACGTCTTGAATGTCCGACAACAGACGTCTTTGTGCTATCTGGGTAATTTGATAATGGAAAATGTAATTTTCTTGGAACCAAACGAGTTGAGATTTGTTTATGTATTTTGATGAATTGATTTTAAAAGTCAGTTTTGAACATTTTTTTAGCTCACACTGTAGCGAATCTTTAATCAATGTGTGTATTTAAAACGTTGCTATGAGCAACAAACATTTCGAGATAAAATCTTGAGAATCGTGAAAGTCGTACATTTTCGACCTAGACAGGGAAGTTACTATAGACAAAAATACAGTTCCAATTGTAACGTTGTATATAGCAAATATTATTTTTTATAAAATTATTGGTTAACAAATTCCATTATCTTTAACTAACTTTATTTTTATGGTAATAACTAGACTGCAGATATTTATACAAAATAAAAAAGTTGGTTTTACTGGAGTAATTACAGAATGATTTTAAATGCTGTTTCTGCATAAAATGCGTAGTCTAGTGATAACTAAAAATTAAGTAGTATCGATATCTATCTGCATAACGCACTTAAATTACTAATTATCTAGATCTTTACATAATTTTCCATTTGTTACTGTATGTTTATAGATTCCACATGTCGTTAAAATCGAAATAAAGAACAGGTTTGTCTCACAGCTACAAAGACCTCGTCATAAAGATAACGTAATAAATCTGTCAATTTTGAGTTGGCTCGCATATTTTCTAGTATTTTACAAGACACATAAGTGCATAAATATCTGCAATTTACTCGTAAGGTCAAAGTGGATTTTCTCTTCAGTAAAGAGAATTAGAAAGTTTCGAAGATAGATATTTACAGGAATTGTCATATAAATCATTTCTTAATTCTGCGGTGCCAATGCTCGTGTAATAAAAGGAGGACTGTAACCATATATGAAATGTCTCGTCTATTAAAATCATCAAGAGATACCATTCAATGTGGTTTCTATTTCTCGTAATCGATCCAGACAATTTTTATTTTGCATAAAGCTCCGCTGTCTACTAATCACTATCGCCACAAAATAAATAGTAGTGCGATACGCGTTAAACATGTCGACAATTCACAAGGGAAACGAAACAAATTCTGGATGCGAACGTGTTGAAAAGACTGTACTATCTAAAGGCGCATCTTCGTCTGACAAGTAACACTGCCCAACTGATACTCACTGATTTGAATGAAATTTAACGTACTTATTAAGCATCAAAAATATTAAATACGTGTTTTTTTGTTCCGGCTAAATCCGATTTTTAGGGGTAGAAAGCACCCCTCAACCTCTGGAGATGAAAACGTTTGTGGCTAATTATTTCTTAATGAATACAGTTTCTGAAAAAAGTGCTAGTTTCAGAGTTGATTGTACATGAAAATATCTAATATAGCATGAATGTTCAATTTACAATTAGAGTGACATTTTATGTTTTCTTATCTTTACTTGTATTCTGTAATTACAAAACTTTCTTCTCTTTCGCATTTTTTCTATAAACTTGAGCCTATTTTCCCATAACGTATAATTCTTTTCTTTTTTGGGAAAATAACGCAACAAATCAATTCTGAAGACAGAATTAGAGTCATCGCAGAAAATTATTGATTATACAGGATGCGCTCAAGGTCCGGCAAGTCCGGCTTATTATTTCCAAATTCTTGCTTATTGTTTCCATCTCCAGAGGTTGAATAAGTACGTTAAATGTCATTGAAATCAGCGAGTATCAGTTGGGTAGTGTTACTCAGGACCGTCCCTACGATTTTAGGGGGCGGCCGACTGCGGTCGAAAAGGTTTATATTTCTGAGGTTTATAAATGTAAGGATATGTTGGAAAAAATTGTTTGTAACGATTTGGTTCACTTGTTTCCTAATTTGGCAATAGCAATTAGATTGTATTTGCAATCATTTTCAAAACTAAAAATTGTAAAAAATTATTTAAGGTCAACTACGACACAGGAGCGCGTATCTAATTTAGCTCTTTTATCAGTAGAGCACGACATACGTGAAAAAATTGATTATGCCAACGTCATAGACGAGTTTGCTGCGAGAAAAGCTCGTAAAGCTCCACTCTAAAATTTGATATTAGTTCATTGTATCCTGAATTTCTCATTATGAATAAAGCACTATATACTGGTTTAAATATTTTCTCCCATTGTCAAGGTGAGGGTGGAGGGCGGCGAAAAATTGCTCAGCAATCCCGCGGGATCCCGCGTCATTTCTTGGTCCCGCATTTCTTAAATAGGTGATGCGGGATCCTACAAATTTTTCGGGATTCTGCGTATAATCGAAATTTTGCGAATGTCGACGCGCACGATGAATTATTTCGATGATGCATTCTTTCACGGCTCTGCGCTCTTCACTTTTTCCGTTGCCGTGCTACGTACCACGTATCTGTTTAGCGATCTATTATTCCAGTTCGTGTTGTGCAAGTACAATGTCCAGTAAAGAAATAGTTGAATTTTATTTATACCATTTTTCTGGGTTGAAGGTCATATTGTGTTACATGCATGAATTCGTTATTTTGTCAGCTACAACATTACGTTAACGAAAATACATCATTCCATTTAAAAAAACATCGATAACTTTGAAATCTCATAAAAATGACCTTGAAATTTTTTTTCCTTTACACCGTTATATGTGGCCCTTCAAACAGAAGGGCGAAGTATTTTTGTAGAACGAAAAGTAACGGAGATATTTAGGTGTCCTGCTTTATCGAATTCAGCCTGTATATTAGATCGAAGAACTAAATCCTCAGTCCCGCGGGATCCCGGGATTGAAATAAATCCCACATCAGTCCCGCGGGATTGCAATCACTGCGTACGATGTTGAGGTTGACAGAGGGATCGTGTCGAAGACGATCGCGTCCCATCGTTTCCCCGCGCAGCAGAAGACCGATTGCGTCGAGGGGAGAAGCGTTCGGCTGGGTGTGCGTCTTGTAGCTGGTCGGATGAAAATAACAAAGGTGGGTATCGTGGGCAATAGGTTCTGCTGACGACCAATTGGACGCAAATGGGCGCGGAGGCTCGCGGGATCCTCGTGCTGGCAAGGGGACGAGGGAACGTCCGAAGAGGGAATCGATCGGTCATTACCATAATTTGTGTATGAGTGCCACCTGGAAGGTACACGGAGACAGGAGCGGGATCGATCGGCTCGCGAGCCCCCTTTGGCTTGCCTTTGGCTGGTCTTTCTCTGGCTACTTTCTCCCTGCGGCCCTTCTGGCTTCCTTTGCCGATGGTATGCGACTCGCATACGGTCCGGTGTGCGAGAAAAACGGGTTCGTCGAAACGATGCCGATCTCGTCGACGAGGAATCGGCGGCGGGGAGGAATTTTTCTCTTTTCTTTTCGCGTCCATTGAGACCTGCTAGAAATCGCCTAGGAGGTTTGCACGTGTCGATTATCGTTCCCTTTTTCTCCCTCTCTCTCTCTCTCTCTCCGTCCCCCTGTTTCCTGGCTGGCCGGCGCAGCTCGTTCCTCGGACACCTCTTTCTCTCTTTATTTCTCTCTTGACAGAAAGAGAAGGGAGGGGTGGATGTAGCCCGATGCAGAACGATGTCGTTCCGTTCGCGACAAATTTACGGCCGAGCGAGTAAACCGTGTTCACTGTCCGGCCCGCGACTCGACCGTTGATAAGGAACTCGAAACCGCTCCGCTACCGTGTCGTCTCGCTAAAAGTACACCCTATCGGCGGGACACCGGGCTGATTTACTAGTTAATCGATTGAATTTCGCGTACACCGCTTCCTGCAGTCCCGCCGGCAAGACCTCTTTTAGATGGAATTAAAACGGCGCGGCACGCCGGGCAGACGGAAAAATCAGCCGACGACGACTATTTTAAAGGATCCGAGACGACCGTTGCGTAACACTGTTAATTTCCTCGATCGGGACGGAAAGTTTCCATCGGGGTACATATTTGCATATCGCGCGCGTGCGCGCGACTTAAAGGACGCGCGTTGCGTTCCAGAGAAAGTACCCGAGCCGTTATGCGTTATCGTGAAACGCGTGTGCGCCGCGCGGCTCATTATCGGCCGCGGATGTGGAGCGGACATAGAAACCGAGACGACTACCGTAATTCTGTCCGAGATAAGGGGTCGGTCCCCGTAAAATCGAAAAGTCATCGCTGTTCTTTTCCTGTTTTCCTAACAGCAATTCGGTCACCTTTTTCATTAATACTAAACCTGCCGTTAAAGTCACTGGCACTGGTTGCCTTGTAGGAACTACACGACTGGACCTTCGAAATCTTAATGAACAGACTGATGTCGCAGTGTAAACTTGACGTTTCGTATTAGCAAGTATTATTCGATAGATATTTACCGTTGATTTTTATAACACGGACATATATTCATGCCTATGTCTGGGAATTGTCACGTCCCACAGTGGTCGGAAATCACGAAAACGTGGCCGAAATGTCAAAGATGAATTTTCGGTTAGGCGTATGGCCTTTGCCTTACTGGATACTCAGGTAATGACTCTATGGGAAACGACAAAGTAAAAAGGTCTTATCATGTATACCTGCCAAATGGGAGGAGTACAATTATCGCGTTCATTCGTCACGCAGTTTTCGTGCAGTGGACTATGGTCCCAAAAAACAAGTGTGACGGTTACAATTTTAAGAGAAGTGAATTTTTTTTTGTGTGTGCAATGGATGCTGTTCCTGGAAGTAAGTACTATTCATAATAATAATATTGGGTTTATATTAATCAGTGTTTACTATCTATAAAGACGAAGATACATTTTGATGCGCTGATGTTAGAAATGTATACTAAAAGTTGTATATTCCACAATATTCCACTGAGATTTTTGTGTATGCTTGTAGTAGACACTATGTAGCTTAAATTGTTTTGAAAAGTAGCTGCCCGAATTTGCCCGTTTTGTTATGCGATCCATTTTTGTGACGCAAAGGTAGTCATGGTACTAGTTACAAGCATGTTTTCTCGATAAATTGAGAAGATATAACAAAATCTGTTGAATAAACATTGTATGGTTCCACTTATAGAATTTTTTTATACATGTTTTGAACACCACAAACCATATTTTTTTATTAACTAAATTCCAATGTTTTCGGCGCTACGGCTCGATTAGTTTCTAAATCAAAAACAATTTTGCAGATTATCAAATAATCATCGACGTTTCGATTGTAGTTTGAATCATTTTCAAGATGTATTTGCTTTGCGTCTGTAAAAATATGTATATTGTAACAATTTTCAAATCATATTATTGATAGAACATATTGACAAAAATTGTTTATAAATATTATTTATAAAACTAGCTTACTTGACAATTGTTACAATATACATATTTTTACAAGCGCAAAGCAAATACATCTTGAAAATGATTCAAACTAGAATCGAAACGTCGATGATTATTTGATAATCTGCAAAATTGTTTTTGATTTAGTAACTGATCAAACCGTAGCGCCGAAAACATTGGAATTTAGTTATTAACAATAATACGATCGATATAAGAAACATATTTATCATATTTTTTATTGATTTTAAAAAGTAAAAACAAATTTTCGAATGATTAATGCATCATTTTTATTTACTTTCAGGTTGTTCTGATAATGAAATACGTTTCTCCAGAAAAGAAATTTACCATATGGTTAAAATTACCTGAATGATGGATTAAGTATTATTTTCACATACCCGACCGCTGCATATTACGAATCCGCCATTTTGTTTTTTGTAATTTTTACATCAGATTTATATTCAACGGCACGAGAAATATAGGAATACTAATTTTCGAGACAGTCTAATAATTTTTTGTGTTACGCATCCACCACATTGAATCCGCCATATTGTTTGTTGTAATTTTGACACCAGATATACAATCAGCGACTGGAAATTAGTCGAGTCGTAATTTCAATAATCGTGGAATAATAAATCTGGGAACGGTCGTTTGATCGGCGCACAGTGTGTCCAAACGGCGAAATCGTGGCCAAAACCTCGAAAATGAACTTTCCGGTGGGGGGATACGGTAGGTACTATTTTAGATTCTTTAATATCGTGCCTATTGAAAAACCGAGGTGCGAAGGTTTTATTACTTATGCCTGAAAAATGGTGAGAACTCGAAGTTTTCGTTCAGTAATCGTATTGTGAGGAACTGTGTGAAAGCGAAAAGTGAAAACTGCATAATTCAATAACGGTTTATTTAATTTGAATTCTGTAAAATGGATGCTGTTCCTGGAAGTAAGTAGAATGTCTCTGACTACTAGTATATTTGAAATAGTTGGTGGTTACGTTGTATAATTATAAATGTTATTAGAAGACGGGAACAGAAAAGTTTTAAGGACAAATTTTAAACATGTAGAGTATTAGTTGTGTACAAACCAATATCAAGTTATAATTTTTGTTGGAACTTGTAGTTGACACTGTCATCTTTCAGTATTTGCAAAAATTGGCTGCCCAAAAGTGCCACACAATGTTTTGTAAGACCATTTTGTAAATGCAGAATGAAGCATCGTCGTGCGTGTTTTCTTGGGAAGTGTAGACGATATTTAAAAACTCTTCAAATAAATATTGTATGGTTTTGCATCAGTTTATTATTAATTTCAATATAGAATTAAGGCACACAAATAATATCTGAAAGTCCATATTGTTTCCAAGCTCAGTTAGGGCTAATAGTGGACCGTCCAAAGCCTGGTAATACAAACGATGGGAATACAGCCCGTCGTTTTTTTGAAAATCATAAGATATCGGCATTAATTACTGGTGTCGACGAGCGTTTAATTATAAGGTTTTATGCCATTCTCCAAGCTATTTCAAGCGGTCACGAAATTAACTTATTTGAATTATGCCGTTGAAACAGCTAAACTGTCCGTAAGTTTATATTCGTGGTACTACATGCCCACTTCAGTTCACAAAATTTTAATTCATGGTTCACAGATAATAAGTTCGGCATTATTGGACAAATGTCTGAAGAAGCTCAAGAGCATACGAATAAATATCTAAAAAAATATCGCCAAGATTTTTCTCGCAAATGTTCTCGTGAAAAAACGATGATATTCTTGCGGCTCTTGGTATCATCCGACCCATACATTTCACATTTAGGAAAGCACCAAGAGAAAAAAATTAAAAAATTGACATCAGACGCTGTGGGGTCTAAGGTTGCCACAATCAAGAAACAACTATTGCTGTTTTTCGGTTTTTTATTTGCGCGTTCTAAAATGTATACAGAAACCGGACTATGCGAGGCGTACTCATCGGCAGACTAACTGACTCTAATGTTCCGCGGATCTCCTGCCTACTCATCGTGTTCTTCGAAAAGGCGTTACCTTTTCGAAGGCACGGGGGCGGAGTTTTTCCGAATTCTTGCCGAATCGTTGTCGCCTTATTTAGCGGGGGTAAAAATCCTTAACATCTAATTTATGGTTACCGGTAAGGTGGTCACCACGTGCGGAAAAGGGACTTTCCGGGACCGCGCTTGCCGCGCGGTCGGGCAGGCCCTGACGGCACACGACTGGCAGCGTTTTACGACCGGGTAATTAAATTTACTACGCACGGAAAAGCAATTTACAAAAAATGATTTGCCATCCTGCAGACTAGGGTAGATTTACTACTCTAAACCCTAACATCTGCAGGCGGTCAACTTTAGCATCGTGCGCTGCGAATCGTGTACCGCTACAGACGCATTGAAACTTGTCTTTCTAGCGAGAAACACTCGAAAAAATGAAGATATTTAAGATGATGATAATTATTACAGTTCATCTGATTCGACATAGATTTTTATTTTTTATTTTGTCATATTTATTTCTTTTTAGCGCATCTTTTTCGCATTACTGTAAACATTTTTTAGAGGAAAATACAACTTTTTGCTATACATGTCCGCCATATTGGATTCCCTACTTTGTTTTTTATACTTTTAAGTTCAGATTCGTAATCAGCGACCCAAAAAACCCTGATGTACCAATTTTTGTCCAATTTCGTCCAGAGTGAAGTGAGTTACGAGGTTTTGACCACGATTTCGCCGTTTGGATGCGACGGTGGTGTGTTCAGAGCCAGTCAGCACCCTAGGTCCAAACGTCCTACGTCCGGTTTCCACGTCCCAAAGTCGTCCTACATTTCTGACGTCCCAGGACGTTCGTTTTTTAAGTCCCACGGACGTCCTCGGGATTAGAATTTCGTACAGAACGTACGAAACGCCTCGCTTCTGACGCGTAACACAGATGGTCTCGTGTGGTCTGTGCGATTGCTTCCTTTAGAAAACTGTTGCTTTCGAAAGTAATGAGATTTCCGTGCCTCCTATCTAACTTGCAGTGCATTCGTTTGTTTAACAGTTAAGATAAGAACCTCTGTCGATTGAAGCTGCGAGGCAGCGCGTATCGGTTTACGCATCACATTTGATTTTAATTTTACAACACTGCTGCAGGAAAACTAGGTAGCGACGGAAATAACAGTATTCGCGAAGAAGTCGGCGGGTAAACTAGTGCAAGAAGAAGTCGACTGTGAAATTTCTCGTGTACCAACAGGAAATGAAAATTTAGTGCCGGCGAAACGTAATGCATGCTCGTTGTGTCACATCGGATGACAAAATTTGTGTGTGCATAATGTAGGGAACCGGTATGCTCGCAATGTTCGAGACCCGAATGCACCAGTTGTATAAATTGTAAGGAATGGTCTGCGTGTGAGTGCGAATGCCTGCGTCTATGTGAATTTGGTTGTCAGAGAGGGAGAAGAGTGAATTTGTACAATGCCGATTTCGTATGTTATTGATTTATGTAGCAAGCTGAATATTTTTTTTTCATGAAAAATGAAGATTGTCCACGTCAATTGTGTAAACAACCCAAATAAACTGAAAATATATTCTTTGCGTTAATTAACTCCTAATGTCTCTTCTAATGTCAACCGATGCAAAATAAAAATCTGTTTTTGTTTAATTATCTGATTATGTCGAAAATACTATAATAATTATATTAAAACAACAATATTAAAAAAAAAACGTTATTATTACACAGACGCAATTGTTTTTCTTGTGTAAAAGTAATTCAATTGTGTAAACAACCAAAATAAACTGAAAATATATTCTTTGCGTTAATTAACTCCTTCTAATGCTAACCGAGGTAAAATAAAAATCTGTTTTGTTTTAATTATTTGATTACGTCGAAAATACTTTAATAATTATATTAAAAGAAAATGTTATTATTTCACAGACGCAATTATTTTTCTTGAAAATGGTCGAAAATAAGACCGAAACGTCGTTAAATATATTGCAAACATGCTATTAAATAGTAACAATTGATGGAACCCGAGCGCCGAAAACATTAATACAGATTTTAACATTTTACGAATTTTAACATTTTATAAATCCTTCCAATGTCGTTTCAATGTTGTATATCTATAACGTTATTGTTGTAAATGCAGTCTATCAATTATAATTGACATGCTACGTATTGTTTTATCGATAGACAGAATCGCATTCGTCAAGGTTGTACCCAAGATATCGGACATTGCGAGCGACAGGATGAATGAAATCAATCACTGTAGCCGAACGCGACGGATGTCATTTTATTAGTTTTTTTTTCCGTTCTAAATTTATTCTGGGAACAGGTTCCTCGTATTATGGTACAGCCTATATAATGTCGTTAATAGAATAGCGGAGAGAAATGTGGATATAATTATAACGTGCGCAGCGCGGAGACAGTATCAACCACGCATTGAAATTACCCGAACGGCGACATTGCTTATCGCGAGTTCGAGTCACCGCGAAGACGATGATACTTGGCGAGCAGACTGCAGGAATTTTATGCAAATTCACTTTTTTTTCTAGAAGAATTTAATGGAACCGGAGTCCGATCAAATTTTCTCAGCTATATCGACTTCCAGCAAATCCGAAAATGAAAAAAACTACGGTAAATATTCAGCTTCAGAAAATGCGCGACAAACGTATAACCTACCACGGCCAATTTAAATAATTATAATTGAAGGGAATCATCTTCATTAATTATTCTGGTCGCTTCAACAGATTTCTATGTATGCATGAACGTATAAAGACTGTTCATCAGACTACGAAATTTATGATAAAAGTAACCTTAAGAATAATAATAAGAAATTAATAAGACTAATAACAAAAACAAGAAACCTAACAGATACTATTGTATTATTTCGAACCCAATGTTATCAAGACAAGAAATAAATAAATATCTACGCAGCTTGAAATTAACAAACATTTTTAAATTCCTAACACTGTAACTATCTGTTAAAATGCATGTGAGGTTTTACTTCACTTTAACATTTCCATTGATCCGGTTCTGAATGAACCAAAAACTTCAGAAATTCTAATATCTATTTCTGTTCGGAAATAACCAAGAATTGCCCAATACTCTAGAGAATATCGTGCCAACATAAACGCTGCTTTCCAACGATGAACTAGGACCATCACTGGCACAATTGCCGAAACCTCGATCGCACCGACATCATCTTTTGGCGTAGATCGCAGTCACGAAGAAATCGTGGAGAACTCTTCCGAAAGGTCAAGGCGCTTGTTATCTCGTAGCAACGGTGTCTACGACTTTTACGAGGATCGGTGACTATCTCTCGGCGATTGTTTTTCTGTGGAAGATCGCTGGCTACGATCTTCGATTCCGTGAAATTTTGATCAGAGGGGCGGAGGGAGAGATGGTGAGACTGTCCAGCTGCGAGGAGCTGCGTTCGACGCGAAAACGAGGCTTCGGGTAGAATCGCGAGCGCGTCGGACGCGCAGGCCTCGTCGCGGTAAGCCGAGACCTCGACGCGATCGTATATCAATCGCTATAGGTACATACGTTGCGCGAATAAATATAATTATAAGTAAGAGCAAGGCTGGACCACGCCCTGTCTCCGCTCTGCTCTCTTTTTCGCTCGGACGCGCTGCTCTCTCGCTCGCTGCGTGCGTGTGCGTGTACGGGCACGCACGGTATCCTTGCGCTCTCTTTTCTCGTCTGTTTTTCTCTCCCGCTCTCTCCCTCTGGTTCCCTCTGCCTCTCCGCGTTCGTCCCTCTTTCCTCCGCTGGATCTGTTCGTCTCCGTCGATCGCGTTTTCACCGGGTTTCATACTCTCTCTCCGTTTCACCGGGTTGCTCTCTTTTCCCCGGCGTTCTCCTTCTTTTGCGCCTCTTCCCGCTACGTCTGTCTCCGTTTGTAGCGCGCCGGTCTTTTCTCTCGTTTTTCCACGGCTTTTCCTGCTCCGTCCTACTCCAGCGCGCGCACGCCTCACCGAAAGCGCCGTGCGCTCCGCAACGATAAACGGCTTCAGCTCCGGTTAGCTCCCTTTCCTCCTATCCTCCGCCGCCAGAATCCAGCGCGCACACACGCCCGAGAGATGCGTGCGGCTCCAGAATACCCGGAGGCGAACCACTATGCACGCCGCGAAATCCATGGAGGATCGATTCTGATCGCCCTTGATGCGAGTTGTCCTGCTGCGCGATCCACCGGCGAGCATCATCGTTCCGACGATTTTCACAAACTGCTCCGCGAGAGCTTTAATAGACCCGCTCCGCTCGTCTGCGAAAACTTCTCCACCGGATACGCGATCTTTAACGGTCGTTGCATCCCGGGAATGGCCGCTTTCGAGAAATTCATCAGCTCCCGGATACCACGAACATGGCTTCGAGACGTCCCACGAACGTCTTCCGAACGTCTTCTGAACGACTTAGAGGCGTCCTTTAGACGTTTTTTGTTAGGTGAAATATTGTATAATATTAGTATAAGCATGTCCACAGTCGATCAGCGAACGCGCCAACGGGCTGATGGAATTATGTTAATACTTTTTCACGCATAGATATACTATTCAAGTTGATTTCACTTTTGAATTTTTCCAGGGAAATGGTTTTATCTTAACGTAACCATTCATTTGAAGAATTAATACTTCTTCTTATACATTGCTTTTAAATTATTCATCTATTGTATACATAGAATATTCCAATTTTATTGTTATTTGGATATTTTAATTTAAACTTTATATTTACATTTCTAAGTATTCACATAACTTCAACAATTTTAATTTTATTAATATTAAAACTTTATAATATTTATTATCAAAATTCATTAAATTTAAACTTAAATTATAAAAATAAAGTTATTTATAACTTCATAATATTACATTTACAACATTCACTTTAAAATGAATGAAATTTAGTTAACTTTACCCATAATTTAAACCCTAATTTGACTTTACTATTAATATTTATTTTATTCACTAGATTAATTATAACATTTAATCATTTAAATTTTAATAATATAAACTATTTTCTATCTGATTTTAAAATTAATCATAAAATTAATTTTATTTACCCTTTTCTAATAATAACTTCAAGGTTAGCTTAGTTTCTCGCGCAGGAAACGGTGAAAAATTAATTACGACAGGGACTTAAAAATCTGAAAAAAAATTAATAAACGATACTTGTAACAACGGGGTTCTCAGGGCGATCGCCAAGGAGCGCCACGTTCTCGACTTCGTTGTGTGCCCAGCGATGATTCCACTGAAGGATTCTTAACAGCAACGTTAAACAAACGAAACTGTTTTCGAAATGGAACGTGTTGATTCCCAGCCGCTTTAATCTTATTCAATGGTCAACGACTTACACCATTTCTGCATTAAAGTGGCTCAGGTAAAAGAAGCTCGAGAATTTTCTTTCAAACAATAACTTCGGTGGAAATGGTTGCGTTATATTTATACGAAACATTTGTTCAATTACAAACGGTGTCGTTGTCGCTTACGAACAATTTCTTGAGAGTTATCCTCCGAGGGACTCCGCGAAGGGTGTACAGCTCTTTGTCAACTGAATCACACGTCGTTACCGGGAATATGCAATATCCTTCGGGGTACTCGTCTCCCCATTCCACGCTTGTAAACGTTTTTTCGCCGATTTACATTAACGCGATCTTGTTAGCGTGCACGACTATAAACGGCGCGCTTATAAAATACGCGGCCGGGCATTTCTCTTCCTGATTTATACACTTATGAGCCGGATACTCGCCACCACGGATAGACGGCCGCCTGCTCTCTTTTCTTGTCCGGTGTCGGTCGCTCGCAACGCGCGTTATTTGTCGACGAATATCCCCGTTCCGAGGCGAACACGCCGACCTTTTTGTTCGTTATCGGCGAATTTGCTCGCGTGACGGCCGAGCTTTACATTGACACGGCGTTTCTTTCTCTTCACTTTGTTATTGACCGAACAAATAAAGCCAAACGTGGCCCTTTCTTCACGGAATTTATTGACCATTTAATATGTATGTATGCATACATGCATTTTTCTGGTTTTCAACTTTGTTATTCGACCAACAAATAAAGTCAAACATTATCCTTTCTTCGCGGATTTATTCACCATTGTATGAATATGTATATGAATTTTTGTGTCTTTTTAACTTTGTTATTGGGCCAACATAGTCCTTTCTTCGCCAATTTATTAACAATTTAACATATTTATACAATGTCATAGCTGTTTTTTGATACTAAGCGAAAAATATATTCAGATGCGTATAATAACATGATCTTCAAACGACCTTGATCTTTGAAAATTAAAGTGAACACTCCGGAAAGAATAACCTCGAGAAAAAATAACATTTGCAAAGAATTCGCCTTGTGACACCATTTGTATTGCATTAGAAACATTTGTTAAGTCATCGGTAGACTGTGGATCTTTATGCAAAGTAAAAATTTTCTACACCGATTGCAACAAATACAAACTAAATTGAATTTTACGGTACTTTTCCGTAAGCCGGGCACAACCTAACCCAGACCAATAATTATAACCTAACCAATTATAATCTAGCCCAGGCCAATAATTGTAAGCATTCTTTTTGGGTAAAACTATTTTGTCTACAATTCATTAATATTTGTAATTATACAGGGTGAATTCGATAAAGCAGGACACCTAAATATCTCCGTTACTTTTCGTCGTAAAAAAAACTTCGTAGGGCATAGTTACACTGTTTGAAGGGCCACATATAACGGTGTAAGGGAAAAGAAAATTTCAAGGTCATTTTTATGAGATTTCAAGGTTATCGATGTTTTTTAAATGGAATGTTTTTTTAACGAATTCATGCATGTAACACAATATGACCTTCAAATGACCTTCAACCCAGAAAAAATGGTATAAATAAAATTCACCGTGTAAGATTCATTCGATGTATTTCTGTTACGCGAAATGTTCAAAAATACATCCCTCGAGCTGCTATACATTCAAATGTATCGCAATACACAACATAATGACAGATTCGGTGTTGACAGGAGGACAATTATGATATACCTTCACCTATACGTTCGTACAGAATCGTGTTTGTCCACTACTAATTACTCAGAACACCTTCTTGCTATCAGATTTCCACAGTTTCTAAGATTTCTCGATCAGTTTATCGATGAACGTTTCACAATGCGTTTGTCGAAGTAAGATAAGATTGATATGATTTTCATTTATGGAGAAAGTCGACAGTGTTTAAGAGAAGCCGTGCAGTTGTACAAGGACCGATTTCCTAATCGTAATTGTCCATCAGTTTCCGTTTACTCCAATTTGATAAATAAATTCCGTGAAACTGGTAGTGTCGAAAATAAAAAACGTACAAAGGTGAGGACTGTAAGAAATGAAGCAAACACAATTAATGTTCTGGCAGCAGTGATTACAAACCCTCAAGCTAGTACGAGGCAAATCGCACGAGGAAGTGGCATTAGTCAAAAATGTGTAGTGCAAATACTCCAGGAACACAAATTTCACCCCTTTCACCTATCAATTCATCAAGAACTTCATGGTAGAGACTTTGTAAATCGTGTAAACTTTTGCCAGTGGGGATTCGGACAATTGATAAACGATAGAGCATTTTTTTAATCAAGTATTATTTACCGATGAAGCTTCGTTTACAAATCACCGGCAAATAAATTAAAAAAACCTGCATTATTGGTCATCTGACAATCCGCGGTGGTTACGGACAGTCGACAAACAAAGACCATGGTCCGTCAATGTTTGGTGCGGAATTTTAGATAGCCAAATAATTGGGCCTCACTTTATTACCGGAACATTAAATGCAAAAAATACCAATTACCAATTCTCCTTTAAAATACACCCTTGAACATTCGTGAAAATATGTGGTATCAACATGACGGATGTCCGGCCCATTCTTCTCGTGTCGTAACACAATTCTTAAATAACAAGTTTCCAAATCGTTGGATTGGACGTAACGGACCCGTACTATGGCCAGCTCGCTCACCAGACCTTACACCCCTTGATATTTATCTATGGGGAAAACTGAAAGACGATGTTTATAGTGAACCACCAACGACTATAGACGACACGAAAGAAAGAATCGTCCAGGCTTGTGCGTCGATTTCCTCAGAAATGAATTACACAGCAGTACGTTCTGTAACTTCACGGCTGAATGAATGTATAGCAGCTCAAGGGAATATTTTTGAACATTTCGCGTAACAGAATTAAATCAAATGAATCTTACACGCTGAATTTTATTTATACCATTTTTCTGGGTTGAAGGTCATTTGAAGGTCATATTGTGTTACATGCATGAATTCGTTATTTTGACAGCTACAACAATACGTTAACGAAAATATATCATTCCAACTACAATTGAATGTTAATATTTGAATTTACCTATTCGGTATTTTCATACACGTGGTTAAAAGAGGTACTGTTTCGTTGAAATTTACCGCCGAATATCGATTGATTTAACCTAGATCGTGTCCATTACACTCAGTGTAGTGACAGCAAGCAGTGTGAACACACGCATGTGCTTGATGTCACAATGCTCCTATTCAAGTATTATTTCACATCATAAACAAGTAAGCTAGTAATTTAAATAATGGTTTTTGTTTTAAACAAAGGAATTTTGTTCAATATCTTTTGATTTATTTTGAAAGTTGTTTAATACGCATATTTTTACAGACGCAAACAAATACATCTTGAAAATGATTCAAAGGTGAATCGAAACGTCGATGATTGTTTGATAATCTGCAAAATTGTTTATTGGTTTTTAATTGATCGAACCGTAGCGCCAATAACACTGGAAATTTATTATTAACATTTTACGATCGATATAACGAAACATATTTAATATATCATTCCATTTAAAAAAACATCGATAACCTTGAAATCTCATAAAAATGACCATGAAATTTTTTTTCCTACGAAGTTTTTTTGTACAACCAAAAGTAACGGGGATATTTAGGTGTCCTGCTTTATCGAATTCACCCTGTATATGCTTATAATTATTGGTCTGGGTTAGAAAAGTACCAATTTTATTTTTCCCGTAATGTTCAATTTAAAAATTTTTTAATAACATCGATTTTGCTATAAATGCATAAAGATCCGCAGTCCAGTAATCAGAAACACCGGAGATATTTAGGTGGCCAGATTCAGATAGACCACCCTGTATGCGCGACACGTGTGCGTCTTGAATGTTTATAGAAATGTAATTATCTTGCAATCGAGACGGCACGCAACCAAGTAACAAAACGTGGCGTTCCTTGGCGATCGCCCTGAGGACCCCGTGCGCAAAAACGCCTCTCGATCTCTCGACGGCTGGCGGACTTGAGGGTTATCGTGACATAATCGCGAAGCAGCCATTTCCAGCGCTGATACGCCGTGTCCGTCTTGTCCCTGCTAATCGGCGAACGCGATTAGACGCGTCGCTTTTCGCGTCCCAGCTCGTTGGCCGCGGATCCGCTCGGCTTTTACGAGGGAAAATCGCGGGGCATCGTTGTCCAAAAAGGAAAACGAGATCCTCTGACGAATGATGCTCGAACAACTTCCAGTCTCGGTGGTCATCCGTGACCGGCGGCGCGGCGCGACGCTCGTCCAGTTGCGCTATCAGGACCGAGAATTTCAACTAACCCGGAAAAACGCCGAGCAAACAGTCTACCTGTAATTCAATGATCGTTCGGCGTTTATCGGCGACCACCGTGCGAGACGAACACTCTATCGCCCGGGACCGTAGTTTTATTTCGTTGCGCCAGCATCCAGGCAGATTTCGCGATTTCTTGCCTGATACGCTCGCGTTTATTCTGCCTTGCAGCGGGCCGATCCTTTCTTAATTCTGCGGTGCCAATGCTCGTGTAATAAAAGGAGGACTGTAACCATATATGAAATGTCTCGTCTATTAAAATCATCAAGAGATACCATTCAATGTGGTTTCTATTTCTCGTAATCGATCCAGACAATTTTTATTATGCATAAAGCTCCGCTGTCTACTAATCACTATCGCCACAAAATAAATAGTAGTGCGATACGCGTTAAACGTGTCGACAATTCACAAGGGAAACGAAACAAATTCTGGATGCGAACGTGTTGAAAAGACTGTACTATCTAAAGGCGCATCTTCGTCTGACAAGTAACACTGCCCAACTGATACTCACTGGTTTGAATGAAATTTAACGTACTTATTAAACACCGAAAAATATTAAATACGTGTTTTTTTTTGTTCCGGCTAAATCCGATTTTTAGGGGGAGAAAGCACCCCTCAACCTCTGGAGATGAAAACGTTTGTGGCTAATTATTTCCTAATGAATACAGTTTCTGAAAAAAGTGCTAGTTTCAGAGTTGATTGTAAATCAAAATTTCTAACATAGCATGAATGTTAAATTTACAATTAGAGTGACATTTTATATTTTCTTATCTTTACTTTTATTCTGAAGTTACAAAACTTTCTTCACTTTCGCATTTTTTCTATAAATTTGAGCCTATTTTTCCATATCTCAAGGTGGATTTCAAGGACGCCATCAAGTGCATCACTCTGAACTGTACAACTCTGGATCCAGCACTTTGATCAGATTGTTAGGCTTGACAGCTTTATATCGAAATTAATCGTTGAACCTTGCTACACCGAATTCTTTTACGTGGCGTCCAGGATAACACAAAGACGTCTTTAAAACGTCTTCAATGTCCTTAGAAAGACCTCTGAACGGCTTATCTTACAAAACTGTACGACTTAAAGACGCCTTCTTAAGTAACGAAAGATTATAATATAATGAAATGTAACGTGCTGACGCAGTGGAAATATTAATCGAGTCGATATCATTTTTTAATTTTTCCTGCAAAGTGTTCTGGGTTTATCGGTGTCTAATAGACTTATAGAATAAATAAATAATATAGAATTATATAAAATAAATAAATCATATAGAATTATATAGAATAAATAAATCATAGAATTATATAGAATAAATAAATCATATAGAATTATATAGAATAAATAAATCATATAGAATTATATAGAATAAATAAATCATAAACATTTCAATGTTAGCTTAGTTTTTCCCGCAGAAAATGTCGAAAAAAACGATTATCATTTTGTTTAACTACGACGCCGTGGACTTAAAAACCTGAAAAAATTCATAAACGATACTTATAACCGGACCTGCGGATTTTTATGCATTTATAAAATAGTAAATGATTATAAAAATCTAAGAATGTTATTCGATTGTTTACAAAATATTTTTATTTTGCATAAAGATCTAGAGATTTCCACTCTCGAACTTCCATGTGAAATCTCTTATTAGAAAAAATGTATTAAAAGCAGAAAGAAATGTTCGTTCGACCCTCGTTTCTTACAAATTGATTTAGACAATGTCGATCTTGCATAAAGATCCGCAGTCTATCGATCATTCGCTGTAGTGTCTGCAGTAAGAGGTTTCCCCGATGCTTTATCGGTCTTTTTTCAACGCGCTATCTTTATTGCCGATTTGTAATAATAGAAACTTTTGAAACCTGAACGCGAGTTTGCAAATTAGCGGGAACGCACGGAATGTCGTAATGCAAGACTATTTTATGGTCTCGAGTCTTTCAACCTCGGTCTCCAATTGATACCTGGAATACTGTTGTTAATGATATAGTGTTAAAAGATTCTAGTTGAACAACGACTAGCAATTACTGTTAAATGCCAACTGCACACCTCCGCGGGATCCGAGCCTTGAGAAAAGAGTATCACGTGTGGTTCTTTAGGTTTCTGTGTATTTCTTTATGCTTTCCGTGATTATTAAATTGTTTACCGTTTCTCAAGATCGATGACCCACAACTATTCAACATCGTCGGCGCTTAGGCGAAATTTATTAACTCATTTTCTTGAATTTTCGAAATTCTGCTGCGAAATCACAGGTATACTATCATCATTAAAATTAAAAATTAAAATATAATCCACGAGAAAAGAGACCTAAGAAAGAAAAAGAAAGAAATAAGATAGAGGAACATGTAGGAATATATTTATACATCACGTCGATTAATGTAAATATTAATTTAATCTCGGTACACGATTTTACCATTTTCTGATAAATGACAGAGAATTAGCTCGGCAACGATTACGAAGATAAGTACATCCTCTCAGACAAATATGAAATCAGCAAAATTGATACACCGCATTACGCATTTTCTTCCTATAAATACAGAAATTACAAAGCAAGTGCAACTAATCTTCTATCGCGGCGAGCGATCTGATAAAAAGCTCGGTTCGTTTCTTGCCAAAGAGCGAACTGCTGGCTGTAGGAATCTATTTATAGTCGGCGAAGATTACTTTCGAAACGAATATCGGTAGCGAACGTGTTCGGGTATAAAACGCGTCGAACATGCGTTTCCTGGATCCCGCCGGCGCGGCGAGGGACCCGCGAGCACGATTTATTTAAGGTTATCGACGCGTAATCTCGTTGCCATTTCGCCGTTCATGATCGGCGAGCTAATCGAACGCGATCAGAGCGAAACTAGATCCGAACGATCGTCCTCGTATCGATCAAGACGTCGATTTGCATGCGCGTTAACGTTCCTCTCCTCTCCACTCCTCTCCTCACCCGTGCACCGCGTCGCGCGACCGGATAACACTCGCTCGAAAGGAAAGGAAAATCGCAGCGAACGATCCTCTGGGTTTCTGCGGAGAACAGGCTTTTTCCCCAGCCACGAAATTATTGGAAGACAGAAGTTTTCTGCTTCCACTTTTGTCAGTATACACGGTGTCTAAAAACTTCTTCAGCTCCCTGAAACGGGCGGTTTCTGTGGTCATTCGAAGCGACATTTCCCTTTGCAAAAATGTCCACCGCGAATTTGTTAAGGAGTTATCAACGACAGAGCACTTTCAGCATGGAACTGAACCTATACCCATTTTTAGCATGGAACAGAACCTATACCCACTTTTAGCATGCTAAAGATCTTCTATTCGGATATCATTTTTTTTTCATTTCACGGATAATACCTCGTATAATATTTAAATGTTTAGTGATTGACCAGCATGATAATGTAATATTTTGAATTACAGCAATTTTTAGTGATCTGTCACCAATGTCTTCATCAGATATTGGAAAGTTATATTAATTTTTCAATTTAAATAACAATAATATATTTTCATCTTTATGGAAAATAAAAATTATCTACCTGAATTGCAACAAATTGCAGCGAAATAAAAAATTTGTTTAAAACTTTGTAAAAATTATCTAAAAACTGTTTAAAAAGTTGTTTAAATAAAAAAACGTTGTTTCTTAACATGTTCAATAGATTGAAAGTAATCTAACAATATGGTGTTAAATTATTCGAATGACAGTTACTCATTTATGTCATAAATGCATAAAATCCACGGTCTAGTTGTAAGAAACTATCGTATTTTCGAGAAATTAGTTTCCGGAAAAATGCCTAACTAATTTCTTTGTGAATATACAGGGTGAATTCGATAAAGCAGGACACCTAAATATCTTCGTTACTTTCGTCGTACAAAAAAACTGCGTAGAACAAAGTTACACTGTTTGAAGGGCCACATATAACGGTGTAAGAGAAAAAAATGTCAAGGTCATTTTTATGAGATTTCAAGGTTATCGATGTTTTTTTAAATGGAACGATATATTTTCGTTAACGTAATGTTGTAGCTGACAAAATAAGGAATTCATGCATGCAACACAATATGACCTTCAAATGACCTTCAACCCAGAAAAAGGTATAAATAAAAATCACCGTGTAAGATTCATTTGATGTATTTCTGTTACGACAAATGTTCAAAAATACATCCCTTGAGCTGCTATACATTCAAATTATCGCAATACACAACATAATAACAGATTCGGTGTTAACAGGAGGACAATTATGATATACCTTCACCTATCTATACGTTCGTACAGAATCGTGTTTATCAACTACTAATTACTCAGAAGACCTTCTTGCTATCAGATTTCCACAGTTTCTAAGATTTCTCGATCAGTTTATCGATGAACGTTTCACAATGCGTTACTCGAAGGAAGATAAGATTGATATGATTTTCATTTATGGAGGAAGTCGACAGTGTTTAAGAGAAGCCGTGCAGTTGTACAAGGACCGATTTTCTAATCGTAATTGTCCATCAGTTTCCGTTTACTCCAATTTGATAAATAAATTCCGTGAAACTGGTAGTGTCGAAAATAAAAAACGTACAAAGGCGGGGACTGTAAGGAATGAAGCAAACACAATTAATGTTCTGGCAGCAGTGAATACAAACCCTCATGCTAGTACGAGGCAAATCGCACGAGGAAGTGGCATTAGTCAAAAATGTGTAGTGCAAATATTCCAGGAACGTCCTTGAAACGTCTTGAAGACATCTTTCACGGGACGTCGTTTTAACGTCTAAAATAAGACGTCTTAGAGACGTCTTTCCTGAGACCTTTTAAAGACGTCGTACTTCCAGTCCTCTTAAAGACGTCTTATTCCAGCCATCTTTGGGACGTTCATAAAGTTTTACGGGTCCAGCAATGTTAATTAAATATACATATGTGATTTGTCGTGCGAAAAGGGACTGGGATCCTTCCAGTCTCTTATTTTCAGATGACAAATCACATATGTATATTTAATTAACATTTTTGGACCTGGAAGACTCTATGAACGTCCCAAAGACACTGAAATAAGACGTTTCAGAAACGTCTTGAAAAGTCGTCTTTAAGTCGTCGTTAAGTCGTCTTTAAGACGTCTAAAACTTGTCTAAAAGTCGTCGAAAAGTCATCTTACAGTCTTCTTAAAGTCGTCGAAAAGTCGTTGAAAAGTCTTCTTAGAGTCACCTAAAAGTAGTCGAAAAGTCGTCTTAAAGTCATCTTAAAGTCATCTTACAATCGTCTTAAAGTCGTCGAAAAGTCGTTGAAAAGTCTTCTTAGAGTCGCCTAAAAGTCGTCGAAAAGTCGTCTTAAAGTCATCTTACAATCGTCTTAAAGTCGTCGAAAAGTCGTTGAAAAGTCGTCTCAGAGTCGCCTAAAAGTTGTCGAAAAGTGGTCGAAAAGTGGTCGTAAAGTTGCTTAAAAGACGTCCCAAAGACGTCGAAAGACACATGAAGTCTAAATCTCTATAGCCGAAGTCATAGTAAGAGGATCATTTCAATTATTTTCTAAAAGCAGACACGAGTGCATAACACGATTAGCTAACAAATGAAAAAATACGAAAATCTCCACGGAAAAATGGTCTCGCCGCGGAAACCTGTGTTTCTCGGTGAAGAATAAAAAGAATCGGAACCGAGGCGAGGTAAGACACGTGCTACTTAGCTGAAAATAGAAATGCGAGGAACTCCAACGGGTGGTACGTTGGCAATGGTGGCGAATGTTTTATGCTCGAGTTTCCGGTAAATTAATGGCGACAGTGGCGGATCAGGAAAAAGATGGAACAGTTACTAGGGCAAAATAGGAAAGTCAGACCGACGAAGGCGGTTCATCGTGGGGAAATAAGAATGCGGGGACTCGGATCGGGTACAAATTGGGCGGGTATCACGGCGGCCCGATAGCGCGGAATTAATTAATTTACACCGTTGAAGTAATAAACGATCGCGACCGGAGTTACAGGCGCGAAACGAAAGTAGTTGGTCCGGTCGCTGCGAAAAGTTAACGATCAAAAAGTTTATCAGCATCAGCGGGGCTGTCGCCGTACGTTCTAGTGATAAGGCCTATAAATCGGATGCTTTCTAAATTTCGCTTGGTAGTTACGATTACGCAGCGGCGTCGACGATTGACATTTCGAGAACGGTGCAGCGCAGCGCGGCGGCCGGCGCGCGTTCTTTAACCGCGCGTTGAAATCACCCGGGTCCACGTCTTAAGTAACATTACGTTCCCCGAGCTGTTTCTACACGGTTACAACTTGTAACGTCGATTCGACTTCTTTACCGCACTGTCTACAGTTTATTGCCGTGTAAAAAACGCCAGTTCCGAGTGATATGTCTGCGGGATTTTTTATATTATACTTACGTATCTCTGAACGCTTGGGCATTCGCTCGAACAAAGTTGTCGGGTTATCGTCGCCGGAGAAAAAAATAATTAGACAGCGTATACTAATGAGCGTTCATGTCTTCATCGCGTTGGAAATTCACGTCCTTGATTAAGGATTTTTATTAACCGTCACCGCTTTTTTTATTCGGATACGTTTCCCATATTTTTCTGTGGGATCAGGACCCCCCAGACCAACAAAATACCGTACGGAGATTAGGAATAATGGGAGGGTTCCGTGGGTGAGCGTGTTAGCCGATCGGTTACTAGCAGAAAGGCCGGGGTTCGATTCCCGCTGGCGCGGCGGTTCCCTCATTTTTCCTAAAATCCTACATTTCTGAATATCTCTTAATATTTCTTCGGTAATGTCCTTTGCGAACGTGGTATCCAAGTAAAAGATGCGGAGGGAAATAAGGTTAATATTCCGGTAGAATGCGCTTTTTATACCGATGTCGCAATTGTCGAATTCGTGTTAACAGAACCGAAAATCTTCAGGGAGATTTCACGATTTTTACACTGCCTACCAATTAATAGGCTTTCCAATCACTGTCTCGTATGTTAAAAAGCTGAATAAGTTTCTTTTAAATAATGATTGCATATTTATTCGAAAAATTTTTATAATTCTAAACGCTATTGCTGTCGCTTTTAAACAATTTTTTGACGAATTCACAACTGTCTCTAATGTCTTCACAGTATTGATTTCCATTCGTCCACGATTGCTATGGATGCATAAAACTTTATACGAAACAAAAATTGTTTGCATTAATTGTAAGCCATGGCGAGCACATAGAAATATATTTGTGTCTTCAGTGGCTTGAGATAGTGATTCAAAGAAATTGCCCAGCCACTTATATCATAAATAGACAGCGGATTTTTATGCAAAAGAAAAACTTTTTACCCGAATTGTAACAAACTGGCGCGAAATGAAAATTCACTTCCTTTCTTAACATATTTGATAGGTTGAAAATAATAGTGGTTTCAAATTTGATAAGTTGAAAATAATAGTGGTTTCAAATTTTTCTAATGTTATTACCATTTTAAATGATATCTACTCATTTTTATATAATATAAAAATAAACAAAATATAACATAAATGCGTAAAATCAGCAGTCTAATAATCACTGGATTGCGGATCCTTGTGCAAAATAAACATTCTTTGGATTAATAGTTTTTACCCGAATTGTAACAAACTGGAGCGAAATGAAAATTCACTTCCTTTCTTAATGTATTTGCTAGATTGAAAATAATAGTGGTTTCAAATTTGATAGGTTGAAAATAATAGTGGTTTCAAATTTGATAGGTTGAAAATAATAGTGGTTTCAAAATTGATAGGTTGAAAATAATAGTGGTTTCAAATTTGATAGGTTGAAAATAATAGTGGTTTGAAATTTGATAGGTTGAAAATAATAGTGGTTTCAAATTTGATAGATTGAAAATAATAGTGGTTTCAAATTCTTTTAATGTTTCTCCAGTTTTAAATGATATCTACTCATTTTTATACAATATAAAAATAAACAAAATATAACATAAATGCGTAAAATCAGCAGTCTAATAATCACTGGACTGCGGATCCTTGTGCAAACTAAACATCGTTTGGATTAACAGTAACAGTAACTACGTTGAAATACATTTGTGTCTTGAGTTCCTCATCGAGTTGCAAGAGATGTGTGATCAACCGTTTGCAAAAGCAGCCATTCCGTAACCTTATAAAACCCGCAGTCTAATTATCACGCAGGAGAAGAGTGTTGCATCGATCGTGAAAAATCTGGCGTACTGACAGAACGATTAAACCCGTTTATAACAAGAGTAACCTCGAAATTACGCTTGTCCGCACTCGGCCGAGTGAAAAAGCACGGTGAAGAAGAATGCAGATGCTGGAAATGGACTAAAACAAGGCGTATACGAACGAGAGTCGAGCGAAGACGGCGCGTGGAGTTTCGAGAACTGAAGGGTAGCGTCGGTTCGTACGAACCGATCGCGTGACCGATCGCGTCGATTTGAATCGTGCTGGAGAAAGTGTAATTCCTAGAAGTATGAAGTCGCTGTCAAGAGGCTCGCGAGTCGTCTCCGGAGGGGTCCGTGATCGCGGAGGCAATTCTCATGGTAATTTAAAAGGCGATTTGCAGTGGGGCCGAGTCGGGCCGTGGCACCCATCCGAATTCCATGGAAATTGCGAGCCGAACTCGGGCCCGGGCTGCGCGAGCCTGTAACGAGCGAGCAAAACCGAGCAATCCGACGCCGCTAAAAAGCGGTCCACGCCCCTTTTCATCCGTGCATGCGAGATCGCAATTGTCGCGGCTCGCGAGCGAGAGCAAGAACTCGCGAGCTCCAAGAGAAAGAGGACGAGACGGCGTGCAACCGTCATAAATCAAAAGCATTCCTCGTGGCACGGTGACGTAAGAAAAACAGCTGCTCGCCGGACACTGTGCGCACGAAGGCGTCGGATGATATGCATGAGGATCTCTCTCTCTCTCTGTCTATGCGCGTGTGCGGGTCGCGCGCTCGCGGAAAGTTACACGTGTGTAAAGGTTGTCGCGCGAACAATAAGCGAGATAGCACAAGGCTCGCTAATTCCGGCCGATTGTGCCCTCTTCGTGGCTGTCGTTCAACACGCGCTGACAAAAAGAACACCGGCCGGAGAAAAATAAAAAAGCAACGGGAGAAAAAGGAGGAACTTGACCGTGGATCCGTCCGGACAGCTGCGCGCGCGCGCGAGCACGGTCCTCCTCGATTCTCTGTCTCTCCACCGCGGGCACAATTGTGCTCATCGCGAGCCAACGAGAACGAGACGCGCGCGTTCTTCTTGTCCTTCTTCTCGCTTTGACGAACGACGCGACGCGACGGCCCGTTTCGGGGCGCCATTGTGCTCGCTGTCCCGTTCCGGATCGGATTTTTCCCCGGCGCGGAATTGCGGATTGTACCAGAGAATCGCCACGGCCCGCTCAGTCCGACAACTCGGAAAACCGAGGCTGATTCGTCGGGACGTGTGGGAGTGTCCTTGAGTCGCCCGGAGGGAATTCTGAATCGCGAGGAAACGAGCGCATACGCGCCGCGATGCTGCCCGGCGCGGCGCGGCGCGGCGGCGCGTTGGTCGCGTGTTTCGCGGATCACGAGCTGATGCCCCTTAGATCCCAGCTGTCCCGAGATGACTATAGAAGGGCCTCGTAACTGCATTCGCTTTTTGCGCATCGCTTCCGCGGAATTATGCTTGCCGTTTCGATTCGAGACTCGCTCCGGGATAGGGACGATAAAGGATTTATCTTTGTGGCCTCGTCTTCCACGGAGCCGAGCGGAATTACTAAGCGTCTCTTCCACGTGCACTTCAAACATACTCTAAATCAATTACACCTTCGCGGACGAGGATTTTACGGGATTCCACTAATCAATAGAGATTACTGTCTTTGTTCTTCTATCGTTTAATGTTAACTCACCGTTACACACACGGCCCATTGTAAATGTACACAATTGTCGTCGAAAAGAAGCCACTTGCACTCGAGGTACTATATTAAGTATTAAACAAATTGTTTTTAATATTTAATGTCGCATCAACAGTTAAAGATTGACACAAGTTATGTAATTGTTACACTGCACAGTGATACAGGAACCTGCTTTTTGTTGCTAAAACTATTGTTGTTTCAATGTTTAATGTTATGTTATTATAGCTCTTTGACTTTGTATCCATGTAAACATTTAAAAAGTCGAGGTAACTTCCATTTGTTATAAAAAGAATATAGACACTTGTAGAAAAGTGAATACTGATCAACTTTTGTTGGAAACATTTTTCTGTCAGATCATTAAAAATATTTGAAAAATTGTGTAAACAATGCTACTAACGGTTTAAGTTTCAACTGAAATTTATCACGGAGAATGTTACATTTAGAACAGTGCAATGATAGCAGATGAGCACTCCATAAATATCTAGGAGGTGGTTCTTCTGAGAGAGTATGGGAATGTGTACTTTTTATGCGACTAATTCGTGAAATGACTGGTCTCTAGAGCTTCTGCAGTCAGTGTGTTAAATCAGCGAAAATCTACGACCACGTGGAAAAAAAGAACCAATAAAAGCTGCAGCAGGATGCACCAAGTCCTTGGTGAAGTCGAAATTCTAAGGAGCGTTGTAGCCGATGCAGTCGGGGAATCCGCGCGTGAGGAATTCTGTCGATGATCGAGACCAGGCAGGAACACACCCATGTCCGCTGACTATGATTAGACAGATGCCAGGTATCAGGCCACCAGGACGGCGGACGTGGAGAGACGCGGCCATGCGCGTTTGATACGCGGATGTAAACGGAGCCACGCATGTCGGCTCAAGCTTTCTCCGATTTGACGGAAGAAAGAAGTGGATATCCGGTATCTCCGATACCTGGCCTCTCCTCACGGAACGGTACTCTAACTCGATCATTGATTTCTCGCGGAGTTCGACGACGAAAACTACCCCCTCTCACCCCTTTTCTTCCACCCAACACGTATAATCTTCTAAAAGGTTGCTGATCTTTTGCTACGCAAACAAATTTTCTTTTAAAATAATTCATTCTATTTCATTTATATAAAACTATTTCTATGAAATTTTTATTTAATAGATTCCCCTACAAATTTATTAAAAATAAAATTCTATAAAATTTTTATTTATAATAATTGATTCTATTTAATTTCTATAAAACTATTTCTATGAAATTTTTACTTAATAAATTCCCCTACAAATGTAATTAAAAATGACATTCTATAAAATTTTCGTTTAAAATAATTGATTCTATTTAATTTATATAAAACTATTTCTATTAAATTTTTACTTAATAAATTCCCTACATTAAAAATAAAATTCTATAATAATTGATTCTATTTCATTTATATAAAACTAACTATTTCTATGAAATTTTCATTTAAAATAATTGAGTCTATTTAATTTATAAAAACTAACTATTTCTATGAAATTTTTATTTAATAAATTCCTCTGCAAATTTATTAAAAATATTCAAGGATCGATGGGATTGTTGAGTCTTAACACTTTGCGCTCGGAGCTATTTTAATTGGAAAATTAAACATATCTTCCGATCTAGAATAAATCCATATATAATTTTTTTTTCATTTTGTGGATATGAAATTGATATAATACCTCATAGAATACTTAAATGTCTAGGAATCGATTAAACAATATTGTGAACAATGGTGGAGCAATTTTTAGTGGCAACTTTGAATGCTCGTGCTTCGTTAAACAAAAAAATGCTAACATGCACTGTCCACTCCGTTATAATACATATTTGTCATGTATTTTATTAAGGATACCAGTGGCGGAACTACAAACTTTCTACAAATTATATAATTTAACTACCACACGGAGGTACTGTGAATATCGCTAAAAACTTTTCAAATGAACTTCGAGAAAAGAGCAATAATAATAAAAAATGTTAATTTTCATTTATACTTTTCATAATAGGGGTATAATCCTTAACAATTTTTGGTATTTTTATAGAATTGAGATTTTTTAATGCTTTTTAAGGAGAATTGTAAAAATTCAATAAACGCGAAAAGTTTTGTTTTGTCAGTGTACTTTTAATGTAATTTAAATTAGGGACAATTTTAGTAAAATCACAAGATAATAAATCCAAAAATTTTGGGGCCTGCGTTGCGGAGTCTTGCGGTGTAGTTCGTCCCTGAAGGCTACTTATTTTTGGTATTTTTATAGAAATGAGATTTTTCAATGCTTTTTAAGGAGAATTGTAAAAATTCAATAAACGCGAAAAGTTTTATTTTGTCAGTGTACTTTTAATGTAGTTTAAATTAGGGACAAGTTAGGAGATTAGGGACAAGGAGAGAAGTTACCCTCTCTCTGGCAGTCACGTGCCAGAGACGAAACGCGTCACGTGACCGGGCCGAAGAGTGGGGAATAGCGTCGTAGAGGGGGAAGACAGAGTGTGGACACGAGTCTTAACCTGGCGACTCTGCTTGACATAACAATCAAGAAACTAACGTTTAGCCCTCGCAAGACACTTTCGTCTAAGATCCTACTTCGTACAAATAGCTAACGATACCAAATGGCTGCCAGAAAATAAAAATTCCCGCCACGATAATCCATCAACAGCTAAACGCTGTTTCATATCTAAATCAGTTAGCTCGCTGATTCAAATTCAAACGGTTCTCGATCATCACCCAACGGACTATCAACAGAACGATTAAGCAAGTACACCCTAAGTCGCGGTAGCTAACGCAACGTTCGGACGCATGATTACGGTCACCTCGAGGAGCCTCGAGAAGCGCTCAGCGATGATTGATTACGGGACGACGCGGGGTTGTTGATGCATTTACGGCGAAAACTCCGTCGAAAGAAGATCCAACAAAACTCGAAGCAGAACAGAGACTCATTCTCCCTCAGCTAGCGAGGAACGTTCACTAACGAGCATCAACGTGATTCCAGTCCCGATGAATTATTCCAGAAAAAGGCGCGGATTTGCATAAAGATGCGCGCGATCTAATAACCGTTTAGGGTTACACGAAACTTGCTGAATTACGTTTGACGGGTGGCGGTAGGGGGGAGATGATCGGGATAATGATGGCGCGGCTTTTCGTCGAATGGTTCGCCGGTAGCTGAAACGGTTGGTCGAGGCCTTCGGAGGAGCAGTAGTAGCTTAGCTACCGTTACCTTCGATCTCTCTCGGTTCGGATTGCCGCGCGAATGGCTCTGCCAGCTGGTCTAAGGTGAAACGGTCCGCCCGGCAGCGGCGGCGGCGCGTTCCCATTCATACGTCCCATCGGGCGAGCTCGCTTACTCGCTGCTGGTTAGCTCGGTCGCACGTTCCAGCGGTTAACGATAAGTAAAGGGTCGCCACTGGAACACCCTCGGCGCGGTTAGCGTGGCAGAAACGAGACGGATGATGGTAGAGGAGGTCTGCCGCGCCGGCTGGAGAAAGAGGGAAAGAGTCCGCCAAGTCAAGCCACGCCGCCGCCGCCGCCGCCGCCGCCGGAACAAGTGCAGACTTGCCCGGTCTCTCGGCGCGGCGCGGCTGCAGGCGGGCAGACAGGTTGTCCAGATTCCACGGAAGGTCGTTTGCTTTGCTTACCGCGGGTCGCGAGAGACAGACTCGTACGCGCCGCGGCCACTTCGACCATATGTACTTAGGAGAACGAGAGGGACGAGGACGCACGAACAGAAAACCAGCCATCCCGAGACAACCGAGACACCGGGGCAACAGAGGCTACCGACGCGACGGAAGGGGCACGGCACCAGTGTACCGGTGACACGTGCACAAACACAAGCCGACCACCGTTTACCTCTGCATCCGCTGCTTCCTTCTTTGGGGATGATCGCAGAACCCGGGACTCGGTGACCCCGGCTAAGGCCATGATCGCAGTGGACCAGACTTCGTCCGACATTTCAAATGTGTGAGTAGGACTGTCTGTGAGACCCTTCTGGTTTCCGATATCGAGCCACTAGCACCAACACATGTCTGGAAACGCTCGTGCGTGTACGCCGAAGTCGGACGTCGGACGAAGTCGGGTCTACTGTGATCGCGGCCTGAGGGCATGATCACAGTGGACCCGACTTCGTCCGACGTCCGACTTCGGCGCACACGCACGAGCGTTTTGAATGCCTCGGGAGGCATGTGTTGGTGCCGCAGTGGCCCGAAATCGGACGAAACAGTCGGGGTGTACGGTAGCCGAACCTTTTCAAGTGCTTCGAGAGAGGTCTCAATAGGATCCAACCCATGGGACAACCGAAGTCGGACGATGGTCGGAGGAAAATCGCATCATTTTGTTTTTTGTCCGACTCGTCCGATGCGTACACGTTCTATAGTAGAATCCGACGTCGGGCCACTGCGAGAACATCGGTCGAAGAAGTCGGTCGTACCGGCCACCAACACATGTCTCCCGAAGCATTCAAAACGCTCGTGCGTGTGCGCCGAAGTCGGACGTCGGGCGAAGTCGGGTCTACTGTGCTCGCGGCCTAAGGCCATGACATCGCAGTAGACCCGACTTCGTCCGACATTTCAAATGTGTGGGTAGGACTGTCCGTGAGACCCTTCTGGTATCGCCCGACGTCGGTCGACAAGACGACAGGCACCAACACATGTCTGGAAACGCTCGTGCGTGTGCGCCGAAGTCGGACGAAGTCGGGTCCACTGCGATCATGGCCTCAGCCGGGGTGTGTGAAACCGGAAGGCTCTCACATACGGGCCTACCCACACATCTGAAATGTCGGACGAAGTCGGGTCCACTGTGACCCCAGTGCCACCGATGCATTTCCCGGTGATCGTCCTCTGAGTTTGGTGCGCCCTTCGTTCATCGGAAGGCTGGGCTGAACTTTCGCACGGGGATCCAAAAATTTTCAACTTTTTCGTGTGTAATGTTATGCAATTCGACGAAAAGATGATAAAACTTGAAATTCCAGCGCGCGGAATCCGAGCTTCAGTGTGCAACGTTACTCAATTTCTAGCGCGTTTGAGAAGTTAGAACACCGCCATGTAAACGTGTAGCGGAATGGCCAGGGGCGGAACTATTGGTCCGTAATCGGAGGGGGCCCAATTATTTTGATTGTACAAAATAATGCCTAATTTAAACGAAAAGAAAACATACTATTTGCGTTCATTGAAGTTTTCTTTCTGTATGTATGTATGTAATGAGATTTGGTCCCCTTAGGGTTTCAAATGCATTTCGCCACCTCTCCCTTTACCAATCCTCAACTATCGCCTAATTTCAGCGGGACCTACTTTTTATTAAGGTGGGTTCCGAACCACCTATTTTGCCAGAGGCCAGAGGGCCACTTCCCGGCTTTTTACCTAGCGGTCACCCATCCTAGTGCGTCCCCCGCCCTCCGTCGTTTAACTTCGGTGATCGAACGAGAACCGGTATTTTCAGCGAGGTCGTTGACGAAGTTTTCTTTCTGTGCATAATACAAATTTCTTTGTAGGGTCCCAAAATTATATTTTGCAGGGGGGTGGGGCCCGAAAATTCGTAGCTCCGCCGCTGGCAGTAGGGAAAGACTTGCAGGCTCGAATTGGTAGATCGTTCGTCAGGCCCCGTCGGCCAAGAAAAAGCACCCCGTCAAACAGTACATAAATCATTAATTGCGTACCGACGGCCTTTTCATATCCATGCGCCGCGTCGTGTATCGCGCGATTTGAATTTCTAATTATGGAAAAATAGCTTGCAGAAATAACACCAGGATTGAGTGCATGCATATGTATGAGGGACAAATTTAATCGCGCGCGTGTCTGCGTGCTAATGGCCGAATAGAGCGTTAGAGAAAAAGGCACGGGCAAAAAGGGAATGCTACGAGAATGCTCGATCGAATAGCTCATCCCGCGATATTATGATTTAATATTTATTTTCGCCGCGTAATACCCGCTATCGTCGGGCGTAGTCGCCGGTAAGTATTTAACCCTCGAAGCGCTAATAGGCTGTGTATATTCTCCGGCCGTTCGTACCGCCATTTTTTGCCTCGTGCTTTAGCTTAAATCACCGTTGTAACGACGAACGATGTCTCGAGCTGCTGACTTTATGATTGTTTAATATTCATACATTTATATATGTACCCATGTATTATACGTACACACATACATATCTCTCAGTATGTAGAGCGGTCCGCCTAAATCAACCTACGCTATTAATTATTTCATTAATTATTCGCCAAGACATTTCAACTCCAATTCGAAGTGGATATCTTACTGCGTGCGAGATTCTTATAGGGGTGTCATTCAAGTTCCAAGGTGACCATCGATTTCTTTGATTTCATCGATCAGCCTTGCAATACATATGTGTACGATTTTTTATGTCGCATACGGAAAATCAAAATGAAATCATGCCGCTGCTTATAATTCCAACGCATAGCACAGTAGTCAGGGAGCTTATGCAGGGTGTCCTCTAAATGAAGAAGAACTTTCACAGGGGTGGTGAGTCGCTTGAAATTACCTGAGGAACCATGTATGTAAAGGGTGTCCCAAAATTAACGCAAGATTTGAATTTGCCGCGATTTTTGCAGTAAATTGTTGGCAACCCTGAAAATAACAATCTAAAGACTAAAAACTGTGTTTTTTATTTAATTTAAACCTTGCGATAATTTTGGTACACCCTTTATATTGACATCTTCAATTTTTGAAATTTTTCAATAACTTCGATTTTTCCATACTCAATTTTGCTATAATTGCATAAAGATCCGCAGTCTAGTTATAATTGACGTCAAGATGAATTCAATGACATACTTTACTATGGCTTTAAGTCTTGAAACAATGCTGAAATCTTTCTGAACAGCTAATTCGTCGATTGGGACCACTGTGCGCTGTCTCAATTAGATTTGAAGTATACAGGGTGTCCCGAAAATGTTGTACTTCCTTCAAAGGGGTTCGTGACGTCATTTCAAGTAACTATTCCCGGTGCGAAAATGTTCTCCGCAGTATACAAAATGGCGGCACCCTTACCTGCCAAAAACTCTTAAACTCGTTGAACTTTACACACGCATAACTATTGAACCAGTTGGTTCCTAACATCGAAACTTGGATTTTCCGAATTTTCTCGTCAAAATCTACAGAACCACATTTTAAAAAGTTACAAATTTTTGGTTTCCGAAACTGAAGTTTAACCTGAAGTTACAGAATCTCTCAAGAACATTGTTCTTCCATTGTGCTTTCTAACGACACTTGAATTAACATTTTCCGTTGCGAAGGTGTTCACCGCGACTCCGTTAAATATTAACGAAGGATACGGACCAGTCAGCGCGAGGCTACAGCGCACGGATTCCGGCTCAGCCAATCCAACGGCGCGCTGCAGCCGCGCTCCGATTGCTCCGATAACAAGATAGATTTGACGAAATTTTCAATAAATTATTACATCGAATTTTTATTTAACATTATATTATATTTAAGTAAATAAATTTTTATGCGTAGCTTATCCGGTGATAAAATTAAAGAATAATCCACAGTAGTCAGCAATGAGTTATAGCGATATTAAATATTAATTGACAGTAAAACCGTGGCGTCGGCAGCTGGATTTTCGAAAATTCGCCGGACCGTGTCTGCGGCCCCACCCTCGCCCCGGTGTCATAAAAAAACGATAAAGCATCGTTACCCAATAAACTGTTCTCTCGATCGAGAACCAAAGAGAGAGAGAGAGAGAGAGGAAGAAAAGAAGACGTTTTCACGACCGGCGATTAACACGGCCGCGCAATTTAAGACGGAAACGACGGCCAATCAGGGGCCGGGGATCATCTTTATTTTAGGGACGCCAATGAATCAACGACGTCGCCGGTTTCCACGTGTTTGTCGAATTGACGACGACCAATAGCCTTTTATTGCCGTTCCACGGAGTCGCTCCGTCCTGGCGCCCGATGATGGTTCGTTCGCCTCGCCTCTTTTTCTTCCCTCGATTTTACGCACGGCACTTTCGTTTCGTGATCCTCACAATCGCCGTGCTTCGTGATGGCCTGCGACATTTATATTACCGCGGACGAGAAATTAAGGGGCATCAAGCGGTTCCCACCTCGACTCGCCCCGCTTCGAATTCCATTCTCTGCGCGCTGAATCTCATCCGCGCATCGACTATGGCGACCAATGATTTTCGATAATTCAACAGGAAAGAACAGGTAATTAACAAAGTGACAAACCCAAGCACATTAGTTCGAACACGTAGCAAGGACGTTTTTTGGTAATTATTTAGGGGCTTCCTCACCGATTTCGATTACCTTGAAATATGTTGTCAAGATCATCATTCTGGACAACTTTTTCCTATACATTTCACCGCCGCTCAGCTTCAGTTCCCGAGATATTCGGAAAAAAGTTTCAACATCTGAAAAAATGATCGGCGTAGGTTATAGTAGTAGGTGAAATATGGTATAGTAGTAGGTGATCGGAGTAGGTGAAATATGTTGTCAAGGACAACGTTCTGAAAAACTTTTGTCAATATAACTATCCGTCGCTCGGAATTAGTTTCCGACATAATTAGGAAAAAGTCGACAAACGCATTGATGCATTTTTTAACATAATGAGCAGTGTGTATCCATTAAATAATCTAGAAATATAATTAAAATTATTATTTTGCATACTTATTACAACTCCTTATTTTATTTTACTTATACTACTACTTATACTACTCTTGGATTTTCGTATGCGTATGCTCTCCGCCTCCTCCACAAACCTAACCACAACTCATTCTATTCGCATAATCTTTGCATTGTAGCTGTCATCCAGAATTTGATCTAGTGATGGAAAAATCATGGAAATGGAATGAGTTGTGGTGTGGTTAGGATTGGGTTAGGTTAGTCTTAATTACTAGAACAAATTCTAGCTGACCGTTGCAATACAAAGATTATGCGAATAGCAGTGGTTGGATTTGTGGAGGAGGCGACCACCCAAATGAAAATCGGAAATATGCGTACGCAATACAGAAAATTCAATTCAGTACTAGCAATAGTTTTTTGCAATTTTCCCGAAAACTATAATCGAGCGACGGATAAATATAATAACAAAAGTTGTTCAGAATGTTGTCCTTGACAACATACGTGAAGGTCAAAGTGATCCTCTTAGCTGTATTTACCCATACTAAGACAGAAAATAAATTTAAATGTTTGGTTTGATTTTGTAAAATAAAATGTAGTATCCAGAAAATGAAAAGTTTAATTGAATCGGTTACATGTTTCGAGTTTCGGGTATAAAATCAGACTGTTCGTTTGTCCTGATTGCCGTCGTCGTGACCACACGTAAAAACAAAGAATTACCGTCGTCGTTATGATGCGTAAAACTAAACGTTCAGGCTGTCAACAGATCTGACCAGCGGAACATTCTGGATCATTCTAGAACGTTCCTACAAAAATTATGATTTTATAGATAAATAATAATAAGTTATTTGTCATATTAAAAATAATAAATAATTAAAAAAAGGAGGCAAAAAAAAAATTAGTATTAAACATTTAAATTAATATAAATTTCACTCTGGTAACCACAGTTTGTTGAAATCCCAATAGAAAATGTTCATTCTGCATAAAGATCCGCTGTGATAAATTCATAAAATCCGTAGTCTAATCATTATGTCGATATTCACCATCTTCGTTCTAGATTCTTTTTCACACTCGTTAGTCTTTCCTGTTACACCGCGCGACTAATCGCAAAAAATAAAGCGAGTCTGCGCCGCGTCGAGTAGCGCGAACAGCAGCGACACACGCAAAAACCAGAAAATAAAAGAAACCGAGAGATAGAAAAGTTCGACAGGAAAAAAAACCGGGGGATTTCAGTTCTTCGAGCTTTCACCGAACGCAAGAAATGCAATCGATATCCGCGTTTCCCCTAGCAGCGGAGCCGCGCCGGGCCTTGTGCCGCAATCGATTCGATAAGGCTGAACTACATAGACGAACGCGATCGCGGACAACCGATCATTTCCCTGAAAATCGTCGTGCGGTTCACCGAATTAATGATCGGTGTCGTTGCCACACAGTAGTCCGGAACGTTTCGTCGACACGGTGGCGGCGATTTCCTCGTTGATCGTTCGTTGCGGGGCCGCTTCCGCGAGAGGCTCTCGCTGGAAAAATCGGCGCCGCTTAGGCCCGTAATAAACGCCGTTTAGCCCGTGGAGCGTGACAAACCGACCGGGCGGACACCACTTTTAATTCCCCGTCGAATCGGAGATAAATCAAATTATCGAGAAAACCGATAAATCCGCTGACACGTTTGATTTTTAAACGCGGCGCGACGGTGGCTCGCTCCGCGAGTCAATCTGCCGTGACGCGCTTTCGCTTAATCGAAAATCGAATTTTTTTTCCACCGAGCGAGCGAGGGACAGTCGAAAAGAAACGGCGCGGTTTCGTAAGGGAAAAGGACGTCTCGACGGGCTCGATTAGAGCGGGGACACCGTTTACGCCGCGCTTGTGTATTAGAGTAGCAACGTACTGTAAGGAAGAGCGAGAGAGAGAGAGAGAGAGAGAGAGAAAGGGTCGGGTCTCTCGCTCGAGGTGGTCGAATCGATATCCAGACGCGATTATATTAATTACGAGGCCGCGTTATGAAACGGCCCCGGTGCCGCGTTGGTTTCAGCTTCATTCATTAACCAGCTTCTATAATTGCCACGGCGATCGCGCGCCGGCCGTAAAGTATCGCCGCGACGTTACACAGCCCGACCACCGATAATTATCACGGACGATGGATATCGATCGTCGGGATATCGATGAAATATCGCGGCGAAGCGGTTACCGCGAAACTGTGGTAAATAGAGGGTAACGCTTCGACTTCGTTAACGAGCCGATCTCGAATCGCTCGATTACGCTCCGGCATTCATTAACAAACCGTGCATGCGCCTCGTCGTCGTCGTCTTTCCTCTTTCCTGCCTTTTTTCAACCACCGATACGTCTCGTCTCCTCTTTCCTATTTACTTCTTCTCCCCTCTTCCTCCATTATTTTTTCCACTTCCCTCTCTCTCTCTCTCATCCCTATTCTATATTCCATTCGCGTACGTTCTATCCGTTTTCTATGCGCGCACGTTTTCCGCCGAGATGATACTCATCGGACCGTTGCGTCGCGAACTCCGCGCTCGCTCGCGAAACGCGATAATTTCCGTCGACCGCGGGGTTGGACCGTTACAAGCGATTTTCCACGGCGCACAGTGGTTCGAACGCGGAAAATAATCAATTTTTCGAATGTTAAGTCCCAGAAAGCACATGACACCTTAAAGACGTCCATTTTACATCCATTGTAGGTCTGAAAAGACGTCTTTGAGACGTCTTGAAGACATCTTTCACGGGACGCCATTTTGACGTCTGAAATAAGTCGTCTTAAAGACGTCTTTTTCAAAACGTTTCAAAGACGTCTTATTTTAGACGACTTAAAGACGTATTTTCCGGGACGTTTTAAAGACGTCTTATTATAGACGACTTAAAGACGTATTTTCCGGGACGTTTTAAAGACGTATTTTCCGGGACGTTTTAAAGACGTCTTATTTTAGAAGACTTAAAGACATATTTTCCGGGACGTTTTAAAGACGCCATACTTCCAGACGTCTTAGAGACGTCTTACTCCAGCCATCTTTGGGACGTGCATAAGTATTCGTACGCCTTTTAAAACAGAATAACTTTTTTACACTTTTGCTAAACCATCCGATTTTTTGTGACAAATTAGTAGAATTTGTTTACTAAATGACGTGCAAAAAAATGTCGAAAAAATGGCAATTACATTTAAAAAGAAGCAATGAAAAAATTTTTTTTTCGAACCGGTAAAGAAAATTTAAAACATGCGTTTTGTAGATCTATATTAGTTTTTATATATATATGTTGAACATTTCATCGCAATCGATTAACATAAATACGAGCTATAAGCGGTTAAAAGTGGTGAAAATCTTGGTATCCACAGCTGCTGATCAGTTACTGCTTACAGTCCACAGATTCATACATCATCAAAAATGTTTACAACACCCCAAGCACAGAGAAAAATTTCCACTTTATTATATAGGTCAATCATTGCAAAAGCCTGCTTACAGGCATTTTAATTTTTTGGAGTGTCCCAAAATGACGTCCCTTAAAGTGATTTTACAATCTCGGAAAGAGGAAAAAGTTACAAGTACTCAAGTCAGGCGAATATGGAGGCTGAGGAGCCACAGTGAATTTACTAGAAAAATGGTTTCACGAAAACAATTGCTACGGACAAACAAATGACCTTAGCGAATTGAGTGGCACAATATGCCAAATACAGTGCACAAAGTGCTTTTACATGACAGTGAAATAATAACAGCTGCTATGTTACCTATTGGAATGCTGACCGAGGAGTCTCAATAAGCCAGAAATAAAGATTATCGGCAATATCGGTTAAAGCATTCGCGAAAATGTTCTCGCATATTTACGAACGAGGATATAATGAATATGCTTTTGGCATCCTCTGATCCGTATATAAATAGCTTGAGAATAGAGCCGAAAAAACAATTATAGAGTTACACGACGATGTAATAGCTTTACTCGTCGAAAATAATCGTTAAACACAAAAATATAATTGTAAGTACAGTTATTTTTTTTCATATTTTGTTTAAATCTGTAATATATTTTTTCTAAGTTACAAAAAACTGAAAATTACTATTGCAAACAAAATATTTTTTTAACTTGTTGTAATGCATTGTTAATTATTAGGTGAACCATTTTGTTTTTCGAAATTTTCATTTCAAATTTATAATTAACGACCTCAAAAACCCTAGAATATTCATTTTTACATAAACTAAACCAATCGTATTGATGCTACCACATTTTTTTTTTAGATTTATGCATGACGGGTAGGTACTAGGCAAGTTATTGGTCCAATTGCAGCGAAGATTGCCCGAAGGTGGCCGAGATTTTTTAAACACAGTTCAGTACTACGCATTGTCAAAACGTTCAGATCATAATCTATTAAAGAATTTGTTATATACTTAAAGAAAGAAATAATGAACGTAATGCAGAGGTTTCCAATTAGCCCATTTCAGCTGATGTTTAACAACTTTTTGAAAAAATTGTTTTTGCCAGTTGAGCGTCGTACCTGTGGCATGGTTTCTATAAAGTTTCAATCAGATTTGTTGGATAGTTTGGTTTTTACAGATTTTTTTCCGCTTTTAGGCCAAATGGTACCACTGTGCGGCGCAGGAAGACGGTACCCATTGAATTCGTCTTCGTCTTTCTCTCCTGCGGCGGACGACCATCGCCGGAAACGTTAAATTGGCCCTTTTTATTCGTGTACTTCGGCCATGCCGACGAGACGCGACGGAATACCGTGGATAATTGGAAAAATCCGTTTTCCGGGTAATTGCCACGGGGAGATCGCGCCTCTGCTGTTTCACGATCCTCGTCGTTTTATGCTCTTCGACGCTCGTACGGCGGGCGCACTTTTTATCTTCTCTTTCTCTCACTGTTTGATCGGCATTTAACGATCTTTACAGTCGTTCCTGCCCGCGGTCGTTTTTCTGCTTGTAATTTTGTTTTCTGCGGAAAGCGGCTCGCCGTTGTCGCCTCGGGGAACACTCTTTTACGAGCCGATATTAAATTCGAGACGTCACACAAAACGTGGCCAAAAATCACTTTTTCAACTTCGTCCAAAATTCATGAAATTTATGCCAATAGCTTCTTAAATGTTCAAACTAAGTTGTACCACGAATATAAATTGCTAAAAATCACCCATTATTGTTCCAGAACAGTTTGAAAACCGCATTTCTTCCCGAAATTTACCTTGTTTGCCTCATCATACTTTTTTGTGAGTAATGTTTATACAAAAACTAACTACATAGTGTTAAACAGCATTCTTTTGGCTATGTGTACGTGTAACTTTTAACATTATACATATATTTTACAACTTTGAAAATTGAATCTTTCTAAACACCTACTTTCCAGTCTTTTTTTTCTTTAATGACGATTACAAAGCGAAGGTCACGCGAGGTCACGATGAATTTTGCATGGACGTATTTTTTAAAGCCTCCTTAAAAGCGCTACATAAAAATATCTTGTGCAGACTTGCGCACTTTAAAGTTACAACAATAAAATAGGTAACATTACTCCAATTTAGTTAAAAATTAATACTCCGGGCTTTTTCTAGTCGCTGATTATGAATCTGATGTCAAGTTTTTGAAATTTTCAAATTAGATTCATAATCAGCAACCCCATAAATACGGGAATACTAGATCTCAAGGAAATTTGAAAATTTTTCAAGTAACACATCTGCCATATTGAATCCTTCATTTCGTAGAAAATTGTAGAATACCAATTTTCAACTAAATCGTAGAATGTCTTCGATTTTTGGCCACGTGTCGCGGATGAGAAATCAATTTGTATTTAACTCCCTCGTAATTTTGATTTTACACGAAGATGTGATCGTTTTACTTTTGATTCGCGCGGTCCCCTATCGAAGATAATATTTGATATAGATATTTCAAAATTTACACTTACATGTCTCTCCAACTGTGTAAAATAAGGCGAATATAGAAAGTATCCGTGCGACAACTCGTTTCTCCTATCTAGACTGTGGATGCTTATGCAAATTCGCATTTTTATCGCCGAGCATTACGAAAATGAGGTAATTTCGCGGATTTTTATTTGCCGCGTTAGTAATTTCAATAAGTTGAACACACTATAAACGAGGATAAAATTTTATGAAAGTTCCTTCCAGCACTTTTTTCAGTAAGGTTTTTACAAGCTATACAAACGCATAAATATCCGCAGTCGACTGTGAGAACCGTATTAAATTCAAACTTCTTTTCACCGTTTTTACGGCTGTTTTGATGAATTGTCACTCGCGTTTACGTGATATCGCATTACTCGCTCGAATATTAATAAGCCGAGATGTGTTAGAAGCATATTTCGTTTCTAATTTGCAATCTCAAAGAAAACAATCTAAAAGAAATCCGATTTACTTGTAAACTTATTCCAGCCGTGCGGAGAAACGCAATGTATTAACACAAATAATGCTCGAACATTCTCGAAAGAAATTTCCTTCATCGTAAATTATTATTAGACAGCGGATCTTTATGTGAGATAAACATTTTTTATGAGAATTACAACAAATTGAAGTGAAATAGAACTTTATTTCCTTTATTAATATATTTAATAGGTCGAAAATAATACATAACAGTGTCTTTAAATTTTTCTAATATTTTTACTGTTTTAAATTATACCTACTAATTTTTGCCATAACATCCGCTGTCTAGTAATAACATTATACGGGTACAGTATACAGGGTGCGGCGCAAATTAGTCCCCACGGTTTTTCAGTCCCTTCGGGTGGTCGGACGGAAAAGTGCTTCGTACCAAAGTTAATCAGTATTTAACCGACAAGAAAAAAAATGAAATTTGTTGGACAGTGTAATCCGAGTAATTAGCCGCTGCGTTCTGATCGAATTCGAACTAGAAACGGCTCATCAAGATTACGGCATGGCCGGCACCGTTCCATCGATTCGCAAGAAAGATTGAAGAATCCCGCAGCGGCAGAACAACTCCGGGTGACTCACAAGTGAAATTCCAGCCGCTGGTAAAAACGCGGGTTATAAATAACGCTTGGATTTTCCGGGGCCGCGTAAAAGCGCGAGCCGTAAACGTGGATTTTCTCGAAAGCGACTGTGTAATCGATTCCTCCAGAAATTCGTACTACAGTGATTGCTCGTCCCGCGATAGCCAAACGGTTTCCACCATGGCAGTTCTACGAGTTTTCAAGTGAACCTCGTTGCGCGGACTGACCGTCGGACTGTGTCGTTTCGCGAGAAATAATATTAAATCATCACTGGAGAAAAATCCTGTCGCATCGAGGCGAGGCGGACGAGACATCGGTGATGACATCGGCGCGGTGGCCACGCGTTCAAATCGCCGAGATCATCGTACTTAGTGACGCGCTCGTCCGCGTTTCACGCGGCGCCGATCGCGCCTCGGATAGACAATTTCTTAAAATTCTATTAGCAAGCAAATGTTCCTGTAATGAGGAAAACCCGCGATACGAGTGGAATGTCGCCGCGCGGAGTAACGGTCCCCGACCGGCAGACACGCGAAATCTAATCGGAATCGTCGCGCGATTAAGCGGACGCGTAGTACCGGTCTACTTAGCCGTGACACCGGCGCGGCGCGGAGTACAAACAAAGAGAAAAAGTCAAGTCGACTTATCCCCGAAGCCCGGCAGATTGTTTTATTGGCCGTTGTACGGGATGTTCATAAATAACGATCCTCAATGGAAAATTTACGCACGCCGACGGATTCGCGCGGCCGAAGTCCACTTAACCGGTCTAACGGTACGGACACGTTGAAACGATTAAATCGCCTGAAAGGATTAGGATGACCGGCCCCGGACACTCTTCCCAGGTTCGTCTCCGTCCGATTTTTGCTCAGTTGACTGGAGAAGAGCACCGTCCGCCTGCCTCCCTACCTGTCTGCTAGCCTGCCCCGCTGCTGCAACATGTTACGGCGAGGATCGGCAACGCCGACGATGCAACAATTTGAATTGATTATCGCGTTATGCGCGCTCGATAAATCGGCGAACGGCGAAATGGGCCGCGTGATTTACGCACGAGCCACTTAAGGGGCTTAAATCATCCCCATCCCCCACCCCACCTCGCTCGATCGCCTTCTTTCGCGTCCTCCATGAAATTTTCTGAGAACCCCAGGCTGTGTTCGCGCCGCTCTTGCTAAATACTGGAAAAATTCGGATGGAAATTTATATATGCGAATTTTAAACCTGCTTCTAAAGGGTGTCCCAAAATTAACACGTTGACTGCCATGTCACTCATATGTGGGTGACGGAACTATTTGTCCAAGTTTTAAAATGAATTTCTATGGTAATATATTAATCGTACCAAATTTTATTAGGATCTGTAAAATGCCAGAAAGTTCGAGGACTACTCCATGTCATACATATAATTTTTTTCAATTTTTATTTCATTAAATAACCTACATTGATTTGATGGAATTTTTTAGATTTCTAGTTTGGCAGTCAAAGTGTTAAATAGAAAACTCAGTTTTTAGTCTTTAGATTGTTATGTTCAGGGTTGCCAACAATTTACTGAAAAAATGCCGGCAAATTCAAATCTTGCGTTAATTTTGGGACACCCTTTATAATTTCTTCTCTATTAAGATCATTACGACAAAAAGTAAAATTCAATTTAGTTTCTATTTGTTGCAATCGGTGTAGAAAATTTTTATTTTGCATAAATATTCCGCACTCTATTCATGACAGTGAGTTTGAAAAGATTAAACAATTTAATGCAATATACAAAACATCTCTATGAATAAAAATAATTAATTTAATAATTTCAATTGTATTACAGATTTTTCATGTACGTTTTTACTAGTCTGGGGTGTGTTTACACCCCTGTACGTAGAATAAAGATTAAATTGGGATAATAAATTGAGTATGCTTTTAACTGATGTCGATTAAGTATATAAATTATAATTTTCTTGCCAGCTCAGTGTCATCATTATACAATAATAAGAAGCATCAAAATTATGAGCTGTACTAGAATCGAATCTGCATGTTCCATTCATTGGAGTTCGGCAAGACCTTAAACTATCAAACAAAAATTTTACATTTTACGATTACATACTCCGCTAACAAAATATACTTCATCGTCTTCATCGTCATTCGTATTTTTCGGTAAAGTGCTAATAGAAATCCTGTCGCCCCGGTTTCTTCGAAAGGCAAAACTCCTAATTAGTCGCCCAGAGCTGAGCAAAAAGTAATTTCAATTACAATTACGTACCAATTACTGTTATTTGTAATTGCAGAAATAAACTTTGCAATTATTTTTTAATTACAATTACTTGTCAAATCACTGCAATTCTAATTGTTGTCCACAAGTACAATTACTGGTTGAGCCAAAGTAATTGCAATTACAATTACAATAACATGTAATTGTACTTTTATTTCTGCAATTAAAGGTAATTGTAATTGGTAGTTGCAATTACTTAACACTGAAATGGAACTAAAAAAAAATTAAATATCTACTCAATGGAAATGTCTAAAAAGAACAAACAAAAAACATATATTAGGAAATATTTATTATTTATTAAATTTCAACTCTTAAGAAATTTCCACTATCAGATCCAGTGGCGCCAGAGTTGAGCAAAAAGTAATTTCAATTACAATTATAATTACTTACCGATTACTGCAATTTGTAATTGCAGAAATAAAATTACAATTACATGTAATTGTAATTGTAATGGCAATTACTTTGGCTCAACCAGTAATTGTAATCGCAGAAATAAAAATACAATTACAGTCATTGAAAGGAGTAATTGCAATTACTTAACGCGATTACAGTAATTGTAATTGCGTCTAACAATTACAATTACAGTAATTGTTCTTTTAAACCACTATTTTTATGTTTTCGACCATTTAACTGTTTTCTTATTGAAAATTTGGTCCACTTTTGCTCATGTAATTGAAGATGTAATTAATTTCTCATGTAATCAATTACTGCCCAACTCTGGTACCAGGACCTTCATCCGTTCGACCCTTTAATTCCTGCCTGCGTGTCCTTTCCCCGCCGCGAAATCACTTGTGGTCCAGCCATGAACCGAGTTTATCTCTGTCGCGCGCGTTCCTCTCGCGGTCGCGGAGCATTACTTCTAGCGAACGCCTGCGTTTCAAGGGTGTTATTACGCCTGTACGATGGAGAGGCGTAGCCGGAACGTTTCCAGGACTTTTCGTGGATAAGTAACGCGGTTCGATCTCGTGGATAGATAAGTCCTCGTCGGACCAGCTTAGCATCGCTCTGCCAAATAGCCAGCTCAGTCACGTTGCCAGTGGACTGTGAAAAGATTGTAGGACTCGCAGAACAAAATTTCGGCGTGCGAATAAATCGCAGAATCTACAGACAAGTTTCAGAAACCAACATAAAATTTGTGGAACCCGTGGAAATATCTTAGGACATGCGAAAACATTCTACAACTCGGAAAATGTTTCAGGACTTCTCGTGGACAAGAAACGGGATTTGGTCCTATGGATAGATAAATTGTCTGCAGACTGCGAAAAAATAGCACTCGTCGGACAAATTTTGGGCGTTCGAATAAATCGCAGAACTTAGGAAAATGTCTCAGAAACCAACATGACAATCGTGCGGCCTGTAAACAAATTATTCCAATAAAGTTCCAAGGTTCGGTAAAAGATTGTAGAGCCTCGAAAATTTTCGAAAATTGTTGGTCCGATGGAGTGTTGATTTCGGGAAGGCGAATTCGTTGGAGAGGTTGACGTACGGAGAGTCGAGGCTCGTGGAACGGCGATTGTTTTCGATGTGGGCAGATCGTGGCTCGGCTCGGAGGACGCGACCGGTTATTACCGGCGCTGCGTCGCGCGTCGGTCGAACGAGAACGTGTCCCCGGCTGTCACGAAACGCGATAACGAGTCCCGCGTCCGATTGCTATGATCGCTCGGTGATTTTTCTGCTACCGACAGACGGCCCGGCAACGAAGCGGTAATTTCTTGTTCGACGCCGCGCCTCGACGATGTTTGATTTTATTGCTGGAATTCCGATATCCTCCAGGCTCTCTGTGTGGATATCTACTTTATGCTACTTCTGGTATACGTTGGACATGTACACGCGACCGTCTATTAAAGCAGCAGGTGTTCGCTCTTTTAGAAAGCACTGGAAAAGCTGCGTGAAGCTGCCGAGCTGTCGCCGGATCCTTTTTACCTGCCCGCTCGCAGAAATCCGAGCTCTAATCCGTCATTTATTTTCAACTATATCTTAAACAGGATTTTTACCGGCCTCTCTAATACCCGAACGAATTATAAATTGCAAATTGTTCGGGTCTATCGCGGTACACGTCGCATCAAATCATTTCTAGTTACGTTTAACCGCCCACCTCGCTGTTCATACCGGACCTGTTATTTCCACTTTATCTTCAATAACTTACTTCGATAAAGCCATTTAAAATGTTAATCGCGGAACCGCGGACTTTACGAATCTGTAATTGGCGCGCGCGCGCTTTCTAAAGTTCCACGCGATTTACAGTTTGCCGCGTGCTAGCGAAGCTTCCATTTTTCACCATTGAATCTTTCGATTCATAAACTTCTGGTTCTCGGAGACGTTTCTTCACAAGACGTCTTACGGACGTATATTTTACGTTCATTTCAGAAGTTTTACGTTCTAAAAAGACGTTTTTAGGACGTTTTATAGACGTCTTTTACGAGACTTACGTCTGAAATGAGACTAAATGACGTGAATTTTGTTAGAGATTCACAGAATCACTAAAATACTTTTGTAATTCTGCTTTTACTTGGAATGACAAGGGAAACGTTGTTGTTGAATATTTTTTTTTTATCACGATGTAATAGTGGGGGGTGAAGACCTCTTCAATGACATATTATACAATGACCTTCGTGTGACCTTGCGTATGAAAAATTCGAAAAGCATTGTAGGTATTATCAGTGATTAATTTACTACACTAATTGATTTGATTGAACTACTCTATTCCAATAAATGTTCAAAATGATGACCATTGTTATCAATACATTGTTCTATACGGAAAATAAATGATTCTCCTGCTCTTCTAATAGTTTCATTGCTAATATTGGAACATTTGTAATTGCAGTAATTTTTGTAATTGTAATTGCAAGTTTTTGTAATTGTAATTGCAGAAATAAAATTACAATTACAGTCATTGACAGGAGTAATTGCAATTACTTAACGCGATTACAGTAATTGTAATTGCATCTAACAATTACAATTACAGTAATTGTTCTTTTAAACCACCATTTAACTGTTTTCTCATTGAAAATTTAGTCCACTTTCGCTCATGTAATCCAAGCTGTAATTAATTATTCATGTAATCAATTACTGCCCAACTCTGGCAATTTCCAATTCAACCTTCCTGAATAAACTTCACCGAATGGAGCAGCCTGTACATCTTCCTCGCTCTCCTCCCGGCCATTGTCTGGCTCGATTAGAACGTAAACAAACATGGCGTCACTCCTATCATTAATACCCATTGTGCGGCTGAGCGGAGTGACGGTTGGCAAACAAAAGGTGCGACTCGTTACCGGATCGCTGGGAGTAAAATCGGCGGACGATAATCGGGAGTTTTCCATAAAGCAGGCGGGATTAGCTCTCGCGAGAAATAATAATTGATTACACGTCGCGCTTGTTACGCCTCGCCCAGGGGCGTCGTCGATCTCGTGAAAATCCTGGCGATCGATCGATCTCGAAAGGGGGTAGGGGGGCTCGCGGTTACAAGAATCGTATGAATTCGCGGTGCCCGTCTAAACGAGGCTCGTGATTATGGTGTTTTTCGCGGATCTAGCATTACCGAGCGTGCCTCGTGGCTCGGCTCCTAGACGGAGCGGTAATGATCGTCGAGCACTCGCTTATTATCGGCATAGTATAAACACCGGTGCTGTCTGTCCGCTCGGTCTCGCTCGATCGGCCGACAGAAGTGTGTCCGCGTGGGGAGGGGGGCGCCCCCCGCGGCAGCAGGCCCATTGGTCCCCATAGCGGGGCCCGCGATCGGAAATTGCGGTTGCGTGGACCGTGAACGAAATGGAAGGCGACGAGGAACCAAACCGTTCTAATGGAAACTTATTGCTGGCGATAATGAAAGTTAACAGTGCAATTTTCGATACGGCTTCGTCCGAGAGGCGGTTGCGCAGCTGGAGCGCATTGTGCAACTGCGCGCCGCGCCACGCCGCGCCGCTGGAAACGAACCGCACGAGTACGTAATGCGAGTTCATAATGCGGTTGCGTCCCGTGTTCATCTTCGAGTACGTACGGCGAGAGTGGAACGCTTACATGGCGGAGGCCTACACCGGTGCGTGCTGCAAGCGCACAGTGCAACATTGTAATCCCCTGGCCATCGTGGTGTGAGTATAATTGTACGATCGCGTACCTATTGCAAGTGCGCGCCGATATAATTATTTTCCGCTTCGCGGTGTGTATTACAGGTGTACGCGAGCGTGATGCTGGTTCGCGGCACGAGTGCGTCGAACTACGTGCGCTTCGCGATCCCGGTTTCCCGCGATACCGCGAAATTCAATCGCCTTACCAAACGATTACGATTTGAATAAACTTCAGCTTCGGAAACCAAAAATTTGTAACTTTTTAAAACATGGTCCTGTAGATTTTGGCGAGAAAATTCGGAAAATCCAAGTTTCAATGTTAGGAATCAACTGGTTCAAAAGTTATGCGTGTGTAAAGTTGAATATCGCAGCTGAAGCGGGGCATGGGTACCACCACGGACGTCTCTAGTACAGGCCGGAACGTGTGATGTGGCAACACCGCATGCAGACAGAACATCGGTCCGATCGAGCTACTGCACATGCGTAGTAGCATACAGGGTGTCCCGAAAATGTTTGTATTTCCTTGAAAGTGCTGATTCCTCAAGCCATTTCAAGTAACTTTTTACGAAACTGTTCTCCGTCGCTTTGTTTGCGAGTTATCAATGAAAAACACGGACCAATCGGAGCGCGGCTCAGCCGTTGGATTGGCTGAGCCGGAATCCGTGCCCTGTAGCCTCGCGCTGATTGGTCCGTGTTCTTCGTTAATATTTAACGGAGCCGCGGTGAACACCTTCGCAACGGAAAAAGTTAATTCAAGTGACGTTAGAAAGCACAATGGAAGAACAATGTTGTTGAGAGATCCTGTAACTTCAAGTTAAACTTCAGCTTCGGAAACCAAAAATTTGTAACTTTTTAAAATGTGGTTCTGTAGATTTTGGCGGGAAAATTCGGAAAATCCAAGTTTCAATGTTAGGAATCAACTGGTTCAAAAGTTATGCGTGTGTAAATTTGAACGAGTTTAAGCGTTTTTGGCAGGTAAGGGCGCCGCCATGTTGTATACTGCGGAGAACATTTTCGCACAGGGAATAGTTACTTGAAATGACGTCACGAACCTCTTTGTAGGAAGTACAACATTTTTGGGACTCCCTATATACGTCAAATCGAATTGAGACAGCGCACAGTGGTCCCAATCGACGAATTAGCTGTTAAGAAAGATTTCAGCATTGTTCCAAGACTTAAAGCCATAGTAAAGTAGGTCATTGGATTCGTTTTGACGTCAATTATAACTAGACTGCGGATGTTTATGCATTTATAGCAAAATTGAGTATATAAAAATCGAAGTTATTGAAAAACTTTTAAAATTGAAGATGTCAATATAAAGGGTGTACCAAAATTAACGCAAGGTTTGAATTAAATAGAAAACACAGTTTTTCGTCTTTAGATTGTTATTTTCAGGGTTGCTAACAATTTACTGTAAAAATCGCGGCAAATTCAAATCTTGCGTTAATTTTGGGACACCCTTCATAACTTCTTCTCTATTAAGATCATTACGGCAAAAAGTAAAATTCAATTTAGTTTCTATTTGTTGCAATCGGTGTAGAACATTTTTATTTTGCACAACAGCAGTCTAGTTATAACGTTATTAAGTAAAAAATGTATAGTGATAATTTAAAAATCAAGATGACAATAATTTTTCATTTAAAAGAAAAATTTTTTCAATTCAGAAGGGTGATCACTGATTAAGTTTTTTGTCAGGAACATATTATCGCTGTTATATTAGTTTGCAATAATGTTATCGGGATAATTGTTGACACAAAATATAAACCTTATTTATTTGATACGCACATGTTTTTAAATAACAAGTCATAAGTAAAATAATATCTCACGGTTCCAGCCACATAGGCGCTTTAAACAATGACAACTTTTTTTGGTGAACGTGATATTGGCCCGATTGTACAGGCGAAAGTATATTGGAAACATTCCACTTTGAAAGAAGATGGGACTCCATGGAACTTCAAAGATACTAATTGTCAATCATATAAAACGTTCACGATTCTCCTTAGTCGATTGAATATTCATTATTTAAATATTTCTTATAGACAACAGCATAGACCAATATTATTAAATAGGTCCTCCGGGGTATCAACAAGAAGATGAGTAATTTTCATTGTCACTGAGTCATGGTTCACATTTCAACGCTTTGTCTGACTAGACTTTTGAAAAAATTCAATTGATTTTATCGTTTTGAAAAGTGCTGAACATGTATAAAGTGATATAGATTTGATAAAAGTCTATACGAGAAAGTTGATTTTTTAGCAAATGAGCAGCGAATTGATCGATTGGGACCATTTGTGCAGTGGTACCACGCCTGCAAGGACGCGTTGGCTAGCGGTTCGCGTTCAGTGTACGGATCTATGATGCTGAATAAATTAGAACACGCGTTTAGGTGTGGGGAATGAAGTACAGCGCCCCGTGCAAAACTGTATCGATGAACGCCGCACGCGAACACGGGAACGCGTATAAGAAATTTACAACCGAAATTCGTTACATAAACGAGCCATAAATGCATATCGTAGCTATGCAGGTTGTTCAAGTGCACAGTGCTTCGGAAAGATGTACTCGCGCATAATGCAACCGTACGGCGTGGACTTATAACGCTTGTACATAGTGAAAGTGTATAACGCAACGCATCATAAATTATATAGTGCACGATATAAAAGGATAAAGTAATTGCATAATGCAAATGCATACCGCGGCCTACAGATCCGAGCGCGCACTGTTCAATAAACACACATATTGTAAACAATACGATTACGCAACGCAACCGCAATTTTATAACTGTTCCACAAATGTATATAATGTACATACAACTGCCGCGGCTTCCACTAACTCGATTAAACCTCCGAAGTTGCATCACTAGCGAATATTCTACGGTGCACGATCAATCGTGCAGAGTGTACATCGAGTCTGTGAACGTCACGAAATAAACGAATCAACTTTTTTTTAGGATTTCGATTATCACTATGAAATTCTTATAGTTTTTTGCGCTGATACTGAATCTGACCTTAATTTCTCTCCTAGACCAGGGGTCGGCAACCTGCGGCTCTTTAGTTCCATACGCAAATATTATTTATTTTATAAAAAAGAACATTTAGAAATCGTTCTGAATCGCTGAATTGTGGCTCTTTAAAAACTTTGAAATTTTGTAAATTGTAATTTTTTACTCTTCCGACTCAAAAGGTTGCCGACCCCTGTCCTAGACGCACAGTTTTTGAGAAATTTGAGTTTGAAGAAAAGACCTATTTTTCAACTTTGAACAAATATTGTGATGTTATTATAAAAGATATTGAATTGGTCTTTACAGCAAAAGATTCCTTAGACTTTCCCGAATACAGTAATATCCAATATTAATACATTATGATTGTTTAAATATGTTTAAATGGTCCAGCAAGGTCGCTGTCGTATTTTTTAATGGAACTGGGTATTTTTAATTTCATAATATTGTAGGCGACGTCGAAACGAGTTCAACGACCTGCTATACAATGACTTTCAGATGACCTTGAAAGAAAATATCGCCGTGAGCCAATTGCCAGAATATTTGAAATATTTCGACGGTACGTAACAGCAGCGCCTCGCATTTAGAGGTAAACAAGTAAACATTGCTTCAGAACTTAACTCCCAAAAAACCAAATTTATACGGAGCCACATTGGAAACACAAATGTTAAACGTGCACATGTAATTAATTAATAATTAAATTAAATTTTGCATATAACGTTGCAGCCTGTCGAGCATTTCCTCTGCACTCGTGAAATATTTTTAACATATTTATTTTTTCACTATTAGCGTACCGGTTGATTGTTATCACGTATCTCACAATTTCATCTAATGAACTAACAGATCTTGCGACAAACAAACGGACAACAGTTGAGGAAATGAGCATTCACAATGTTTACGTTCATTTGTTTACCTCTAAATGCGAGGCGTTGGTATTACGTACTGTCGAAATATTTCAAATATTCTGGCAATTCATTCATGGCGATATTATCTTTCAAGGTCATCTGAAAGTCATTGTATAGCAAGTCGTTGAATTCGTTTCGCCTACAATATTATGAAGTTAAAAATACCCAGTTCCATTAAAAGATACGACAGCGACCTTGATTTTTTTTAAATTTACAATATTGCAATTTTTTGCCGGTTAAATGCTGATTAACTTTGGCAAGAAACATTTTAATTTGCACTGCGCCCTGTATGTAATGCGTTCACGATACTATTCGACGGCCCGCCATACGAAAAGTACTTGTACTGTCTATCGAGGAACACTTGGAATTATTATAATCATGCGAATTAATCGCTCCTCGAGGGCAAGCGCTCGCGCAGGACCATCGATTGCCGCGCAACATAAAGCCGAGCGCACGAACGCGGGACAAAAGTACTCCCGATAATGAGAGTCTCGTTAAGAGCCCGCTATCGGGACCCACATAATTTCCCGCGGCGAACTGGCCGGCGTGCGCTACACCGAGCGAACTTTTCAACGTTCAAACAGAACTTTGAATTGTATCCGGCGGTGATCTTTCAAGCAGTCTACGCCCACCTTCTTTTTCTACACGGGCAGATACGTTCCTGAAAAACATGTGCTGAAGGTAACGGAAACTTCACTGTAGAAGTTCCGAAAAGTACAGTGACTCGAGAAACGATATCTTTTTTCATATTCGACCATACGATTTGAACTTTTTCGAGAAGTCAGAGCAATGACGTGAAAAGAAATTTTTGAAAAAATTGCAACTGGTTATATTTCACAATATTTTTATGCGGGTCTATATTGAACATTTTTTAAATACGTTTTGTAGATCTGTTTGAATTGTACAAAAGTTTCATCGAAATCGGTTGATACTGAGATTCGTATCGAAGTATCCTGAGATTTGGAGCAATTGGAGGCCGAAAATCGTGAAAAACTGTAATTTTTATATTTTTATACTTTTATATTTTTACATTTTTATAGTCCATTACAACGTTGACCGATCAATTTAATAATTTCAATTTTCTCCAATTATTCGTGAAATATGCACAGATAGCAAAACACAAATTTTGCAAATTTTCCATTCAGCAACTCTTTTAATACGTTTTTCTTAGTTTGGGGTGCGTTTACACCCCTTCTTTTGAGCCTTTCGAATTTGTTTTCCTGCCTTTTCTGGTTAATACGTGAATCCAACACTCTAAGATTAACCTTCTCTCTGTGCATTGTGTGCAGTAGGGCAATTGCATCCATTTTTGGAGGAACTTGATGAAATTGTATTAATTTTGAAAGATAAGTATGCGATACTTAAAAAAGTTGAAGCATTCTTAGAAAATCTTTGGAAATTTTCCACTCGTCGTGTCGGGAGTGCGTTTGAGCTGAAATTTTTTGGGCGTGCAACCACAGATGAAAACAGAAAATTGGTCAAAGTCGAATTGAAGGTCCGACCTGCTGGAAACAGCGAATTCCAGTTCTGCGAATTCTCGGCAAAGAGAAATATTAGCGCGACGATCGCCGAGGCTCGGAGAGACGGGTATAGAATTCGTTGTAAACCGGGTCTGGGTTCTGTCCCTGGTGTCCCCTTGGTAATCGATCTTTTTCGATCATTCCGATCGGTATATCTCGCGGTCAGTCTTCTCCATCGCACCGGTCTGAAGACGCGGCGCGACATACATATCGGGGCACAATGTAGAGAAAGACGCGCGAACGCAGGGGAGACAAAGGAAGAAATCGTTCGTGGCGGATCAGAGACGCTGGTATACGAGCATCGTAATTCGATAAACGTACAGATCGTTGATTTTGCGCCGGTTTTCTGGGTAGTCGGTCGCATAAAACACCGCGTCACGTGACATGACGGCGATCGACCGCCAAAAGGGGGAGGAGAGTTTTATACGGAGAGAGGATCAACGAGAGAACCACCGTACCGGCGCACAGTGGGGAATTCGGCGACAAAATCAAAGAACTTTCGATAGAAATCAGATAGAGCGATGAAATTTTTTTTAAATTGTAGATGAAACTTTGTGGAATATGGGAAAAATAGGGAGGTTATGGTACGAACTTTTTTTAACCTTGATAAAACTCGATAAACTTGTACAAATTCAAGAAAAATTGTGGGTTTTTCAATACCATGCGTGGAAAAATATTTAATATTTTCGAAAATATTGATTTTAGAGAAAAAAGTTTCAAACAAAAACTGAAGCTCATAAAAAATCTACAAACAAGGTTTTATACATTTTTTCCGTAAACCTATTATTTTGGCTGTTATGACCCAAAATAACTCGGCAAATTAACTTCGTGAAACATTTTTAAAAATTTCTGTTTTATTAAATATGCGAAAAGTTTTCAGTTTGAAGGGCAGATTTTTCAGCAAAATCGGAGGGTTGTCGCTTTCGGGAGTACACCCTTATGGATTTGACGCAATTTACGACGAAAATTACTAGGTTTCAATTTAAAAATGAATTTTATTTTGATTGAGAAACACTGTATTTCTCTAACTTAACACACCAGACGTCATCGGACCCATAGGCCTGGCGTTTCTAGTACCCAAGGGTCAGGGCAATAAACGACGCAGCCTTGGGGTTTTTCCTTATTTCAAGATTTCCTCTATCGCCTGCAACTTTCTTTTGCTTCGAGTCCGCTGGCCGAACAGCGGAGACGTCCTTCCGCGCCGTTTAATAAAACATTTTTAACTGAATTCACCAGTGTTTCGGTTATTTGAGAACCCATTTCCCAACAAGATTGCAAACCTAATATGCGTGTACCGATTCTGAACTGCTAAGTCTTGATTTGAGAGCACCGATGGACGCGATGGGCCGAACATGGGCCCTCGCCATGACCACGGGACACGCGGCAGCGACGAAGGTTTCGAAAAGAGGACGGGAGGCCGAACACGTGAACGGGGGGCCCGAGGGGGAACAGAAACGAAGGACACACCGGTGGGAATTAAAAGGAGAGACGGACAACGCGGAGGTCCGACGCTTTTCCCCGTACAGGTCTGGACCCCGGCGGCCATCTTGCTCTCGTCCTCGTCCTTTTCCCTCCTCCTGTGCTCGTGTTATTCGCTCTCGTTCCTTCGTTCGTACGATACCCCCACCCCCCTTCGTTAAGGAAACTTTTATCTTCGGAAATTAAAGGGGGTATTCTGGTTTCGAATTCCATTTTTCTCATCAATCTTTCGGATTTTTCTTCAGGGAAACTGTTCAACTTTTTACTTTTATAACTGTTACGCGAGAATGCCCTTGTACTACGATTTATGTTAACATTTCATATTCAAACCACTGCGTGTCTAGCCGCATTCTGAAGGGGTTGTACAGGGTGTAAGAAAAGTAATGGTCATCCGTGCTAGGGGTGAATCTACACCTCTGGATCGGTGGACATTTGTAAAAGAAACTTGCCGCAAAATTGTTTATAACAATGAAAATTGTTGTTAAAGTTTTTTCACGTCAATACCTTCTACTCATCGAGAAGAGAAAAAGTCTGAAAGGAGCCATATGCCGCAAACAAATAGTTATTGAGATATAAGCTGTTAAAGTTTTTGCAAAATTTGATTGTGTGGCGTTATACGTATAGACAAAAGCCTACTACTACAGTTCACCCGACCGTGTCGATGAGACAGAACATGATCGTGTGCGTGCCTCGAGCAAACGAAATTTAAAGAGACATTCGTGGCTGGGCCCGTACCAAGTCATCGTCTGTTTCCCTGCCCATTCAGATAATAAATTTAAAATTGCAAAATATGAAAGAAAACCTTGTATATCTATTGTTATACATAAAAATACTAATCCTACATTATAAAATACTAACGTAAAGTAGACTTACAATTTTTCAGGGTCTTCTATTCCTTCGGCGGATCCACAGCACACTGCCATTTTCACGAATCAGTTTTAATAATCTTAACACAAAACACTACACTTTCACACGACCACTTAACACTACACAACACATTTTCTTAACTTGTAACGGCGAATGAAAAGAAATTACTCCGACCGCGATCAAAATAATTCTGCGCTCTCAATGCGAATTCGCGCGAAAACAAGCTCGATTAGGGCATATTTTCCGATACACTTTCTCACATATGTTCTCTTTATTTCTAACCACTTACAAATGCGTTTCAAATCTTGTCTTTTATATAATGTACTTAAGAATGTAAACTCGAAGGAATCGAATATCTGATCTCTCAATAATCGGATATCTGAACACTCAAGAATCGGTGTTTCCAGATGATTCTCGAGAAATGAATATCTCCATGACAACGATTTCATTTGTTTCAACCGATGAGCCTCGATCGAATTCATTGTTTTCTGGGAGAGCAGAGATTTCGCGCGGATACGCATCGAGAGTGCAGAATTATATTGATCGCGGTCGGATTAATTTCTTTTCATTCGCCGTTACAAGTTCAGAAAGTGTGTTGTGTAGTGTTAAGTGATCGTGTGAAAGTGTGGTGTTTTGTGTTTCGCGTTTACTAAATATTTAAATCCTCTTGACTTCTTCCTTTGGGGAGCAGTCAAGAGTATTGTTTACAGATCACGAACGCAAATAAACAATATTAATGAACTGAAGGACAAAATTGGAAACGCGTTTGAAACAATTAGTCGTAAAGTAGACATATGTGAAAAAGTGCGGCGAAACTGTAAGGAAAGGTTGCAAGTGTGTTTGGATAATGGTGGTGCCCACATTGAACCTGGAAGACAGGCACAGTTATTGAGATCAATTCGAGAAAATGGCAGTGGTATCCTATACGTCTCACTCATTAGTATCCTATACGTATATTTTTAAATTCATTGAAACGCAAACCCTTAAATATCTCGATTTGAAGATAAATGGACTTAGGGCACTTTCAAAATAAACGGCTCATATATGTTTTATTTGAAAAATATACATACGTTTCATAATAAAAATTATTAAACGAAATAATGAAGAATTAGGTTACCAACTGATGTGTAAAGAAAACTTCAAGAAAAATGAAATTGACAGGACTTGTCAAAAAAATTAGTAAATATTGATTTTACAACTTTTTTATGTGGGTCTGCAATGAAAATTTGAAAAATATATTTTGCAGATCTGGGTCAATTTTATTCTGAAAATGTTATCAAAATCGAACAACGTTGCAATCAGTTAAAAACATTTAAAGACGATCATATAAGAGCGAAACGTTGAAATGTTTGTTGCTCGCAGCAACGTTAACCGAATTTGATAACATTTTCAGAATAAAATTGACACAGATCTACAAAATATATTTTTCAGATTTTCGGTCACAGACACAGGTAAGAAAGTTGTAAAATTAATGTTTACTCATTTTTTTGGCAGGTCCTGTCAATTTTAATTTTCTTAAAATTTCCTTGACACAGCATTTAGTAACCTAATTCTTCCAAATTCTTGAAAAAACTCAGGTCATGTGGGTGTATGGAGACTTTTTTTACTGACTATGTATGTAGCAAAACGGAGGCTGGAGCTCAGGCCCATTCATACACTGACTCCCAAAAATATTCGGACACTAGGTATTACTAACTTCATGATTTGATAATTCGATTGTTGAGAAATCAATCGTCCTGGGAATTGTTTCTAGCAATAAAACATTTATTAATATGCTTTATTTGAAAAATATACATACGTTTCATACAAACGAAATAATGGACCATTTGTGGCTCACAAAAGTATTCTGACACGTATTCTATTTCTCCGTCGATTTCTCTTATGTACGAGGGAGAAAAGCAAAATTATTCGGAAAGTGAAAAAAAATCCGCGCTTAAGTGCTCCAAAACTAGTTAGTAAGCTATTAGAAGAAAGCTCGAAAAATGTGTCAGCCGAAACAGTTCAGAGAACGATGAGGCCAGCTGGTTACAATGGAAGAGTACCTAAAAAGAAACCATTTATCAACGAAAAGAATAGGAATAAACGACAAACCTTTGCAAGTGAGCTATTTCTAAGGATGAGACATGCTGGAAGGATGTGATATTTGCTGATGAAAGCAAATTCAATCTGTAGAATTCCGACGGAAGAACTATGGTGTGGCGGAAAGCGAATAAAGAGTTTAATTTTGAAAATACAAGAGGTACAGTGAAACACGGCGGAGGCAGCGTAATGGTCTGGGGTTGCACTTCGTCATATGGAGTCGGTAACCTAGTGTTTATTGACGGTGTCATGGAGAAAAATCATTATTTAAATATACTCAAAAATAATTTAGTTCTAAGTGCTGAAGAAATGGGGCTTAATAATAATTTTAAGTTTTACCAAGGCAACGATCCCAAGCACAAGTCACGTATTGTGCAAGAATTTTTATTATACCGCTGCCCCAAAATTCTTGATCCGCCGCCCCAATCACCGGACCTTAATCCTATCGAGAATTTATGGGATGAATTGGATAGAAAAATTCGAAAATCGCCAATTACATCGATTGCCGAATTAAAACAAAGACTTACAACTGAGTGGTCGAATATTACTGTTGAATATTTTTAAAAAATTACAAATAATATGCCAAACAGGTTAAGACATGTTCTTAAACAAAATGGTTATTCCACGAAGTACTAACAAATTTTATAATGCTAAATTACATTATGTAAATAGAAAAATTAATATTGTCCGAATATTTTTGTGAAATGGTCCATTATTTCGTTTAATAATTTTTATTATGAAACGTATGTATATTTTTCAAATAAAGCATATATGTATATCAACATTAATAAATGTTTTATTGCTAGAAACAATTCCCAGGGCGATTGCTTTATCAACAATCGAATTATCAAATCATAGTTAGTTATACCTAGTGTCCGAATATTTTTGGGAGTCACTGTATGTAAAATTGACGCGAGGCACGGATCCCGGGCTAAATAATGATGACCGGCGAGCGGGTATCCCGATCGCGGGACAGCGTGTGAAATTTCTCGGTTGCGAACAAGAGGGTTAAAGCCATCGCTGGCGGCAGAAACGGAGGAGTACCCGCAAGCACACACACACACTTACCGGCCCGATATCGTCTTACAATGTGGCTTAGTTCCTCACCTACGCCGATCCATCGGCCGGCGAATTATGCTCGGGCCGGTGGTCGGTTGGCAACACGGTGTTTGTCGTTGGATTTTCACGAAAAACGACGAGTCGCGTGGGCGTATTCGCCGGCCGTTACCATGCAAAATACCAGGAAAACGTGGGTAACGCTCGGTGGACCGAGTAGGAAGGACGTCTGGCGCGGTTCGTTGATCTTATCCGCGGCGGGATCATCGACAGAAGAAACGAAATCCGCGAAAATTTTCATCGTCGCGACAGGACGCGATACGACGCGCGAGGCTAAGTACATACGCGGCGAAAAAACCGCATCGTAATGCAGCGGGTTCACCGGTGTACCGATCGGGAGTCTCGGGAGTTGTTCGAGAGGATGCCTGGACACCACGGTATGAGTAATACGTTTAGGTATGTGATCTCGGTCGGGCTCGACTCGCCGCGCCGCGGCATGTATCGGTGAGATTTTCTTGCGCGCGTGGCGTGCACGCACTCACGCATCGGCGAAACCACCACCCGACTTCTTTCTCTTCCCTTATTTCGGCATTAGTTTTTACCGGGGCACCGCGCACCATAAGGACACCACCGCGACCGACTAATTGGAGTTCTTTGGCCGCGGGGCTGCTACGTGAATCCATTTCAAGTACAATTAAAATCGTTTGGGAAATTACGCGCGGGGACGCGGCGCAGTGCGGCGAGGCTCAGGGAGGCCAGTTAGGGTACAGAGGGCTGCTGCTGCACCGCTGCACCACTGCATAATGCGTGCCTATGGAGAGACCACATACTTCGATCGCCACAGCACGGACACTGCGTGTACGTATCCACTATGTGCACCACGCCGCGTCTAGCTGAGGCAACTGCATAATATTATTGCACAGCGTGGCCGCGGGATGTTGCCTCGCGATATCAGAATTCTCTGTTTCATAGTGCCACCTCGCGATTCGGATCGCTTCAATGGCTTCGTCATGCGAACAGACCGGTGCCGGTGCACCGCGAAGTACGAGACTGCGCCGGACTCCTGGATAACAACTGCATTATGTACTGGGTAATGAAAGTGTATTTAGACACTGCATAGTGGAACTGCGTAATGTTGCTATGTATAATGATTCCGTGGTTCGTAGATGCAGCATACATTTGGACGCACATGCATTGCGAAGTAGGGAGATTCTATAACACTATTTTACAACTACAGAATGCAACACAGTAATGAAAGCGCATTTAGCTAAATGCATCGTCCAACTGCATAATGTAACTGAGTAGTGAAAGTGCATTTAACATTGTACAACAGCAGAATTGAATCGAGTAATGAAAGTGCATTTGACTAATGCATTGTGCAACTGCATAATGAAACTGAGTAACGAAAGTGCATTTAACATTGTACAACTGCAGAAAGTAA
>CM052221.1:9859281-9896400 GCA_028454225.1 Lasioglossum leucozonium | reverse complement strand
CAGAATGTTGTCCTTGACAACATACGTGAAGGTCAAAGTGATCCTCTCAGCTATATTTACCCATACTAAGACAGAAAATAAATTTAAATGTTTGGTTTGATTTTGTATAATAAAATTATGATTTTATAGATAAATAATAATAAGTCATTTGTCATATTAAAAATAATAAATAATAAAAAAAGGAGGCAAAAAAAATTAGTATTAAACATTTAAATTAATAAAAATTTCACTCTGGTAACCACAGTTTGTTGAAATCCCAGTAGAAAATTTTCATTGTGCATAAAGATCCGCTGTGATAAATTCATAAAATCCGTAGTCTCTAATGATTATGTCGATATTCACCTCGCATCCCTCAAATCTCTCCATCTTCAAAAAAAACATAATTGACATGTTCCTTTTCGGGTTACATTTTGAATCACAGTTATGAGACCATTCTCATGGAAATCTGGGGAATAGGTTATTTGTTCGAGAATACTAATTTGTAAATAATGAAATGCAACAGGCACAGAGCACGAGCGCAACGTAAGCTCTCTGCGAGCAAAATTAAGTGAACTACCTACGAAGACCAAGAGGGTAGCAAATTCCGGAATCGAAGAAGAGAAGGGAAGCTCTCGTTATTTTTGGAGCGAGTTTCCTGCGCGGCGCGTCGAGTCGAGTCGAGTCGCTCGTTTTGCGCGGTTGAAACGAGCTCGGCCGTGGTCCCCCGGCCTCCGGGACGATTTTTATCGATCGATGTACCAGTACGACATAATAATTTCTTCTTTACATTGTTCCCCGTTCGAGTCTCGCGTCCCCGGAAGCCGCAAAAACTCGAGAACCGCACATATATGTATTCCGCGGCTGAAAACGCGACGGATCAAAGGCACCTCCGGGCCGGGCAAGAAGCGGGCCGCGGCGCGGCGACGACACAGGAGGGACCCTGGGCCTCTCCTCGTCTCCTCTCTTCTCTCCTCTTCTCTTCTGTTGCATTCTGCTTTCTGCGAACCGCAGATCTTTTTATCGGGCCGCGCCGTCATTACGGCAATTTGGCGCGCATACGAAAACGCGGCCCCTCGGTAATCCGAAAACTCGCGAGGGGGCGAGACCCACCGGCGCAATTACCGCTCATCCGCGCCGCGATTTACGACCGCTCGTTTGCTATCGCGCTTCCGCCTCGCGACCCCTATTTCTGCACACCTTTTCCCCCAAATGATGATACGTACTCACGCTGATATTCCGACACTCTGAAAAAGACCATCACTTTTTTGAGGAGTTAGAACAGATGTATACTAAAAGTTGTATATTCCACATTATTCCACTGAGATTTTTGTGTATGCTTGTAGTAGACACTATGTAGCTTAAATTACATGGATCTGCCATGGATTTGACATGGATCTGCTATGGATTTGACATGGATCTGCCATGGATCTGCCATGGATCTGGCATGGTTTTGGCATAGAATTGCGCCTGCACATTTTGCACTAAAAAATCCGAGCCATCTATTTACGCAATAGACTTGGGATTTGTCGAAAAGTTTTGGTGGCAGATTCACAGCAAACAGAGAGCAAATTCTGCTCCGAACATGGTCTTGACACCAATATAACCGCATTTTGCTCGCAAACTAGGATTACAAACATTGATTACAATTTGCCCGAAGCTGGTTTGGCTGACTGGGCAATACGGCGCACAGTGGTCGGAAATCGCTAAGACGTGGCCAAAATATCAAAAATGAATGTTCGGTTAGGCGTATGGCCGTTGCCTTACTGGATACTCAGGTAATGACTCTATAGGAAACCCAAAATAAAAAGGTATTATCATGTATACCTGCCAAATGGGAGGAGTACAAATAACGCGTTCATTCGTCACGCAGTTTTCGTGCAGTGAACTACGGTCCCAAAAAACAAGTGTGACGGTTACAATTTTAAGAGAAGTGAATTTTTTTTGTGTGTGCAATGGATGCTGTTCCTGGAAGTAAGTACTATTCATAATAATAATATTGGGTTTATATTAATCAGTGTTTACTATCTATAAAGACGAAGATAAATTTTGATGCGCTGATTTTAGAAATGTATACTAAAAGTTGTATATTCCACAATATTCCACTGAGATTTTTGTGTATGCTTGTAGTAGACACTATGTAGCTTAAATTATTTTGAAAAGTAGCTGCCCGAATTTGCCCGTTTTGTTATGCGATCCATTTTTGTGACGCAAAGGTAGTCACGGTACTAGTTACAAGCATGTTTTCTCGATAAATTTAGTAGATATAACAAAATCTGTTGAATAAACATTGTATAGTTCCACTTATGGAATTTTTTTATATATATGTTTTGAACACCACAAACCATATTTTTTTATTAACTAAATTCCAATGTTTTCGGCGCTACGGTTCGATCAGTTACTAAATCAAAAACAATTTTGCAGATTATCAAATAATCATCGACGTTTCGATTCTAGTTTGAATCATTTTCAAGATGTATTTCCTTTGCGTCTGTAAAAAATATGTATATTGTAACAATTTTCAAATTATATTTTTGATAGAACATATTGACAAAAATTGTTTATAAATATTATTTATAAAACTAGCTTACTTGGAAATTGTTACAATGTACATATTTTTACAAACGTAAAGCAAATACATCTTGAAAATGATTCAAACTCGTCCACCTATAAAAAAAATGTAGCATCAGAATGTGCCCCTCACAAAACCATTCAACTTCATCTGAAACATTGTTTGCCATGCGTAATAATAATGACGTAAATCTAGATGACGTAAATCTAAATGTGGCGACCCACCCTGTATATATATTTGTTATTTACATGAAATAAAGGGTTCGCCTTAACCGGAAAAATCTGAAAAGTCACAAGTAATAGTTTATCGCAAAAAATCGTTCGACTGGTTCAGTTTAGCTGTTGATTGTGTTCCACGGAGCGTCGTCCCGGCGAAAATATCCGGCGAGAATGTGAGGATTTTTTCGCAATGTATCAAAGCATGAAATTAAAGGGAAATAACGAGCGCGGCCCGACGATAAATTTCAACGAGCGTCAGCCTCGAAATCCCGAAAGAACAAACATCGTCTTAAAAAGCCCCCTCCGAAAAAAGGAGAAGACAATCGACGCGCACCGTGTTGCATAACGCAGCATCAGCGTGTCCGCTTTAACAACGCAAAAACTTGTTGTCCGTTGCAAATCCCGGGACGAAGCGTTGCGGAGAGCCGGAGAGCCCCGTAAACGCAGACACGGCCCGCGGGGAGGTCTGTCAAATAAATAATCGAGCGAAACCGTATGCAAGCTGCTCGCCGGCTCTGTCCGTTCGCGAGTGTATTGTTCCCGCGTGACGTCACATCCTCCAAAACACTATTATTATAGGCAGCGTTCACCCACCTCCGACGCATTAACATAGATTACGAGCGCGAGGCCCCCGAGCGATCCGGCTTTTCTTTGGCTGATCGCGATTCCATCTTGCCGGACTTATCGGGCCCAGTCCTCCGCGATTTCTGGGCCCTTTGTCACAGCATCGTTAACCCTAGAATGTTACTCAGCTGAAAAATTCACCATTCTCCTTTATTTTTATTCGCATCGTTTAAACGGTGTATCAGGAGTTTCATAGTCTTTTTCTCAAGGTCATCGTTACTTTTTATCGGGAACACTTGTATCTTTTTTATTCCATCTTCTGGCGGCTGAAAAAATACATTTGGCAACGTTCAAGTCATGAGTAGACAGCGGATGTTTATGCAAATGCATATTCCGATAGAAAGTAAGTAAAGTTATGGGACCCGGACAGAAATTTACGTTGTTTATAGAGGATTTTAAAAATATAGTTTTTATTTTGCATATTGCATATATTTTATATATTTTTCGCATATATTGCATATTTTTCACATATTTTGCATTTAATGTTACATATACAGGGTGTGGCCGGACGGGTGGTACAACCGGACAAGGGTTGATTCTACATGAAAAAATAAGTCGGAAGATAGGAATAACATTTTTTCGTTCGATGCCTCGTTTTCGAGAAAATCGATTTTGAAAATGCAGCAAATACATGTGTATTGATCGTCTGACGCATCTGACCATGACCGACCTATTCTACTTCCTGCGTATACTAGAGCACGCGAACCCGATGGATCTTTAAAGTCGATTTTCTCGAAAACGAGGCGTCAAACGAAAAAATGTTATTCCTTTTTCTCGACTTATTTTTACATGTAGAATCATCCCCTACCCGTTCGGCCACACCCTGTATATGTGCGTGAATATATAATTGTAAAGAACCCTTAAATATGCACCAATTACGTCTTGTGATGAAAAGACATCAACTTACTGTTGACAATATGGACAAAATCATAGTTACATATTGTAATGCAAATTACAACAAACAATAAATGAAAATATGTATACATTGTACAGGGTGTAACAAAAGTAATGGTCATGCGTCCTAGGGGTGAATCGACACCTCTGGATCGGTGGACATTTGTAAAAGAAACTTGCCGCAAAATTGTTTATAACAATGAAAATTGTTGTTAAAGTTTTTTTCACGTCAATACCTTCTATTCATCGAGAAGAGAAAAAGTCTGAAAGGAGCCATATGCCGCAAACAAATAGTTATGGAGATATAAGCTGTTAAAGTTTTTGCAAAATTTGATTGTGTGGCGTTATACGTATAGACAAAAGCCTACTACTACAGTTCACCCGACCGTATCGATGAGACAGAACATGATCGTGTGCGTGCCTCGAGACAAACGAAATTTAAAGAGACATTCGTGGCTAGGCCCGTACCAAGTCATCGTCGGTTTCCCTGCCCATTCAGATAATAAATTTAAAATTGCAAAATATGAAAGAAAACCTTGTATCTATTGTTATACATAAAAATACTAATGACTTTCGGGTCACCTCGGGTACCAAAAATGTGTAACATCGAATTCAAAGTGTATGCAGAGACAGACTCGCCAGATTAAGACTTGCGTCCCCGCTCTACGTTCCCTTTCTACGACGGCATTCCCCCGCTTTCGCTCGGTCACGTGACGCGTTTCGTCTCTGTCGTACATGCGTCCGGCAGTGGCAGACAGAGAAGGTATTCCCCTTAATTCGTGCTCCCTCCCTTCATCCGGCGCCTCTGCGAAGAGGACGGGAACGCGTTCAATTATGCACAAAATAATTGCATATCACGTGTGTCTGGCGAAGCACAGAGTTCCGCGTCGATTATCGTAGACATCTTCAGCGATGAGCCCATTAAGTCCGTTTGCTCGATCACGTCGGCCACTAGCCTCAGCGTTAATTTAATTACAGGCTCGGTTCGCCTGTAATTTGGCGTACTAAAAGGGGGAAAGCTTATCGTAACGAGATCTGGCGAAATGTGTTCGCGCGATGAATAGATTGTGACAAAACGGCGCGGCGCGACGGTGTCTGGCCGAGCGCCGTCGCAATGCCACCGGCGTCGTCGATCGGGCTTGCACGCACCATTCGCGAGATGCTTTCTGCGAAAATGTTTTTCGTGCGTGAGAAACAGCCGGCCGAGGACGTTAACCGTGCCCGGTAATTTCGACTCTGTTCCGAGGGCAACCGGCTGGCTCGCGGTCGGGAATTGCGCGAAGTGTATGCAAATTTGATCGCGGGCCCGGTCCAGAACCCGACCGGCCACGTTATTCTTCCTCCCGTGTTTTAATTTTATGCCGCGCAGCGCAATTTCCAGCCCCGGAAACCATTGCCGAATTTCCGATTCTCGACGAGTCCTCGGCATTTAACCGTAGAACTTCTACATTCCGGGGTCGGTGACATCGTGAGATCGCGGGACTAATCACACTTTAACGAAGCGTTTCCGCTGACCGCGATCTGTCAATTCTTTCTAGAAATTTCGTAAAAATGTGCCGAGCTACTTCGGATTTTTTGAAAATTCAATAGCTTTCGGTCGGCTACAAAATGCACTAAAAACAATCAAAATGAAATTTGTTCATGAAGAATTAAGGTCACCTGCATACAGTTACTCGCATAATCACGCACACTTCAGATCAGAATAACCATTTTATAAATGGACCAACCGACTTCAATTTCTAAGGCTAGGAGGATTAGTTTAATAAATGACGACTAACAAACACGTTGAAAAAATGCATTTCGTCGGAATTGTGAGAAAAAAAATAGTAAGAGTGATCATTACAACTTATTTATCCGGAGCAATAACGAAAATTTAAAACATGTGTCTCGTAGACTCATATTTAGCAAATTTCATCGAAATTGGTTAATTGGTTAACGAGTTATAAACGATCAAATGTGGTAAAAATTGCAGTTTCAGACCGAAAATCGTGAAAAATTGTTATTTTTAACAATTTTTCGATGAAATTTGCAGCATGCATATAAGTTATACGAATTCTAGTCTTACAGAGAAATTGATGTCGTGTGGTTCATTTATAAAAAAGTTATTCTGCTTCAAAGTGTGTGATCGGTTATTTGAGTAACTGTATTTTTCAGTATAATTGCTTACGGCAAGACGATAACTGTGACTTAGGCATGGCCTTAACAGTAAGGTCTTAACAACAAGGCTAGCTTGAGTTGTTACTATTTTTCTCGGGAGATTAATATGTTGAAAAGAGAAAATTGATATTGTAAATATTCACTTGTCACATAGCTGTTTTACTATGTGGATTTTATCTAATTTCTGGCACCCGACGTTTGCCCTCCAATTTCAGAATTAAATTATTTTGATCAGTTGTGATAAAACATAAAAATATAGAAAATTCGATAAAAAAAAGAGAAAATCGAGTTTTTGGTGAAATGTAATTCGAATTTTTAGATATCTAGATTTTTTAGAAATGAATTTAATTCATATATTTATTTAATATATATATATATAAATATTAATAATTTAAGGAATAAACTTTAAATTAATTTATAATTTTTAAATAAAATATTAATAGAATTATAAAATTTAATAAATTAATAAAAAATTTAATAATTTATAAATTATGTATATATAGAAAAATTTAATTTTAAAATATTTTATAATAAAAGAATATAATTTAATAATTTTAAAGTAGATATAATGATTATATTTGTAATTAAATGTATATAATATTAAATAATTTGGCAAATATTTATATTTACCTGTTTAACAAAAACATGTGTTTTTGATTATAATTTAAAGTTTCCCCTGCTCAATGAATTTGAAATTGTCTCTACTGTGCTAAGTTGTGCTAATTTCTGTGATTATTGAACGGTGTTGATTACCGACAGTTTCTCGAAAATCGGAAATTCAGCGCGCCGATATTATTGCAGGGCCTGATTTCGTAACCGGCTGTTCGCTGCCGTGGGTAGTTAGCGCGAAACACGGAGGAAGTAATAATCACTACCGGGCACGTGAGAAACCCGCCGGACACCCGCTGCCAGGCTTGCCGATTCGCGTTGCAAAATCGAATCGTACCCGGAACGCGGAAGCTCGATAAAAATCGGTATCACGTCGCTGGGCGTATCCCGCGATTCGCTTATTTTTCGGCGAGAACGTCTCTGTTATCTGTCGGCCACAGGTGTTTATGTAAATGCGGATTTTCATAGGTCAATTAAGAGAAACGAACTGATACCCGCTTATATAGCCTATTAGCAGCGCTATCAAAGTGTGACCAGAAAAACTTTATTAAAATTTTAGCGAACTTATTAGTGTACCGAGCTTTCCATACAGTCGTTACGCGATTATTTAATAGCGGTATTAGTCGCTGGAATGCGGACCGTGGGCCGGTATTGGCGCTATCGAGTAAAAATTCAGTTAATTAAAGGTTTGGCAACATTTACGTCGTCGGTTTTCAGAGAAAGATTTTACGAGCGAGACAAGTCTTTATTTTTCACTTGATGCCCATAGAGGGGCGCCAAGTCAGGGGAAAAAAGTTACCCTCTATAACAATCTCTATAAGAATAATAATCAAGGAAACCCCAAAATATTAATGTTTATCGTGTCTGCTTTAAATTTATATAAAAATTCTAAAGACCTTCTCAAGACTTTCTCTGCAAACTTTATTATACTTAAATATTATATTTATTATAATTTTCGATCGAGAGAAAAACTAATTTTATTATACATTTTATCATGTTACCTTTGGTACTGATATAAACATACGAGTCATAAAATATTCGGGTATCTGTTTGAAATGCTCAATCTTTCAGCTGTAGTGACGTGTATTTTTCGAAATGTAGAAGTCTTCAATCACTTTTTACGCTCACTGTAATTGTTTTAAAGCTTCGAAACACCATTTTGTTTCACTCTTCTAATAATTTACTACGGAGGTTCGAAACTTCTATTCACATCGATAGACAGTGGATTTGATGCATTTATGTATACAGAAAATATTGTTTAAATTTAATGTTAACCCTTAGCACTCGAGTCGCCAATAAAAATTGCTGTACCATTATTCAAAATATTGTTTATATTATTAAATATGTTGGTATCTAATCAATTACTAAATAGTTAAATATTGTATGAGTTATATCAATTGCGTAACCATAAAATGAAAAAAAATCATATGTAAAATGGAATTATTCTAGGTCGAAGAAAATGTTTAATTCTCCTGTTAAAATAGGTCCGAGTGCAAATAATAATTTTTATATAAAAATTAATTAAATTTGATATATGTATAGATACGTAGACTGTACAGAAATATGGAGACATTGTTTTCAAACAATTAAAATTATTTACACAAGGAATAAATTTTCATTTTGCTCCATATCCATACAAATTATGCATAAATATTGTATTTTGCATGAAGATCCGCTGTCTACCTTTGAAGTTTCTAAAATCGAAGCTTCGAAGCTGTACAAGCAGTGGATCGATTTATAATATTTAATATAACAACGACTATAAATGACGTTCACTCTTTGAGATGTAAATAACGACTGGCAAATCTTTTATACAAAAAACATTCTTCTTTTATCCGTTGCACACTCATTTCATAATTCACTTTATACATTTTCTTTCTCATTCTCGCACAGAAGGTTGAAAATCTTCGACCTTCGAGTAACAGCCCTACTTCGAAGTTTTCTTCGTTTCCTCGAATCCTTCGAAGCTTCGACTCCTCGCAGCTGGCCACAGTTTTCAGTGGAGAGCGATTCGCCGAGGAAGACGAGTCTTCATTTTATCCAGGCACCTCAGCATTGACTGAAAGATTCGCGTGGATTCTCATTAAAATAGCTCGTTTCGAAACTCGGCTTTATCTCCGCGGTCGATGGAGTGGTTCCAGGCATTTCGTCGAATTTTCTCGGACGGGCCGGGCCCAAGGCCGACATACGAATTAACACAATCTCTTTCTGTTCTCGCCGGCTCCTTTCCTCGGGCGCGAATAGCAGCTTACCTGGCGGGATTGAACCGCCACCAATCGAAAATCCGCTTCGGATTTCCTTGACGCGTGTGCTTAAGCGCTGGAATAAGGCGCTTACAGGGGGTTGCGGAGACGAATCTTGTTCCGTGACAGACACGACGGACGCTGATCGAACCTCTAGCCGATTTTAATCTGATTAGCCGCATTTTACTCGCCCCAGATTACCTGTTTCCACGGCGGGATTGGAAACGTCGTCGCGTCCCATTGTCTTTGGTTCTTCAATTATCACGGTCCAACAAATTTCAACTTTTTTTGCGGATTTCAGTTTTTTTGTGCTGATTCCGAATCTGTCCTTAATTTTTCCCCTAGACGCACAGTTTTTGAGAAATTTCAGTTTGAAGAAAAAGACACATTTTTCAACTTTGAACAAATATTGCCGTGTTATTATGCAAGATATTGAATTGATCTTTACAGCAAAAGGTTCTTTAAACTTTCCCGAATACAGCGATATCCAATATTAATACATTATGATTATTTAAACATGATTAAAGACGGAGAGACACCACTTTGACGTTAAAATGTATATCTGCAGTACAGCTACATTTATTTCGATATCTAAACTGATCAAAATAAAATGTTTATGCACAATTTGCAAAGATATGGAGCTCAAATTTATTTTAGTAAATATTCTATTTCAATGCTTTTCTAATTTTTTTATCGTTTTAACCCGTTGCACTCGAGCGGCGCGGATACGGCGCGTGCCGAAAGATATTTCTTTCGGAAATACTTTCGTGAACTAGGCTCGGCTTCCGTTTATAACCAAATCTTAGCTCAGTTTAGTTAGTCTCAGCCCAGCATTCGCTTGAAAAAGTCTTGGCAGTGAATAAAGCAATTGAAAAGTTTTTGAGCCCTAAAAATGTGGATAGAGGTCAGATCAGCTCAAGTTCGGACGAATTCAATTTTGCCACTTGAGATGAAGAAATTACATTGATTTCGTCGCGTTCCGATGAAATCCGATTAAATGGGAAGCTCCACGTTGTACTAAAAGGGCCAAAAAGGGACTACAAGGTTTGCTCTGACCGTAACACGGCTGGAGGTAGGCGGGAAGTAACGTATTATGTACTGTGATACGTGTCCTGATAAATCTAGGATGCATCTTAAGTATTGTTTTACTAGATATCACACAAAAACTAATTACAGGGTGTAATATTTATCAAATTTTGTTGTTTTCGATATAAAATTAAATAAATTGGTGAAATTTTATTATTTGTATACGTTTGTTTGTTTATAACTGATTTTAAAGTACTTGTAAAACGTTTCCCTAATTTGCCCGAAATCTCCTCGGGTTCGACCCATTTTCATCATAAACGCTTAACATCCGCTACTAATAAATGCTTTCGATTCGAAAGAGCCGAATAAATTGAAATCCTGCGACTCCTGATACCATCTAAACCGTAAACAAATACGAAGTAACGCTGTTTTCGAATTTATCGCAATGCAACCTACACGTAATTCACGTATCTAGGTATCCTCAGGTTTTACGATACGATCGCGGAGAAACAATCAATCACGAGCGCGTGCTTTAGCTGCACGGTGTATCGGGAGAGAACGGTGATCGCGGCGGTCGTATATCGAAAAATATCGCACGTCACGACGCGAAGGCAATAAACGGCGCTCGATTTTCTGCGAGCGGACACCTCCTTATCGTCGCGTTCGTAAAACGACAGGGAACGGCCGAGGTGAAAGGAAGCCCGAATTTTCGAAGACAAGACTTCGTCGCGTCGTCCTCCGAAACTGCTATTTTGAGGACATCGGAGTGAGAAAAGAAGACGAGCAAACTGAGGAGTCGAGGTCCGGCGCGAATCGCTGGATTTGCAATACTAATAACAATCGAGCTGGAGCGAAAAATAAGCGAGCTGGTGGGAGAGAAAGAGGCACGGTTGTTTTCGAGGCCCCCAAGGTCTCCGCGAGCATATCTTACGGCCGATTAATTGCAGCTGATTTTTATTTATTGCAAAAGAGCAAGGCGCGCGACGCTAACTGCGCCGGCGTTTCAATAGCTGTGCATCGGTGTGCGTGCGCGTGTGTCAGTGTGTACAGGTCGATTCTAAAGAATAGCTCCTAAGACAATTCCGTGTGTCAGCGTTGACTGCCTCAAGGTTCAACGATCACCTTGCGAATTTTATTGTCTCAGAGCGTCAGGTACAGAGAGTATTCTTCAAGGAGAGTAGACGTACGACTGGACGTTTGATCAGACGAAACTTTTCTTCATTTTTAGGACAACGATCATCAATTTTATTTGTAATGATTAGACGGCGAGTTTTATGTATTTATAACAAACATCGACGGATGCTATTTAAAACGGTGAAAACGTTTAAAATATTTTTATATTATTTTCAGGCTCACGAAAGTATTCGTACGGCCTTTAGAACAGAATAACTGTTTTACAATTGTACAAAACGACCTGATTTTTTGCCAGTAATTTGAAACATTTGTATACTTTAGTAAACTTGTAAAAAAATTTTCGAAAAAATGTAAAACTTTTCTATTTGGACCCACGATGAAAATTTAAAATATGCCCTTTGCAGATCTACATTAGATATAACTTTTTCTAAAAATTTCATCCAAATCGATTAACATAGACATGAGCTACAAGCGGTTAAAAGTGGTGAAAATAGTTTTACAAGACTTTGGTCAGATTCTGCTTAAAGTCCACAGATTCGTACATCTTTGAGGGTCGTGTATTTTTATTTGCATCAACCGATTTCGATGCTATGTTCAGCAAGGGTATATCTGACATAGATCTACAAAGCGCATATTTTAAATTTTCACTGTTGGTCCAAATAGAAAAGTTTTAAAAAGTTTTTCATTTTTACATGTAATTTCTATCAATTACTTATTCGAAAATTTTTTTACACGTTTACTACAGTATACCAATGTTTCAAATTACTCGCAAAAAATCAGGTAGTTTCGTACAATTGTAAAAAAGTTATTCTGTTCTAAAGGCCGTACGAATACTTTGGTGTGTGTGTGTGTGTGTGCGTGTATGTGAGCCTGTGTATATTCTAATATTAATATTATAAACTTTGACGGCATAGAAAATTTTATCGATTTTCATGACGGTACGTCTGAAAAGATTAAAAAATTCGATGCAATATATAAAAATAATAAATTCAACAATATCAATTTTTTAAAATTATGCGCGAAATATGCGCAGATAACGTTACCAAGAGAAATTTGGAAATTTCCCATTCGGCAATTTTTCATGTACGTTTTTATTTGTTTGGGTTGCGTATACTTTGTTATTTACAATAAATAAATAATTTATAATATACAGGGTGGGTCGTCGCATTTTGCCATCTAGATTTACGTCATTATTATTACGCATAGCAAACAATTTTTCAGATGAAGTTGAATATGATTTTGAGTGGGGCACATTCTGACTTGACTTCTCGATTCAGAAAGTGTTCTGATGCAAATGGTTGCCACATTGAACCTTTTCTGTAAATATTAAAAATTAAAGTAGACATTACAATTAAAATATCTCTTAACTAATGATTTTTTTACACAAATAGATTAATACTTTTTCGTAAAGAATATGAAGGAGCATGATGCAATAAAAAATATATGATTCCATTTAAAAAAACATTAATGATCTTCATATGTCCTTTACACGTCCACCTAAAAAAAGAAATGTACCATCAGAATGTGCCCCTCTCAAAACCATTCAACTTCATCTGAAACATTCTTTGCTATGTGTAATAAAAATGACGTAAATCTAGATGGCAAAATGTGGCGACCCACCCTGTATAAGCGTTGATAAACATGTACCGAAAATAAACATGGTATAAAGTTTTCGGCGCTACGGTTCGATCAATTACAACAATATAATAGCTATTTTTATAAAATCTTTTTATGAAAATGATAGAACAATATCGGTAGTGAAAAAGAACAATATAATAGCTATTTTTATGAAATCTTTTTATGAAAATGGAGATTTCATAAAAATAGCTATTATATTGTTGTAATTGATCGAACCGTAGCGCCGAAAACTTTATACCATGTTTATTAAACAATTTACGATCGACAAAACGTTAACATTTATGTACCGAAAATGTTTGTTTTTTCATAAAAATCCGCAGAACGAGATTCGGAAAGAAAGAAAAATAGTTGACTGTGAAGGTGACTAAATTATAAATCGAATTAATATCGGTAGTGAAAAAGAGAGTTGAGTTTTGCAGTAGAGCCGATTGAATTTTTCACAGTTGTTTTATAGTTCGAGCGTCGATCCGCGCGCCATTCTTGCGTGACGTTATTCTAATCGTTTTTTTCCGCCGGTCAGATGTCGATTATTCATTGTGTTACGGTTGGACGCGTGCGCATAGTTCAGCGCGCAACATTTGAAAAGAACGTCATTTCTATAGATACGTGCGCCGGGTAAAAGCGTTGTTCCCGTGTTTACCGATGTTTCGCGCGGACCTGCGAAGATATATGAAAGATACAAGCGCGATATGGAAATGTTACAAATTAGTCGATCCCGATCTTGATTGCGTTCCGTTTTTCGAACTGCGCTTTGCAAATATTACGCGCGCGCCTGCACACATAATGCGTGCAGCGAGAGATACACGACGTTTATTCAGGTCGCTCTTGGTATACAGGACTGTTTAAAAATGGTGGATAGCGGAAAAGAACTCTTGCTACAAAACATAAAGGACAGGAATAGAACAAAAATTTCTTTTCTCCTTTAATGCTTCACGGACGACGTCTGTACGCCGTACCGTCTGTGAGGAAAATTTCAAAACTCATTAGATATCATAATTACTTTTATTTAATAGTTCTATTTCAAAGAATTTTATTTGTAATAAATTTGTAGGGGAATCTATTAAATAAAAATTTTATAGAAATAGTTAATATTATATAAATTAAATAGAATTAATTATTTTAAATAAAAATTTTATAGAATTTTATTTTTAATAAATTTGTAGGGTAATCTATTAAATAAAAATTTCATAGAAATAGTTAATTTTATATAAATTAAATAGAATTAATTATTGTAAATGAAAATTGTATAGAATTTTATTTTTAATACATTTGTAGGGAAATCTATTAAATAAAAATTTACTAGATGTTTATATGGGGAATGATGAAGCTATACAATAAATAATTTATACATATAATAATAAATATGTATATTGGAGATATAATAAATAGATAAAATAAATTGTTCGATTTTTTCTAGTCGATTTATTGAGCTTTGAATGAAAGCCCCACTTTGAATGGTGGGGCACCACATATTAACACTTCGATTCACGTGACTATTACTATTAAGTAGCGGAATTTATTCATTAATAACAAAAACGAGGTGTTGGTAAAAATAATAAAAACATTGGAAGAATTTAAAAATGATTTTCAACTGATTAACCATATTAAGAAAGAAAATACAGTTTTATTTCACTCCAGTTTGTTGCAAGTCAGGTAAAAAATTTTCATTTTGCATAAACGTCTAATTATTCATATGAAGGTCATTAGTTTTTTTTCTAAAACGGAAACATGTACTTTTTTTATTGCATCACTTAATGAATCTTGATATCCTTTACAAGAAAGTGTTAACGAAAATGAGAAATTCAACGTGACAATTTACGTCATAACATCCGCAAATACTTATATTACCATTTCGATTTACAGGATTATTATTATTCGTAGCGGAGAACGGTTCGCGTGGAGCTGGATGGTATGAAAATGGACACATTCTGACGTTGGTAGTTTTTATTATTTAGGTGGACCCGTTAGAACACCTCGGCTGGGCGGTGCTGTAGACGGCGTGGTAATAATAAATTCTACGCAGCAACGTGACTTATCCAGCGTTCAGCTGTTGGGAAGGTGTGCGCGCAATAATTGTTAATTGTCGGCGCTGATACACGAGCCCGATAGCGCACCGCGTTTCAACGTGCACACACAGAGCGGAGGGCGACTCGAGTTTTTCCGTGCGAGCGAGCAGGCTACTGTCCGCGTCCGGAGACACTTTTCGCGATACTTTACGGCTTATTAAGGCGCGAGAAACTATCCGTGGCCGAAGTACATCTAGTTCTGCGTCGAGCCCGATTGCGGCGCGGCTTTAATGCGAATCGGTAATTGCCGGCGCTGCGCCCGCCATGGTACGTTGTCCCGCGGAATTTCATTTTTCCGGCCCGAACCGAACGATTGTTCGCCGTACCCTTTTGTCCGCCGGTGGAATTTTCGGCGGGAAATGCCTGCGCGCTGACTGTGCCGATAAACTCGAGAACAAATCGGCGACGCTGTCCGTGCATCTCGTAAATTGCCGATCGGAAAAATTCGCGCCGACTCGAAGCGGATTCGTCTAAACATGGATACGTCGATGTTTATCGAGATAAACTGCGATTCTTATTACGACTGTTCGCGGTTCAGTGAAAATTGTGTCAACCGTGAATTATGCGGACGGCAGAATACGGTAAAGTCTCGATCTAGGTCGGGTCCCCGTGACCGAAAACTTACCGTCAATTGTACCAGGCCTGGGCAACTAGTGCTCCAAGACTCGAAGACGCAGAACCGCCGCCCAGCGCGAGGCCTGACCGGACCTGTGCGAGCCTGTCTGGACCTGTCCGGACCTTACCGAGCCTGTTCGGACCTGTCCGGCCATTACCGAGCCTGTCCGGCCATTACCGAGCCTGTCCGGACCTGTCTGAGCCTGTCCGGACCTGTCCGGACCTGTCTGAGTCTGTCCGGACCTCTCTGGACCTGTCCGGACCTCTCTGGACCTGTCCGGACCTCTCTGGACCTGTTCGGACCTGTCTGGACCTGTTCGGACCTGTCTGGACCTGTGCGAGCCTGTCCGGACCTGTCTGTGCCTGTCCAGACCTGTTCGGACCTGTCTGAGCCTGTCCAGACCTGTTCGGACCTGTTCGGACCTGTCCGGACCTGTCCGAGGTTGTACGGACCTGTCCGGACCTGTCCGAGGTTGTACGGACCTGTCCTTAGCCTGTCCGGACCTGTCCTTAGCCTGTCCGGACCTGTCCGGGCGACCAGTGCACGACAGTGGGGGTAAACGACTAAATACTGTCTAAACGAGTGCTTAACGGCACATAGTACGAACTACCATAATTCAGAGAATTATTTCTTGCTCGTTGCAAGATTTTGAGAAGGAAACGAAATGAAGCTCAGCATCCACTTGCGCGTTTCCAATGAACGTTTCTCAACCACATGACGAAGCATATCTAACAGATGGCGTATCGCTTGCATTCTTTTTTACTTATTTCTGTCGCTAGTTGCACGCAGGTACCGTTACACAACTAGATTCTTGCTACCGATTTTTTTTTTTTTTTAAATTTCTGCGAATTTTCCACAAACATTCACCTCGTAAACAGGTGTCCGCATTTCAACGCAAAATGCCAGAAGGAGACTACACGTTATTTTGCGATTTTTTTTTAAATACACTACTCGAATATTGTAATAGTTTCAGATGTTTTTTTATTTTTCTAATGAATAGGCTTGTTTCGACAACTCACTTTTCATTCGCGGAGAAGTATGATCGGCGGATTTCGAGTTTAACGTTCCATTTCCCCGGCTATTAACTCGTACACGATTTTCATTTTAAAGTTGTCGCTCGATGCATGAAAAATCACAAGTTATCGTCACTTTTATCGTTAAACAGCTCGTGAAAACGCCTCGGGGTTCGAACAGGTTCCCCGTACGCAGGAATTTCGCGTACCGCTTTTCGTTTATGTCGTGCATCATGCGAGGCCGTGTTGACGGACTCTCGCCGTGTATTGAGCATATATCTCCCGATACTCGTAAAATCGTGAATATCCTCTCGGCGCGCGTTGCGAAGCGGCGACGCGTAGAGAGTGTCATTGAATGCACGGGGTGTCCCTTATCAACTGCGGAGCACCGTAAATATATTCGAGAAACTGGTCGCTTCAAAAGATACCCGGCAAGAACAGAAAATTCCGTGACGTGTCCGTACAGTTATTACACCGTACACATCATATCTCATGCTTTCATACGTTTGAAATATTCGCCTCTTTTGATCTCGATACAAAGCGCGATAAAATATTTATTTACGACCCGACAACGGAAAATACCGATATATTAAAGAATTTATTTCACCCCTGTCGACGTACGCGCCATTTTCGCTACGTGCGTCTTCATCCCCAAAAGTTTTCGCAAAGTGGAGAAGAAAATTTATTTATACTTTAACTTCAGCTATATTTGCTTCATTAATTAACTTCTATAATTAACTTCAATGTTTAAATATTGGTTGTAAAGGAATTAAATTTTGTTTCGTTCAAGAAGAACGTGATGTTCATATTTGTTTGTTTAAAATCTTCATCATCGCTTGTCATAATGTTTATTTAGTAGACAAATTAGTTCAAAAGGTTTAAAATAAGATTAAGTTTTATCGATCATTTTTTCGGGTTTCCTATGATTGTAATAAAATTGATTATAATTATTTATTATAATTTCCCGAGCATCTAGAACCAGTGTTATTTTATTATCGATATTATCTTAGCAAAGGACCTGATATTACCACAATTGCTACGATATCGAAATCAGAGTAATTAGTGGAACACAATACGATATTACAATTTAGGTTAAACTTTCGCTCAGAGGATCAAAAATTTTCTACTTTTCTGAACGTAATTGTAGAATTCGACGAATAAAAAAATGATAAAGCTTTAAATTCTATTGCGCCGAATCCAAAATATGAACCAGACCTAACCCAGACTTGGCGGATCCGCTCACGCTTGAAATCGAGCAGCTTTACAGGTGTAAAACATTTAAACGAGTGAACTCCTTACACCGGGCAAGCCCAACTCAAGCCCACACGTCGGGTGGGGAGAACAGTGTGCGTGTAAGCTCGCAGAGGACACATGCATACCTGTGTGCATACCTGTCTTACACTGAATCTTGGATTCCGCGCACTGGAATTGAAAGTTTTATCGTTTGTACGTCGAATCGTACAATATTACATTCGGGAAAGTTGAAAATTTTTGGTCCCCTGAGCGAAAGTGCAGTCACAATTTATCCTGATCGAGACAAGAAAAACGGAAGACGATCGTCCACCGGATATGAAGGAAGCTAGAGGACAAACTTACCCAGCTCGCAGCGAGGCAGCAGTGAGGGTGAGTTGTTGAGCAGCGGCGGCGCCTGCGGCAGGGTCAGCGGCGACCAGCTCCGAGAAGACGAGGACAGTGGTTGTGGTGGTTGCAGCCCCACAATTCGGCACGGTGGCGTTCACCGCGTGGCGCACGCTCGGCGGAAGGTCGTCCTCGTGTTGCAGCTGCAGCTGGGGGTAGTGGTGCAAGTGCAACGCGGCTGACGCCGAGGCTGATCTAGGCGTGACGCAGCTGGGAGGCAGGAGTCCCGTTCTGGTGACTGCCGACGGTGGTGACGGCGATGGCGGCGACGGTGGCGGCGGAGGATACTCCACCACCTGGACCCTGTCCGCCTCGTTTTCGTAGATGATCTCCTTGTCGTGCGTGTACATGACGGTCTTCTGGCCGTCGTTGTAGATGAGATCGATCATCTTATGCTCGCCGACGCCCAGCGTCGGGTTGCCGGCCGACGCCTCGGTGACCGGCGTTACCCTGCCGTCGGTGTCGTCGCCCGGACGCTGGTCGTCCGGGTCACCCTGGATGTGCTGCTGGTGATGATGATGGTGGTGATGGTGGTGGTGACGGTGATGATGATGATACTTTGGATGGAGAGAGTGCACCGACGCCGGCTCGTGCAGGTCCAGCACGTTCACCGGCTGCATCGTCGCCAGCAACACCTGTTGCTCGCTCTCGTTTTGATTCTGGTTGCTCAGGGAGGAGGACGCTGGAGACACTGGGCCCTCCTGCACCTGGGGACACGGGCATCAACTCGATCATTCATCTATTTTCACATACACCCTACCCGACAGCTTAGTTTTTAAGGGATCCAAAAGCAGATAGTACCGACGAGACACTGCCAGGCTTACGGGAGATTGTGTCGCTCGAATAGTTCGGTGTTCTCTTACGCCCTTTAGGATACATTCTGGCCGGAGTAAGGCCGCGCTCACAGTGGACACGACTTCGTCCGACTTAGGCCTGTCTGTGAGACCCTTCTGGTTTCGCAGTCGGGTCCACTGTGATCACGGCCTAAGAAGGCCAACGACGGCGTCTCGTCGGTATTGTGGTACAGTAATTCATCGATAATTGTCTATACCATGGGTCTGGCCAAAGACAATTATCGTGAACGGATACTATTCTTTAATTTTCGAGGATCAAGGTCATTTCAAGGTCATGTCATTATACATATCTGAACGTATTTTTCCATCAGTTATACGATGCAATAAAAAAAATGTAATTATGTACCAAAAAACATCGATGACCTTGACAACTCAGAAAAAATGACCCTCGGAAAAGAAATATTCGTGCCAAATATTTGGTCCATTGACACCATGCACATTACGTAACAAATAATTTTTGCATCACAATAACCTGAAGAGATATTTGTGTTCTTATTTAAACGGACCACCCTGTATAAGAATGAATAATATAATGCAACATCATTTTTTAAGAGAACGGTTGAGATGCGACCCATGGTTTCTTTCACAAAGTTGATCCTTATGGCCAGTAGAACACAATTAAACAAAAAAATTTTGTTTTTTTGACCTTGATTTCCAAGGTCAAGGTCAATTTTGCGGGGAGTTTTTTATGTCAATTTCCACCAAATCGTAGGTGTGACACCCTGTACACATATTAAAGGTGTAAAATTGTTTAGGAGCGTGGGGAATAGCGTCGTAGAGGGGGAAGGTACAGTGGGCGACTCTGATCCCAGATAGCACTAAGACGTCTGTTGTCGGACATTCAAGACATCTTCAAGACGTCTTGAATGTCCCACGAACGTCCCCTGAACCGCCTCCGAACGTCTTCTGAACGGCCTATGTTACAAAACTGTACATATTAAAGACGTCTTTTAAACGACCTTTCGACGTCTTTGGGACGTCTTTTAGGCGACTTTAAGACGACTTTGAGACGTCTTTTAGGCGACTTTAAGACGACTTTTCGACGCCTTTTAGGCGACTTTGACGACTTTTCAACGACTTTTCGACAACTTTAAGACGATTGTAAGATGACTTTAAGAAAACTTGTCGACGACTCTTAGGCGACTTTAAGACGACTTTTCGATGAATTTAAGACGACTTTTCGACGACTTTTAGACAATTTTTAGACGTCTTAAAGACGACTTAATGACTACTTAAAGACGACTTTTCACGACGTTTTTAAAACGTCTTATTTCAGCCGTGTTTGGGACGTTCATAGAGTCTTCCAGGCCCAGAAATGTTAATTAAATATACATATGGGATTTGTCATCTGAAAATAAGAGACTGGAAGGGTCCCAGTCCCTTTTCGCACGACAAATCACATATGTATATTTAATTAACATTGCTGGACCCGTAAAACTTATGAACGTCCCAAAGATGGCTGGAATAAGACGTCTTTAACACGTCTGGAAGTATGACGTCTTTAAAACGTCCCGGAAAATATGTCTTTAAGTCGTCTCATATAAGACGTCTTTAAAAGGTCCCGGAGAAGACGTCTTTAAAAGGTCCCGGAGAAGACGTCTTTAAGACGTCTTATTTTAGACGTTAAAACGACGGCCCGTGAAGGATGTCTTCAAAACGTTTCAAAGACGTCTTTTTAGGACGTAAGACGTTCAGATCTAAAATGGACGTAAAATGGACGTCTTCAAGACGTCATGTGCTATCTGGGAAGGAGATGAACTGCGATTCCATAAGTAGTTAAAAAATGTTAGCATAAGTATTTACACTTTATAGATTATTGTTAATTATTCCCCTCAGGGTTATAATAAACCATTAACAATGCTCCACCTTTTTCCAACTCCCATTCCGCTTATTCATCGTATTTAGACCTACAGTTTATTAAGATGGGTTCCGAACCATCCCGTATTTACACTTTATAAAAATCTCAAAGAAAAAGAATAAGATCGAAAGCGTCATACAACTTCAACCTCCCTCGTATTTAGAAAAATTGTTATTATAAGAAGTCTTATTATGAAAAGTAATATTTTACTCGACATTTACGATCGCATTAACGTCCCGCTTATTACGTTCGATTCTCAATAATTACGCGTAAAGGACCACAGCGCAGCAATAAATATTCCGTGGCTCGAAGATATCGCGCTCAAAACTTGGGTTTAAACTGTCTACTTTTTAATAGTCCGGTAATAAATATTTCGTAAGAAGGTGAAAGCCTCGTTGGAAAAAACGCTGTAATATAGAAAACTGAAAAAAATGGGGAAAAACGAAATATCAGCTGAAAGCTGATCAAAGTTACAACCATGCCGGGCTCTAGGTTGCCTCGTAGCCGCGCCGCCGGTTTTTGTTGTTAGTTGAGCCGCTCGCGTGCGTGATTTGAGTCACTCAAGCGTCCATAACTAGGTATCACGAAAGAATATTCAAAGAAACTATTGACATGATCCAATTACGGCGCTCGGTTTTTGTCGGGCGACAGCCATCCGTTTCTTGTGTACCTTTTACCGTTTGATGACGCGAGGAAAGGTGTTTCGAGCCAACGGAGACACTCTAATCGCTTCGCGGGTCTGCCTATACAAATGAGACGTCGATCGGCTGAAACGTCCGCCGCGTCGCTCACTGTGAAAGTGTCCCTTACAAATCTATCGACGCGGGATAGATCTTCTTTTCATTGCGACACGAGACAAAATCGACGAACGCGAAACTGATTTACTGCAACCGAAAGGCAAACGGACTCCTCCGCATTTACTCGAAAAAGATCTGCCATTTATTATGCACGGGTCTCATAATTATTCATCTTTCGCACTCTGCTGTAGATTTCCAATTTGTCTCTGGATAGTAAGGTAATCGGAGAGCGGATCTTCATGGAAAATAAAAATGTTCTGAATTACAACAATCTGAACTGAAATGGATATAATGGGTAATATTCTATCTTATGTTGATAATTAGACAACAGACTAAATTTGTTTCTCTGTAAATAAAGGTTATGTTTTATTTAATGCTTATTATTTTACACTTTTTTCTAACTATTTACAGTTATTTACAAACTCACCTGTAAATAAAAATACGACAATTACAGTCTATTGTTCCCTCTCTTTATTTACACTACCTTTATATTGTTAACTTAACTATCTCTATCTTCGCTTAGTTTTTGTGCACATGTGCTCTCTATATTCTTTTTTCTCTATTTCCTCTCTATTTCCTCTCTATTTATCTCGAATGTAAGAAACCGTTCGAAGAGTGCGCTGAGCACGCAAAGCGCGCTCGATTCAAATTAAAGAGAATATATTTTCTTTACATGGATATTTAACATGTTCCTATTGTTTTACATTGCACCTACCTAATAATAGCAATATTTACTATTTTTCTTTGCAAATATTTTCAGTTCTCTCTTCGCGGAACAAGATATTCAACAATTTTGCCGCAAAAATAGTACTACTCCCTACAGGAATTAGCATTTGTCTGAAAAAAATAAGCAACAAGTTGGCCGTGTATTCGTTTTGAATCTTAAGATCTTCAAATCTGCGGATCCATGGTAGATTCAGTCGTGAGAAAAATTTCTTAACATTCCCACAGCTTTTTCACAGATGCACAGCTCTTTAACAATTTGACAGAGATCTACAAAATGTATTTTTAAAAATTTGCAATATAAATCAACATAAAAAATTTCTTTTCACATCATGCAGTAAACTAATTGGTCTAACTTCTCAACAAAAAAGTCGTGTCCAGATAGCATGCGACGTCATAAAGACGTTGTTTTTACGGCTTTTTTAGGTCTGAACGTCTTACGTCCCGAAAAGACGTCTTAAAGACGTCTCTTTGGAGACGTCGTTTTAATGTCTTAAAGACGTCTCTTTGGAGACGTCGTTTTAACGTCTGAAAAAGTCGTCGTAAAGACGTCTTTTTCGAGGCTAATTAATGACTTGAATTTTTTGGAGATGTTATATGAAAGGGACTACTTTACTGTACAATGACTAAACTACTTTTTCTAAGTTTTGCTATTACGTGAAATGACAAAAAAGAAATTTCGAAATTTCATTTATTACAATATATAAACATGAAGGAACTTAGGTATTTCCGTGTTCTATAAATGAATGAATTGACACAAGTACCTTGGTCTCAAGGCCTAGTATATATGTACACAGTATACATACATAGAAGGGGTAGAATAAGTTATATGTTTAATAATATATATGTTTTTATTTTTATAGAATTTTGGTTATTGTAAGTACAAAACTAATAAATTATAATGTTGCGCAACGATGTTCTTCTGAGCTCTTTTCTACGAGAGTCATATCGTTGTCATTTATGTGGGAACGAGGACAGCGATCGCGTGAGTAAAAAATGACGATCGCCGAAAAGACGATCGAACGAGAGACACGGCCGAAGCGACAGTCTTTTCTGTGTCGTTGGCGAGAGCGTGTCCCATCATAATCTACTTTCTTGTAATAATTATCGTTAGTGCAACATCGCGTGGGCAAGTTACAACCGTGTTATGCTGTACGAGTTATTTCATATATTTAGAAAAGTAAGTACTTTCATTGGTATTATTTGCTACCGTTAGTGGTTTTGCTGATGTCTTTCCACTATGTTTGCTCCATAGATTGCTATAACTTTTCTTCATTTTTGAACATTTTGTTAAGGATTATTGATCCACCGACCGGTGTTATTGACCGTCACTGTTACAGCGGTCAAAATTGGTGAAACATATAAAGTAAAATGCCTTAGGCCTGGACAGAATTTTTTGCTACCTTTAATTTTACCAGTTTAGATAGACAAACATAATTTTTTAAGAGTCTTAACATAAAATTCAGATCTTGTAAGATAATTTAAAATCCCAAAATTATTGGTTAGATTAACACTTAGTGCATTTGACCTTACACTTAAAATAACTGACATTTATCTTTCATTTTCATTCAATTGACGGAATGTGATATAATAACAACTTTTTGTTTTAGGTTGAAGAAGTGCTTAATTTTAAAAGAAGAGCGATGTCAACAATTATCAGCGACAACTTAGCATTGTCCTATAGCTGGCTTAGAAGGAAACAAAAGAAACGATTTCAAAATTACAAGACAGCGAAGCTCATTATATGTAATTATCACACTTATTTTATCGTTATTATAATACTAATTATTCATGCACAAATTAGTAAACAAAGAATTTCTGATTTAAGGTTCTGCAGAAAAAGCGAACATTCCAGGCAACCAGAATGACATGCAATACAAATGTGGCTGAAGAGGGCGGTCGACCGTGGCGAAAGGACAAATTCGAAATTTTAGATGTTTTATTATAATTTTAAGGTCTTATTTTAATAGTAATTAAGAATTTAGTAATAAAGAAACAATAATTTTTAATTTATTTCCCCTATTGATTAACTTTTAGGAATGTCTATGAGACGCCTAGAAGACGCCCGAAAGGCGCCTGAAAGACGCCTAAAAGACGACTTTTAGACGTTTAAAAGACGTCCTTCAAACGTCTGAAAGACCTTGTAGAGACGTCTTAAAGACGTACCGTTTTTTAACAAAAGACCTTCAGGGGACATCTTTAATACGTGTGAACGTCTTACGGCAGTCGTCTTAAAGGCGTCTTAAAGACGTCTCAGTTAATTTATCTCGTTATTTAAGAGCGTGGAAATATTAATGAGAGTATATCTGGTTCAGCAAGAATTTTCGAAATTTTCCATCGGCTCGGCGGTGCCTGCTCCGTCATTTTTTGCTGGCACTTGAAAGGGTTGCAGGGCAGTGGTCGAGTTGAAGGCCGCGCGGAACAAGAGGCCGGAGTGGTTGAATGCGGGCATTGAGGGTGGCGATTCACCGGCTATTCGCGATTCATCGGTGGAGCGTTTGACGAGGGTAGATCCTGAAGAGAGCCGCAGGCCGATTGAAGCCGAGCATGGACTAATAATAGGGCAGACGGCGTTCCGTGAATAACTCCGCGAAGCCTTTGTCGACAGGTGACAGTAGGAAGACGTCTAGGGTCCCGTGAAAGTCTTCGGATTCGAATCGAGTAAAATCAGGAAGATCGACACCGAGCCGACACGCGGTTTACATAATTTCATCGATTGCGTAATTCCGCACGTGCGTCCAGGAAACGTCCGATCGGTTAACTTCGACATTCTACCGGCGAGAAATCGACTGGACTTCGCGGATAATATTTATCGTCGACTTCCTCGGGAAAAGTTCACCCTTGCGTTTTCGTTTGTTCCGCGAACTGCACTGATCGGCGGTTCGCGAGCAGCCGTTTTGCAACGCGACTTAACATTTCCGAATGCTAATAACGGCGCGATAAAAGTGGCACTAATAACCGTGAGGAGCCGGACCAGTCGGGCCGAGTCGACCGCCGATAATTAATCCCGGCCTCTCTGGGACGCGACCAGCGATATTCTTCTAATGTGAGCAAAGATCAAAGATCCACGAGCAAGCCTTTCAGTTGGCTTTCTACGAGGCGGTCACGTGGCTGCTAAACTCGCGAGTGATGCTTTTCCGACTCAAAATCAGCATAAGCCGCGCGCACTTTCCTTTCCTCGAACATTCAAAAGCAAGTCTCCATCGGGAACGCCACCGCAAATTCAACGATCTCTCATGCTGACCGTTCATTGTGCTTAACAAGTCTATTAGTAACAATTTTACAGGTCAACCTCCGGCAAAAATGATAATAAAATTCTCATAATATACAGGGTGTCCCAAAACTACTGCGTTAAACTGAAATGGGAGGTTCCTTGGGTCATTTGAAGTGACATTTTTCTTAACAAAAATGGCGTCTGCGGCTTTGTTTAGGAGATATTAACGAAAATTGCCGGCTCGCGGACGCCATTTTTGTTAAGGAAAATGTCACTTCGAATGACCCAAGGAACCTCCTGGTTTCAGTAGTTTTGGGACACCCTGTATGCATAATTGGCTATATGGATTATACATAATTAGATTTAAAAAATGCACGTTTTAAATTTTCGTTATGAGCATACAAAAGTGGAAAAAATTAACTTTTACTTTTATCTTCGCAATACAGACCAGTAGCAATTTTTTCACAATTTAGTTTACTACCCGTTATTTGGTAAACTAAGTCTTCTAACATGTCAAGAAATCTCATATCATTTGGTTCAATTTTCAGAAAATTATGCGATTTTTAAACGAGATCGCAAACTTTTTGCCAGTACGATGCGATGCTAAAGACGCTAAGAAATGTTGGTAAGCTGGCTAAACAATTAACCGAACATCAACAATCGAATGATATAGCACGCTTCGAATGCTGGTTTTAGGGGATCAATATTCTAGCTATTTATTTTTAGATCCTGGGCATCATAGGATCTTGTATATTGATCAGGAGATGAATTCAACTTTAGAAAAATCTTGACAACTTGACCTCAAGGAACAAGATGTTGAGTATTAGACTATCCCAAAAGTTTCTTTAATATTGCTAAATAAAACGAGATTGAAAACTGGATTGAATTTGCATTGTGTGCATTGATCGAAAACAAAACGAACATTCGGGACAATCTAATAGTATTTCCCGTGAGAAGAACTCTGTAAACTTCTAATTCTATTTTTCCTGATTCACCTGAGACCCCCAAGCTCCAGGGACCACCGCACAGTGGGCCAGAATGACGAATTAGCTGTTCATGAGCTAAAAAATCAAAGTCCTCGTATCGATTTTTATCGAATGTACATTGTTTCTTAAATGTCCATTATATTCGGAAACGATAATATTAATTAAAAATATTAAAAACTCTCGTCACAATAATCGTTCAAAGATCAAACTTTTTCAGATACCGTTTTTCACCGAAAAAATTCCTTTTTTTCGTAACGCTGTCCTGGGAAACCTAGTGAACATTATGAGCCCAATATTTTTTTATGGATACTATATGCATTTACGATGCACTTGGAATTGAAAATTTTTGTTAATAACTTCAAAAAAAAAATATTCTGTGAACTGAAGAGATCCGACAAAGTTTTTCATCTTTTACAAGGAATAAGTTAAAAAGTTGAAAAAAGTTCAAGTTCTAACAAAGTGGAACATTTTCAGCAACATTTCCTCTAAAAGATCCTGCAAAATTCACGTCCCAACACAAACCAACTTTTAAATTATGATAGTTTAAAGGGTCGCGTGAGACGCAATTCCGCAGCGAGTCGCGGGGCACGAGCCGCATTGACGACCACACAGCGGCCCTGAAGAGTGGAAAGACCTAACCCAGTCCTATCTTATGAATTTTTTGATATTATAAAACCATTGATAAACAATCTAACTTCTTGCTAGCTCAGTTGAATCATTTGTATTTGAAAGAGCGTAGCATCAGCATCGCAGCATAGCATCACAGCAGTTTTCCCATATTGGAAACCTGTATTTTATCTTTGTTAAATAGAATTATTGTATAGATTTTTTATTATTAATACGTAAATATAATTATAAGCCGCAAATCTGGTTAATTGATTACTGTCGGTAACTTTCTAAAATACAATATTTCTTTTTGTTTGAATATCTGCAATTTTTAAATAAGACAGTAATAACACGTTTTTGTTATTTCATTAATTGTAATAAAATTCCTCGATTCCAAAATTATGGATTACTCTTGTTTGAAAATCCGACCAGCCACTTTTCAATTATTATTCATTATTCACACGATTTTTCAGACATTTCCGGTGGTGTGATAACAAAATGTTTCCTACAAAAAGTAATCAGTAGTCAGTCGTCTACAAATTTCAATATAAAAAATTAAAAAAATATATTTTTTCTAATAAAAAATTGAGGTCACTTTAAATATTTATTTATCACTATATATTTTTTATTTAATAATATTATAGCCAACGCCAAGACGAATCCAACGACCTACTTACTCTAGTCTTTAAGTTTTGAAATAACGCTAAAATAGACGTGAACAGCTAAATCGTCATTCTGGCCCACTGATCACCGCCAGGAAAAATATGCAAAGTCCGACGATCATCCTACCGCGAGCTCAATGAAAGGGGATTGCCGAAGCAAAGAACGTCGTCACAGAAAGTAGACACAACCTCTTGAATAAGCGTGTCGCATCCCGCTAACGACGTCGTTAGGAATTTCCCACGTGCCGCCGGATTACGACGCTTTTCAGCGAGTTCAGGCTGAATTATCACCAGCCACTTGGGTCATTATCTCGATCCCTTGGCCGCGAACCATGCGTCGCCGTTTACGATCGCGCCGTCAATTAACGTAATTAACAATGTTACTAGTCACCCGGCTAATATTCGACTCAAAGCGCCGCTCGAAACACGGTTCGACAATCGTGGGGATATTTATTCATTTTCCCTCTCGACGAGACGCCGCGCTGGTCGTACGTCTTCCATAAGCCGTCGCGCTGCAATTTCTGCTCGCAGACTAATAACTCGCTTTTCCGTGCCCTTTCGACCGTGTTAATCTCCGCGTTTCTCCATAAACCGCCCACAGTGGTCTAAAACGCGAAATTTAGTGACATTTCGTTATAACTCTTGAACCGTAAGAGATATCGGCATTAAATTTGCACTAATATTCGTTGAAAAAATAGTCAATTTTAACTGTAGACAAAAAAAATTTTTTTAATTTGTTAAACAATAATTTTGAATTAATTTTCATTGATAGTTTTTATTAAAAGAAAATTGTTCAAGTATAATCTTCCAAACTATTTTTGTTTTTCTAAATTTCATATTTACGTTTTTTTTCATACATGAGAAATCTTTTTGTAATTAACGCATACAATATATACCGAGATGGTAAAAACGCCTCACAAGCGTGTCAAAAAATATTTTTTATAATAATTTATAATAATTATAAATAAGTTTTTCAATTTAATTGTTTTAATAATGTCCATACTAGATATCACGACCTTTGCTATTTCGTATTATTTCATATATGTGTTTATAAAAGTTAAAAATATTAACAAAAATATAACAAATATGTATAAAAGATAAGTCACTTAATCTTACTATTACGTTTTTAAATTGATATTAACAATGAAATACTAAGAAATTCGTAGTCAAGTTATATTGTTACCGTTCATAATATTTTTAACAAGAATATTAATAGATTAATTATACCATTGTTAAAAATTACGTACTTGTTTTAGGTAGGTATAAACTTTTAACGCAATTGCAAAAATAATCATATTTGGTTGGTATTTAATTACTTATGTATTACTATATGTGAGTTGCTATACGTCAGGTGACACGTCGGGACGGCTTTAAACAATAATAACTTGTGATATAGGATGAGTTAGGAAATGATTCTTGCATGATTTTATAGAAGAAAGTATGCTGAAAATATTCCATTTTGTCAAATTCTATAATCTCTTATGACTCAAAAAATATTCCTTGCGAAGTCTCAAGAATTTTGAAAATTTTCTTCATTACATTTAACGAAACATTTGTAATACATTAGAAATACTAATTTTTGGTTAATAACGGAAAATTGTAGCTTAAAGATAAACCTTTCATTTAAAAAAAAATTGGCAAGAAAATATTAAAAGAGATCGTCAGGACATCTTGAAGAAGAAAAGCAATTTTTTCCATGAGAAAGACTATCTTTAAATGTTCCAACTTTAACTGTTTGTTACAATAATGATTTTTACTAAAATTTTATTAATTCTTTCATTTTCTAGGAGAAATGTCACTAAATTTCGCGTTTTAGACCACTGTGCGGCCGCACGCTTCCGAGGCGCGTAGTTGCAACCGTCTCGATAAATTACAGATTGCGTCAGTGGCGGAACTAGAAATTTTCAGCCCTCACCCCCCTCGGGAAATATAATTTTGCGCCTAATATCTCCTAACTAATGATTTTTTTACACAAATAGATTAATACTTTTTTGTAAAGAATATGAAGGAGTTATAAAAAATATATGATTCCATTTAAAAAAACATCAATGACCTTCATATGTCCTTTACATGTCCACCTAAAAAAAAAAAATGTACCATCAGAATGTACCACTCTCAACACCATTCAACTTCATCTGAAACATTGTTTACTATGCGTAATAATAATGACGTAAATCTAGATGGCAAAATGTGGCGACCCACCCTGTATAAGGACCGCGCCATCGGAAGTCCCCGATTTCCTCTCGGCCGGGAATTAATCAGCTCGATTACGAAGCCTCCCGCGGTCGGGACACGACGTTAAGTACTCCGGCCGCGGACGGTCGTGTACCGACTTCATTCGGAATCTAATCGCGGCGTTGCTCGCCAGGGAAATTTATCGCGATCGTCGCCGGCGGACGCGTTGACTCACGAGTCCCTGGAACTGAATCTATTACGTTTTTACAACGTTTTACACACGCGGTTGACAACGCGCGCCGCCGCCGACGACGACGACGACGACGACGACGACCACGACGTCGACAACGGCGGAGGAAGACGAGACGACGAAAGAGTGCCACGGCTGGTTATGTACTCCCCGCACGAATACATATCTCACGATTTCGTAGTGCTTCTGGAGGATGTTATCTCGGGATTTATGAAATAACGTTGTACACGACTCGTCCAGCCGCGGGCCCGTACTACAGATTCAATCTAGTATCGCTGTCAAGGTGAACGATTACGCAACCCCCCGGGTCTTCGTGATAGTATTTTAACGGCGCTGCTCGTGGACGGTGTCGTCCAACGGCTCCGACCTTGCCGACGTATCCTCCGTCCCCGCCTCCCCCCTCCCCGTGCTCTTTAATTGATTTCGAATCGTTTATTCGCGTCGAACAAACGACCAGTTTAAGCAGTGGCCGCCTGCCACATTGCGTAACCGCGCACGGTTTCGTGCACGGGTCTCGCGAAGATTCAGCTTGTCCCTCTAGCAAGGATCGAAGATCGTTCGAGAATTCGCTTGTTGCGCTCGTCCACATCTTTCCAACCCTTCTCTCACGACGAAATTTCTCGAGTATAACACGAAATTTTTTCAAGATAGAATCTTTATAGAACAACCGAGCAGTTTTTACTAAAAATTACTGGCTTGCATTGCTTCCGAAAAGTGAGGTTGAGTTTTCGCATGCATTGTGTAATTATTAGACAGCGGATCTTTATGCAAAATAAAGTGCACGCATCGAATAACGTGCAAGTGAATTTACAAGCGAATCCTGGTTCGAGAGATTTCAACGCGCGGTTAAGCACCGACTTCGGAGACTTCAACGCCTGATTAGGATTGGTCCTCGGTGATTTGAACGCGTGGCGGCGCATACCATCGGTTAAATATTGTTAGAATTATGTTCTCGAATGTGAGGTCTAAACACATGGACGAAAGACGTCAATTGGCGTGTTCTGTTGTCTAAACGTCGATGCCGCGAGACATTGATTCCGATCTTCCTTGTGCGATCATTTTGATGATTACTAGAATGTTTATGCATCAATTTTTCTAGACGAATTTTAAGAAAGTGAAAACAAGTGTTATTCTCAGTTTCAGTAGCCTTTGTAGATCTGAAATAAATAAAAATCCTGTGGAATTCTGTGAGATTTTCTATTCTGGCATTTTTTGAAAATTTTCGGAAGCCATAAATGCATAAAGATCCGCAGTCTAATTATTACTATACTTACATAAGGACAAATGTTTTGAAACAATCGCACCAAGAAACATGACTAGCATTGCCATTAGTGATTGCAATCCCGCGGGATTGATGTGGGATTTATTTCAATATTCGATCTAATATACAGGGTGGGACAATAACTATGTCCACCTTGAATATGTCCGTTATTTATAATAAAATGAAAAAATGTTGTACACAAAACTTGCACGGTACAGAGGGGGACATATTGTGATGCAAACATTTTTCGTATGATTGAAGGCATAGAGGTGATTTCAAGGTCACCTTGATTTTTTTTAAATAGAATATCCTATTTTTGTACCATAAATCGATAGAATGTGAAATGCTGAGTATAAAAGTGTTGACCTTCATACGCCCTAAACCTAATAGTTAATGAGATATTACCAGTAGTTTGATACGTGTAAAGTCGTGTCGAAAGTTCAATGTCTCCGAGTGATTCGCGAAAACTACTGCTAATATCTCATTAACTATTAGGTTTAGGACGTATGAAGGTCAACACTTTTATATTCAGAATTTGATACTCTATTGATCGAATAGTTCAGCAATGTTAATCAAATATACATGATTGATATACGTGATTTGTCGTGCGGAAAGGTACTGGGACCCTTCCAGTCTCTTATTTTCAGATGACAAATCCCATATGTATATTTAGTTAACATTTCTGGGCCTGGAAAACTCTATGAACGTCCCAAAGACGACTGAAATAAGACGTTTTAAAAACGTCTTGAAAAGTCGTCTTTAAGTCGTCTTTAAGTCGTCATTAAGTCGTCTTTAAGACGTCTAAAAATTGTCTAAAAGTCGCCTAAAAGTCGTCGAAAAGTCATCTTACAATCGTCTTTAAGTCATCTTAAAGTCGTCGAAAAGCCGTCTTAAAGTCGCCTAAAAGTCGTCGAAAAGTCGTCTTACAGTCATCTTACAATCGTCTTAAAGTCGCCGAAAAGTCGTCTTAAAGTCATCTTACCATCGTCTTAAAGTCGTCGAAAAGTCGTCTTAAAGTCGCCTAAAAGTCCTCGAAAAGTCGTCTTACCATCGTCTTAAAGTCATTGAAAAGTCGTCTTTTAGGCGACTTTAAGACGTCCCAAAGTCGTCTTAGAGTCGCCTAAAAGACGTCCCAAAGACGTCCCAAAGTCGTCTTAGAGTCGCCTAAAAGACGTCCCAAAGACGTCGAAAGGTCGTTTAAAAGACGTCTTTAAGATGTATAGTTTTGTAACATAGGCCGTTCAGAAGACGTTCGGAGGCCGTTCAGGGGACGTTCGACAACACACGTCTTTGTGCTATCTGGGTACTTTCCACGTGCAGGTGTTCATTAGTTTTAAACCCTCCTGCCGCGGTGTGTACCCCGCAGACTCTAGATTCTACAGCGTGGTCGAGACCGCCCGTCGAAGAGGCATCATCGTCGAATGACAGTCGAGCCGGTGCGTCCGATCGATTGGTAAAAAGGGTCGCGGGTTTCGAGGGATCGGAAGCGAATGCCGTGGATGCTGCGGGTCGCCTATGCCCGGCGCTGTTTACACGCAAGAACTGTCCGATAATAACAGTTAATTGGCCTGCTGGCCTGCGCCCCGTGAGAGACTATTCCAGGCCGGAGAAGACGGTAGTCCAGACGTGTCTGACGGTCGGAGAGCGAACCGGGAGTACACGACGACCGGCGATCTCCCCCACCCTCGGACTCCACGGTCGTTTCTTACCGGTCGTGGGTAAGGCCCTCGCGTTATTGCCGATCACGTCGTTGGAATACGCAGCTGCGTGGCTCGAAGATACGCGGAATCGTTAAGGGCCTTTCTTTTCGCTTCTCCTAGCGACCAGTGTTCCCCGTTGTACACGCGCGCATCCTAGCCATGCTGGAGAACGCTCATTGTTCCCCCACTTCAGCGCAACCGCCCCCATTCCCGCTCCCGCTCTGCCCCATAGGCCTCCGTGCCCCATCGTATGTGCCACCGTACGTACACTATCGCCGAGGGTTTTTGCGATCCCCCGTTCAATCCTTGTTATATCGGCCGTGCTCTCGCGGAGCGCACTCGCTCGCTTCTTCTCTTTCATTCTCGTTTCCTCCTCTGTTTCTCCTATCTCCCGCTCTCTCTCTCTCTCTCTCTCTCTCTCTCTCTCTCTCTCTCTCTCTCTCTCTCTCTTTCTCTCTCTCTTGTTCTCCAGCGATGGGGAACACCTGTCAGCGTTTCTGTTATTGCGGCTCGCGTTGCCAGCAATTTCTTCCCGCTTGCTCTGCTCGCTCTGCTCGCTCGCCCCGTCTTTGGGCTTTGTCTTAACTTCCCTCTTTTCACGGTTCTCTTCCTCGCTCCTCCATCCGGCTGTAAGCTTCTTTCTTTCTCTCTTTCTTTCTTCGTTCCTTTTTGTTCGGGCTTGGTAATAATAGCAATGATAATAACGCTGGTTTGTCCCTGCCGCTGGGGTGGGTTACAGCGACGATGACGCGCGTTCGGCCTCGTCCGTTCGTGTTTAGGCCGTCCGCACACGGGTCGATGCGACCCCAGTCGCGTCTTCAAGTTCGTACGTCGTACGATTCATGCGACGATTTCGCATATTTAATGAAATAGAAATTTTGAAAAATACTCGACGAAATTAATTTGACCCCGGCCGAGTTGGGTTATAACAGCAAAAATAATGGGTTCACGTAAAAAATGTATATAACCTTTTTTATAGAGCTTTTTATGAGCTTTCTTTTTTGTTTGAAACTTTTGTCTCTGAAATCAATATTTTCGAAAATACTTAGTAAGAACTGTCTAAACTTTGAACGGGGGCTGGGGGTAAACGAGGCTTTGTTAAAAATACTTTTCGTAAGTTTATCCATCATTTTAGTAAATGAAAAATAATATCGATATTTTTCAATTATTTTAGCTTATTTACTGTTTCGTACATGTTACCTAACCATTTTTATCATAAGTGCAGAAAATTAGCAATAAATTAATTACTGGCACTAGTACTACGGGTAGTGTACTCGTAAGTGTGATTGTCGTTCTGTTTCGAACGGAGAATTATTTTCGTGAAAGAAATTAACGGTTTCGAAATATACTATAAATGAAAAGGTATGATATACGCGCGGGTAGGGAACTACAAATTGATCGGTTGCTGAATGAGGCAAGAATAATGGAGAAAGAGAATGACTTAACTCATTTTCTCCGGTCGGCAGCTTAATGAAACGAAAGTACATTGAAAAGTGTGTGAACCGGGAGATTATTCAATAAGAGGGAGGATTTCAATTAATGTGAGTCATGTGGGATAATTGCAAGTCAGTTTTTAAAGCTGTAATGACCAGCGAAAAGAGAACAGTTAAAAAGAGAGGACAAGTCATGATAATCATAATCGTTGCTTAAGATGGAGAGAGATGTGAAAGGAAAAAAAGAAAAGTAGTCGAGAGAGGAAATTGAGTTTTTTTTCAGTCGATCTTTGATATTAGCAGACCCGAAGATTATTCGTGTATAGACTGCGGATGTTTCTGCAGTTTTCTAGGCGAATTCACAGAAATTGGAATTCAGTAAAATCTTATTTTCAGTGGTCATAGCCTTTGTGATTCTGAAATAAATAAAAATCGTTCTCCCGAATTTTATATTCCATTTTTTAACACTAAACCTACGGCTTAACGACCGGTTTTATATTTTCCATTTTGCAATTATTGAAATTATAAAGTTACCTGGACATTTTTTCAATAAATTTTTCTATCCAATTGCGATAAAAATTGCACGAAATCTAAATAAATAGAGCCTTGCCATTTTTATAAGCTAAAACATCTTAATCGCTTTTAGTGCTCGGTAGGTTTAGTGTTAACATTTTCAAAGATTATAAATGCACAAAGATTCGCAGTCTATTGCTAAATAATGCGTTCAGTAGCTCTTGATAAAATTAACGAAAGCAAAGGCTCTGCTGCTAAAGGATTAGCATAAAAACTGATTACTGTTTCTTCTAATAAAAACCGTTCCCCTAATCGTCGTGAGTAGGGTATAATGGGAACAGAAATAATGGTAGCAAGAAACGCAGCGAAAGCGTTTGGAGATATCAATCAAAGATAATGGCGGTGGAGAGATTTTTGTTGTTGCATTCACCGCGACCGCAAACGCGACGGGTATATATTGTAAAAAAATGATTTATTGCTCTGTACACATCGGTCGGGTCCGCGGGACACGTGATAATTATATGAATAATATCGCAATGCCAAAGTGTCAACGATATTACTTGTTTCTTGTTTCTTAAATTGTGATTGATGACGGTTAAGTAATGGTAAACGTTCGACGACCGGCCACGGACAATTGTTCCACATTTTTTAAACTTATGTAAGCTCTCGATGGCTTCCTGATAATTCTACTCTTACATTCGTCACCTGATTTTCAATTTTTTCCGACTGAATGTATCATTCGAAATGTCAAGCTTGCGATATACAGAATACTTGCGGCATACCATCGACATCAAGCTCGTGTATTTAATTCTTAGTTCAGAATAAACAATATAATTATGTATACAATGCAAGACCAGTACACAGATTCTTTCGGAAAAACACTTTTAATATTAGCTCATAAGTAATGTCGTTTTTCTATCTATTTTCAATTTGAGTATTTGAAAATTTTAATGTTTGAATATTTGAAAATTTTTAATTCCGTGTATTTAAAAATTTGAAAATTTTTAATTTTGAGTAATAAAAAATTTAAAAACTGAAAAGTTTCACAAGTTGACGACGCAAAATTTAAGAAATTTGAATATTCGAAAATTTAGAACTTGAAAACTTGAACATTTGGAAACGATAATAAAAATTTTTACAATTGAAAGCTTCTAAATTTGAATATTCTAGATTTGAATATTTGAAAATGTTGAATTCCATGTACTTAAAAAATCTGAAAATTTTTAGTTTCGAGTAATAGAAAATTTAAAAACTGGAAAGTTTCACAAGTTGAAGATGTAAAATTTAAAAATTTGAAGATGTAGAAATTGAGAATTTCAACATTTGGAAGCTTCGGAATATGAAAATTTTTATTTGAAGTGTTTAGAAGTATGAAAAATTAAGAACGTACAAGTGAAAAAATTGGAATATTTGAAAACTTGGACATCCGAAGATTTGAAATTTTGAAACACTTGAAAATTTCAGTACTAGCCAACTTTTAAATACAACTATTTAAAAATTTGCAAATTTTAAGTTGCAGAAAGGGTCGCGCCCGTTCCGCAAGCTCGTTTAAGCGGCTGAAGGAAGTATAAGTGAAACGGCGCACAGTGGGCAATTGGGGCGAAATCGGCGACAAAATCAAAGAACTTTCGATAGAAATGAGATAGAGCGATGAAATTTTTTT
>CM052221.1:9819092-9859181 GCA_028454225.1 Lasioglossum leucozonium | reverse complement strand
GTCGTAGACAAATTTTGAAACCAGATTTGAAATCAGCGTGAAAAAATCTACGGGAAATGATGTATAGCATGTATTAAAAAAATTTTTTCTGCGCGAGGTATTGAAAAACCACAATTTTTTTGAAATTGTACAAGTTAAACGAATTTTATCAAGGTTAAAAAACGTTTGTAACACAATCTCCCTATTTTTCCCATATTCTACAAAGTTTCAGCTACAATTTCAAAAAAATTGCATCGCTCTATCTGATTGCTATCGAAAGTTCTTTGATTTTGTCGCCGATTTCGTCCGAATTGCCTACTGTGCGGCGCGGAGGCCGGCTGTCGAAAAAAGAATAATCGATGGAGCTATAATGATACGAGCGTCAGCAGCCGTAAACGTATCGTAGCAATTCCATTTACCTCGCTCGCCCGCGGGCATATTCGCGATGCCCGGCGCAGAAAAAAGGAGTATCGCGAACAATCGCATAGATATTTTCATGATTACCGTGACTCGAAATAGCGACAGGAAGTCGCCGAGCGTATACGCACGGTATACGTATGTATGTATGTAACTAATAGCAGTAATTTATTCCGGATCATAGGTGCGCCACTTTCATTCTTCGGCGGGATTTTTTTAATAAGACCGTTAAACCCTCTGTCCCACAACAATTCCACTCTACAATAACACCCAACAGGAACGTCTAACAACGACCTACTTCAACGAACCGCAAGCTTCGAAAAAGGACGGTAAAGTAATCTGGCGTATGGCGCAGAAAACGATTTCCTGTTAATCAAAGAAAAGTCTGATAAAAGGATTGTTCACGGCGCACTATGGGGTATTTGGCCGATCTAGCTGGCCAAAAGTCGATTTCGTCGAACTCATCCCAGGTAAAAATTAGTTGTTACCTGGAAAAGTTCCGTACGGAGGTATGGTCACTTGATGTTTAGTATTTTAGTACAATGTTTGTGTCCTTTGCCGTGTCTCCCGCATTAGCAACGTATGAAGTGCAATATTTTTTCTCATGAAAGCTGTTTTAAGAAAACCAACGATGGATAGTGTTGGAGCAGGTAAGTGTGTGTATTTCACACAATTTTCATCAGATATGCGTTTATTTAAATAAAATAACAGTAACTGAAAGAAGCCAATTGAAGGCAGTTTTAATGTCAATGTACAAACAATCGGAAGGAATTAGTTGTACCTCCGGGTCCGTCCCGGTAATTTTTTTGGAACCACTGTAAAGTGGAAGGTTTCAGCTTTAATTCAGTGCAAAGAAACTTGCGGAAATTTGCGGATCATAAGTTATCGTTAAAATAAGATTTTGAAGACGTGAATGATATTTTTTAAAGTGATGATTTACCTGATTTAAAAGCTTTATTTATTATTGTAGGGCCATCTAATATTTAAATATTTACACGGAGGCAAATATGGCACATTATGAAGCGACTACGAAATGGAAATATGATGGAAAAGTTGACGTACGCTGAGAACAACTTGTGTAGTCAGGAGGAGTACTCTAATGAAGAAAAAGAAGAAATCCGAAGAAAATTTTCACATGTGAAGTCAGAAATAATGCATAGATGGATAGCAGTATCAAGAAGAGATAAGGTCTTTTTAAAAAAAACTTTTGAACTGCCACGCATTGTAGTGAGACCCGATCGGCCATCGAAGCAATCCTTCGATGAATTATGCGAACGAAGCAAAAGAAGAAAAACGGAATATTTACGAAGTCTAGAAGATACTGAATATCTAATTTTTGCCACAAAAATGAAATTGCGAGCTGAGGGGATGCGAGATGCTAAGTTGTATTATATTGATATTAGTTATTGTATTATATTGTGTATAATTATATTATATGGTAAAATAGCAAATTTATATTATATTATATATATTATAATAATTCGTATTGTTAAATTAGTCAAAAATAATATATTAAATGCTGTATTAACAATTTTTGTTTGTTCTTATATGGTGAAATAGGAAATTTATATTATTTATATTATAATAATCCATATTGTTGAATTAGTAAAAAAAAATATTTTCAATGCTGTATCAACAGTTTTCATTTGTTGTTATATGATGAAATAGCAAATTTATATTATATTAATAATCCATATTGTTGAATTAGTAAAAAAAAATATTTTCAATGCTGTATCAACAATTTTCATTTGTTGTTATATGATGAAATAGGAAATTTATATTATATTATTTATATTATAATAATCCATATTGTTGAATTAGTAAAAAAAAATATTTTCAATGCTGTATTAACAATTTCGTATCAACAATTTTTATTTATTCATAATTATTTTTTTAATGAAAAAATACTATAATTAAGTTAGTAGGTAAATTTTAAACGCGTTAAGCGAAAAAAATAATTTTGGCCCGACGTATTCATTCCCGTCGCCAATAATAAAATTGATAGGGACTCGTCTCAATCAAAAGCGCTTAAATTCGTAGCGGATCGGTGAGACCGTGCGATCGGTGGGCGCGGTCGAACAATCGGCCGAAAATCTTCTGGAAGGTTCCAGCGTAGCTAAGTGCGGGAGGGGGGGTGGTGAGGGGGTAAGTTTAATAAAGAAACAAAGTTGGAAGTTGTCCGGATTCTATTAAGTAATCTTTGCCGGTTACTGCGGTAATGAATAGCACGATCGCCGACCAAGCGTTTCCTCGGCGAGGCGGCGCGCGAGGGGCGGCGAGGCGGTGTATCAGGTACGAGAAATCCGGCGAGTCATCGTACACAGCAAAATCGTCTTCCTCCAGTCTTTCTTTTCCCCATGTCCGAGAGAGGCTTGCCCGCCGAAGGAACGGCCATGGTGGGACGAATGGGATGGCTAACGTACCGTTCGCTTCACGCGGACGAAAGAATGCCGGCGTTCGATGGTGATTCTTGCCCGATGGAAAATTCTACCGTTCGCGATACGATGTTATTGCCATTCTCCACCGGGAAGAAAACCTCGCTCCGTTCGATCCTGTCCGATTCGAATCGATTCTCTTCGAGTATCGAACGCATTTTTTAAAAGTATGTGTATATGTATGAGTTTCGGAATAAACAGTAACCTTATGTTTTTAAAAAGGATTGTGTTTCTTTGGAAGTCTTTTGAAAAAACCTGATTCTCACTAATTCTCACTAATTGTAACTTTCCCAAATTTTTTTTCACGTCTTGTAGTAAACTAATTGCTGTAACTTCTCAAGGAAAGTTGTATGGTCTGATGTTAAAGAAGTCGTCGTCCTTTTAGAAGTGTTCGAATATTACTATAAATATAAATAAATCTAGCAATATAATCCGAATTTAAAGTTTTAAATTAGGTTTTACTGAATTTAATATTATTAAATTAGGTTTTACTGAATTTAATATTATTAAATTAGGTTTTACTGAATTTAATATTATTAAAGTAGATTTTCTAGGAGACAAACATAAGCTTCGATCTGTGGATTTCTGTAAATTTAATTTCTGGATTTCTGTAAGTGTAATTGCAATGATTATTTAATATTCTTGCAGTGCTCGATTCGCGCAGTCTCCAAGTATTCATTGAATAGTAATCGATATTTATCACAATGATTGAGAGCTCGTCTTGATATTGATGAGCAAAGTTTCTGATCTAGGAATATGTTTATTAGGAATTTAGTTTATATTTGTTAGGATAAGGTTTATACATTTATAGGAAAATTAAGTAAATGAAATTTAAAATTATTGGAAAATTCAAAAAATTGAAGTTGTCAATATATGATTTCTTCTGTATTAAAACCGTTAAGGGAAGAAATAACATTCAATTTGGTTTCTATTTCTTGCAGTCGATGCAGACAATTTTTATTTTGCATAAAGATCTGCTGTCTAGTCATCAGCAAAACTTAGCAAACGAAGCATTCCCCAACTAGAAGAGAATGAAAGGCGCTGAAAAACACTAACTGGAAAAATGTATAATTTTAATTAATTAATCCTCGGTGTCTCAAGATAACTTTTCGTAAACACTGTGTGTCATTTGCCCAGAATAGAGTTTGTATACTCGACTCATTTTCACCAGGCGAAAATCATACTTTTAAATGAAACGGTACATCAAGTACAAAGAAACAATATTTCAAGGACTGTAGCAACAGCTAGACACGTACGAATACTATGAACTTCCTACACAGAAGTGACGCGCATGGCTACGGGAGGAGTCTGTAAGGACTTAATTGTGTTTGACATCTATTTCCTATTCAAAATTATGCCACATTGTACTTCGCGATTGCAGACTGCATGCTGACTAATGGATAATGATCAAAGAAATTTTTGTTATGTGTGCATTGTTCGAAACGTTACATCTATCACAGTAAGAAGTTTGAATTTTATATAAATCCGCTAATATTTATATCTCCAAGAGGAAAATCACATTACAATGTCATTTATATTATAATACACGTTTCCTCTAACAACTCGAAGCTTACCACTATGTAATTACATATTACAGAACATAAAACTGTTCATAGTAAAACGAGAATGCATCAAGGAATTCTAAGATAATTTTTGAAAAAAACTTAACACAGTACCGATATTCAATTTATGAATCTCACAGACCCAATTCGTTCAGTTTGCAACTCGTTTAATTAACATACACGGCGCACAGTGGTCTAAAACGCGAAATTCAGTGACATTTCGTTATAACTCTTGAACCGTAATAGATATCGGCATGAAATTTGCACTAAAATTCGTTTAAAAAGTAGTCAATTTTAACTGTAGACAAATAAAAATTTTTTCATTTTGTTAAACAATAATTTTGAATTAATTTTCATTGATACTTTTTATTAACATAAAATTGTTCAAGTATAATCTTCCAAACTATTTTTGACTTCTAAATGAGCTGTTTATTTTGAAAGTGGTCTGAGTCCATTTATCTTCAAATCGAGATATTTAAGGGTTTGCGTTTCAATGAATTTAAAAATATACGTATAGGATATTAATGAGTCATACTGCTTAAGTGTGTCTAAGGGTGTTAAATTTATAGTTCCTATTAAAATAGTGGCAATTATTAAGTAAATAATATGCGTTTTCTTATCAAGAATGGAGTTAGGCCACTTTCAAAATTAACAACCAGATTCATTATAAAATTTGAAGGTGCCCAAGTCCATTCAACATAATTTAAGATACTTCAAATTGAAAAAAACAATACTGAATTTATTTTACATATCTTTAAAACACTTCGGAAACATAATTTATGCGATTCAAAACATTTTTTAGCAATCTTTGTTTTCGAAAATTTTTCAGGTACAATATTTCCGGTTTGAGAACAATATCTTTTTTCTGAATTCCGTTTAATCTTTCGCAGTTTTTGGATGTATGATTCATCAATCTTTTCTTCATTGTTATTCGTATCTTCATCCCCTGAAGACGAATATTGTTCTATAATTCTGTTTCTTTTTCGATTTTTTTTTAAATCATTAGTTACTATTTCTTCTTCACTATCAGAACTAAATGGTCTTGTTCTGTTCTTCCCCATGGGTGAAATAATTTCTAAAATTTAATATTAAATTTTAAGTTTTATATTAATTAAACTTAATGGTTATTCAAATAACGCAATTGTCAAAAAACTGAGGTTAACTTGTAAATACTAATTAATTAAAATTATATTGTTACCGTTCATTATATTTTTAACAATAACATTAATAGATTAATTGTACTATTGTTAAAAATTACATACTTGTTTTAGATAGGTATAAACTTTTAATGCAATTGCAAAAAGAATCATTTGGTATTTAATTACTTATGTATTACTATATGTGAGTTGCTATACTTCAGGTGACATGTCAGTACGGCTTTAAACAATAATAACTTGTGATATAGGACGAGTTAGGAAATGATTCTTGCATGATTTTATAGAAGAAAGTATGCTGAAAATATTCCATTTTGTCAAATTCTCTGATCTCGTATGACTCAATAGATATTTCTTGCGAAGTCTTAAGAATTTTGAAAATTTTCTTCATTACATTTAACGAAACATTTGTAATACATTAGAAATATTAATTTTTGGTTAATAACGGTAAATTATAGCTTAAAGATAAACCTTTCATTTAAAAAAAATTGGAAAGAAAATATTAAAAGGGATCGTCAGTGCATTTTGAAGAAGAAAAGCAATTTTTTCCATGAGAAAGACTATCTTTAAAAGTTCCAATGATTTTTACTAAATTTTATTAATTTTTTCATTTTCTAGGTTGATGAATATTTAGAAAGCAATAAAACTTCAACAGATATTTGAGACAGTTGGTTTCTGGGAAAAATGTCACTAAATCTCGCGTTTTGGATCACTGTGCGGCGGTCCATTATTTCGACAACTATTACATTCAATAAACATATAAACGTCATTATAGATTTTTACGCAGAAAGTGATATTTTATCGATTTTACTAATTTGAAAAAGTCAAGGTGACCTTGAAATCTCCGAAACGCCTATAAAAAGTGTTTGCCTGACAATGCGCGATCATTTTTTCAAGACTATCAAAAATATTGGTCCGTATTTTCAGCATGGAGACCGCCATCGGTCAAGATGGTGGCCAACGCTTGCGACAGAAATCCGTTAAAATTCCGTGAGGCGAACCGCAATCGATTCGCGACAATAATAAATATATAGTTGACGGGCAGCGTCGATCGGCGAGCGCAAAGGCAATCGCATTATCATAAATTATATCATCGTTGAAAACGCCGTGGCATGGCAGCGGGCCCGGCAAAAATCAATTGTAATAATTCCACGGGGATTTGGCCGTAATGGCCGGGCCCCCGTAAGAGTCTTAGGGGAGCCGCTTATAGTATACGCGCGGCGAGACCTTCTCATTGTGGAGCAACGCCACGCAAATAACGGGCTTTCGTCCGGCAGGAGAGTTTCACTTTTTAAGCGACAGGTATACCATTGTCAGGTTAAAAACCTGCGGCCAGGTGACAGTAAAAATCTTTTCAGGCTTCCCGGTGTCGAGGAGTGGCTGTCGGGACGAGGATGTATACATATATCACTCGGCTCGATGGAGTATCGGAATTCGTTTGGGGACACCGAAAATGGCCCATAAACCCGTCAGGCCATTCAAGAGTTTTACGGAACGCTCTATAACACGCTAATTTGTGGTCATATTTTCGAAGATTCATTGTTCTCGCTATCTCCGCCATCGCTCGATACGCATAAACAATGAGGGAGCACGAATTCAAGGGAAAAACTGACATATGTAAAGGGTGTCCCAAAATTAACGCAACATTTGAATTTGCCGCCATTTTTGCAGCAAATTGTTGGCAACCCTGAAAAAAGAACAATTTGACAGCTGAGAGTTTAGTAAAAATGGAACGTTGTATGACAACGTGTTTTCATTATTGAACAATATTTCAAAAATAATGAAAGACATTTCCTGGTCGTGTACTCTCTCGTTTCGGTGATCAGAATTGGCCCCCTAGATCTTGTGATTTAACACCATTAGATTTCTTCTTATGGGGTTATTTGAAGTCAGAGGTCTATGTCAACAAGCCCACAACCACCCGTGCAGTGCAAGAGGAAATTAAACGCTGCATCAACGAAATTCAGCCACAATTATGCAGAAAAGTCATGACAAATTTCGACAAAGGAGTGCATATGTGCCAGCAATGCCGTGGAGGCCGGTTGCTCGATGTGTTATTGCATAAATAATCCTATGTACTATGATTCAATGAAAAAATAACAATCTAAAGACTAAAAACTGTTTTATATTTAATTCAAACCTTGCGTTAATTTTGGGACACCCTTTATATGTATACTAATAGTAAGTAAAAAGTACGTTCTTTTTTGCCAGTGTACTTTTAATTTAATTTAAATTAGGGGTAATTTTTTGGCAGGTATTGTAGTTCCGGCGCAAGGTTCGATCATTTTTAAAAAACAACAAATGTGCAATTATTTAAACATGTTTCTTACGTTTCGATCCCTATGTGGATCTTTTTCAAAGAATCATTTTTGCGTCTGAAATTATGCAAAAGAAAAATTAATAACAATTCAATTTTAGAAAACAGCTATGTAGTTTCTACTGAAAATATCGGAAACAAAATAAAATACATACTTGCTGTATCAAAAACTGAAGTGGACAAATTTTACAAAAATAATTGAGTTACACTAAACACACTTAGGTCACATGTTGGCAGATGTGTAACTGAATCCATTTGCGTTCAAAAGCAAAGCAGAGACTATGACATATATATGTCATGTATATGGTTGAACGTTCTATGATTGATTGATCGATATCGATCAATGGACAAACAGGCAAGAATTGGCGGCAAATTTGAAAACGCAATATACCTTAATTAATACTGTATTATAAAACACAATATTTAAACAGTATAAAACACTACATAGAAATATGACCCATTAACACATGAAACTTTTATAATAATGAAACAATAAAAATATTTATTTTCACCATAATGTAAACCAAATTCTTGCAAACACCAAGCGTAAACCAGGTCCTTGCAACAACAAAATTTACATATGTGTATATAATGTAAATACTTGAAGCAAAAAATATATATTTTGTGAAAATTCAAAAACAAAAAGACTTTTCTTTAATAAATTAGGTAGAATCTATAGTATATTGGAAACATCATTATAAATAAAAACATTACTGTCTCAGTCATATGAATAGTTTCCAATAATAATCTACGTTGTAAGTTAGATTCCCTGTCAACAATTTTCACATTATCAAAATCAAATCTATGGTCAAGTTCTAATGAGTGTTTAGTCAATGCAGTGTGTTTTGCATGCGAAAGAAAAATGTTGCGTTTATGCTCAGCCATACGTGTATCTAAATGCCTAGATGTCTGCCCAATATATGTCAAATTACATCCTTTACATGGTATCTCATAAACCACATTACAATTTTTTGACAGAGGTAATTTGTCTTTAATGGGTGGGAACCATTTCTTCAAGTAAGATGGTATATTGAAGATGGTATGAATACCCACTTTTCTAAAAATTCTTTGGATGTCAAAAGAAATGTTGTCTATAAAAGGAATCAATACAGTATTTTTATAATTAATCGGACAAAGTCGAGTTTAAGACGACTTTTCAAAGACTTTTCGACAACTTTAAGACGATTGTAAAATTACTTTAAGACAATTGTAAAACGACTTTTCGACGACTTGAAGACGACTTGAAGACGACTTTAAGACGATTGTAAGATGACTTTAAGACGACTTTTCGACGACTTTAAAACGATTGTAAGATAACTTTAAGACGATTGTAAGATGACTTTAAGACGACTTTTCGACGACTTTTAGACAATTTTTAGACGTCTTAAAGACGACTTAATGACGACTTAAAGACGACTTTTCAAGACGTTTTTAAAACGTCTTATTTCACCCGTCTTTGGGACGTTGATAGAGTCTCCCAGGCCCAGAAATGTTAATTAAATATACATATGGGATTTGTCATCTGAAAATAAGAAGGGTCCCAGTCCCTTTGTAAAACTTTATGAACGTCCCCAAGATGGCTGAAATAAGACGTCTGTAAGACGTCTATAATAAGACGTCTTTAAAACGTCTTGAAAAAGACGTCTTTAAGACGAGTTATTTCAGACGTCAAAACGGCGTCCTGAAAAAGTCATCTTTAAGACGTCTTTAAGTCGTCTCATATAAGACGTTTTTAAAACGTCCCGGAAAATACGTCTTTAAGACGTCTTATTTTAAACGTTAAAACGACGTCCCGTGAAAGATGTCTTCAAGACGTCTCAAAGATGTCTTTTTAGGACGTAAGACGTTCAGACCTAAAATGGACGTAAAATGGAAGTCGTTAAGACGTCATGTGCTATCTGGGATACTTTACAAAAAATATGTAACTCATTTGATAGTTTTTAGTTAAAAAAAAAATCACATCAACGAACGTGTGTGTGTAAAATCCCAGTGCAAGAGGTTCGATAGCATTTCCGAAAGAAATTTCGAGAAATTCGCGGAGAAACTGCATCGGGCATCACATTGCGGGAATGGGGGCGGAAGGCTTAAATTCCAGATTCCATGGAAGCTGTAAATTTGGGGGCCGGTGATTCGGCCAACTGGGCCCGGGACGCTTAGAGTGGATTCGGATGAATATAAATACCGCGCGCCGGAGTGGGGGCAGCGAGGAGTTTTGGTTGACGGCGTGGGAGGGGGATGCACATCGAGGGGATCGTGATTAACGACGCGGAGGGCTTGTATCCACGCCCCATTCGATTTCGACAATTCACGGAATGCAATCATACCTCATGGCCGGCGTTTCGTGCGGGTCATCGGTTGACCTTCCTCCCTTTCTCTTTCTTTCTCGCCCCCTTCCCCTGCGGCCAGGCACCACCCGTTGCGCGAAATAACGAGAATGGCGGACCGTAAGATTATTGCCGGTTGTGCGGTGCCGTTGCGTCGTGTTCGCCGCGCCAGTGGAACTTCTGGGACCGACCCTGAGACGCCAAGGTTTGGCGAGTGATGGACGAGTCCTGCGAGGAGACCGAAAGATTGAGGATCGGCTGTCAATCTTCCGGGGCCCGCGAGACCCAGAACCCCCACTAGCGAGACAAAGACGCCCTGCGCCACTTGTATTCGTTCCGAGGTTCGCCTCTTTTTCCGTTCGGTTAATTTGCTGCTCGGTCGACCACCACGTTTATTCCCATTCCGTTTCGTTTCGTTGTCGAAAATCGACTGGGACGCTCTCGCGTGCGTCACGCTTTTATCCGAGACACCCGATCGGCTTCTGAACCTATCCCGCGGTCACGCTGCACCACACCGATTCCACGCGAAACCGGCAACGAGCGCGTCGTCCCGCCTTCGATCTTCACTATTTCGTGAATCGGCAGAACCGACACGGCCCACAGTGGTCTAAAACGCGAAATTTAGTGACATTTCGTTAGAACTCTTTAACCGTAAGAGATATTGGCATTAAATTTGCACAAACATTCGTTGAAAAAATAGTCAATTTTAACTGTAGACAAATAAAATTTTTTTAATTTGTTAAACAATAATTTTGAAAATTGTTCAAGTATAATCTTTCAAACTATTTTTGTTTTTCTAAATTTCATATTTACGTTTTTTTTCATACATGAGAAATCTTTTTGTAATCAACGCATACAATATATATCGAGATGGTAAAAACGCCTCACAAGCGTGTCAAAAAATATTTTTATAATAATTTATAATAATTATAAATAAGATTTTCAATTTAATTGTTTTAATAATGTCCATACTAGATATCACGACCTTTGCTATACGTCAGGTGACACGTCGGGACGGCTTTAAACAATAATAACTTGTGATATAGGACGAGTTAGGAAATGATTCTTGCATGATTTTATAAAAGAAAGTATGCTGAAAATATTCCATTTTGTCAAATTCTATGATCTCTTATGACTCAAAAGATATTCCTTGCGAAGTCTCAAGAATTTTGAAAATTTTCTTCATTACATTTAATGAAACATTTGTAATACATTAGAAATACTAATTTTTGGTTAATAACAGTAAATTGTAGCTTAAAGATAAACCTTTCATTTTAAAAAAATTGGAAAGAAAATATTAAAAGGGATCGTCAGGGCATCTTGAAGAAGAAAAGCAATTTTTTCCATGAGAAAGACTATCTTTAAAAGTTCCAACTTTAACTGTTTGTTACAGTAATGATTTTTACTAAATATTATTAATTTTTTCATTTTCTAGGTTGACGAATATTTAGAAAGCAATAAACATAAAACAGATATCTATATGAGACAGTTGGTTTTTGGGAGAAATGTCACTTTTCGCGTTTTAGACCACTGTGCGGCCTTGAGAAACCTTCCAGTTTTACAATGCTTCATGGGGGAATCGTGATTCGTTCCGTTTTAACACGATTTTATCTGTCTTTATTTTTTCCCCGGAGAATCACGGACACGACCTATCCATCTAGTTGAGTATACTTTTTGCGGAAAGACCATTTCCAAATGGTCTTTTAGTTGCACCTAAACACTCTTGACATTACTGGGGGTAGTTAGTGGATCAATTTTTTACAGATTGTAGAGAGGACAAGTAGAATTATCTTACCAGTCTCGCATTATATAGGCTGGATAAACATTTTTCACAATTGCGCTTGTTTACAGTTGGACATTTCGTAGAACCATATTATTAAGAATTCTACAGAGAGCTACGAATACATTTCTCATTGGTAGACAGAGGATTTTATGGATGTATGACAAAAATGAGTAATATAATTAAGAACATTAGAAAAAATTAGAAATACAGTCATGTATTTTCAACGTGTTAAACATATTAAGAAAAATGAATGAAAAATGTTAAACATATTAAAAAATGCCCTTGAACCGAATAATATCGGGAATGCGCCATTCGATAGGACATAAAAAAAACATACTGTGGAAAATTTTAACCCTGTATCTCAATCGGGAGGGTAGTTATGGGGTAAAATTGAAAAATCAGTTTTTGGCCTATTTTCCCTAGTTAACGATGTTAAAAAATTCTGAAAAAAATCTTAGACATGTCAAACATCCGAATACATACTTTGCAATTTGTTTTAGATTTTTAAATTGAAAATCCTGCTTGTAAAAAATCAAAAAAATCGAAAAATGCAGATTTCACATGGAGGTTCTAGGTTGACACGTCCAATTTTTTTTGCAATACCGATATATTATTATAAGTATCATTCATGAATTTTTTCATATTTTTCCTCCAGGTGCGTCATTGTTAAAAAAAATGAAAACCGATTTTTTCGACGTTTTTTCCGCGAAAGACCTTGCTCACCTTCAAATTGTTACGTTTTATTTAATCGGTAAGCCTATTAGACACTGATAAACCTTGAACATTTCTATTTCACTCGTGTTTGTTGCTATTCAGGTAGAACATTTTTATTTTGCATAAAGATCCATTGTTTGTTCATTAATTCATTACTTTATAACTTTTCCCACATAAAAATAATGCTCTTAATATTTTGTAGACGGAGATCTTTTGAAATACAAAAAACATTTTCTCGTGAAAAGTTGCACAGAATGCTCTGCTCTTCTTTTCTACTGTACATGATTAAACTATACATGCAGTTTCAGGAGTTCAACGATCCTGACATCGTCAATACGTCGACACGTGTCTTCGAAGGATGAAACGAAATACTGAATGAACTCAGCTCGCGACACGGACTCGAAATTCTGGAAGGACACGTTTCTTCAGTCCCACGAAACAATGAACCCAGTGGCGGAACTACAAGACCCCGCAAGGGGGGGGGGCGTAATCGGAGGGGGCTCAGAATTTTTGCATTACTATTACCTAATTAACATTAAAAAGAAACATACTTTTTGCGTTTATTGAATTTTCACATCTTATAAAAATATCGAAAGAAAAAAATTATTGAGGTTTACACTTCAATTATGAAAAATAAAAATTAACATTTTTTACTATTTTTCTTCTTTTTTCTAAGATCATTTGAATAATTTTTTGCGATACTCACAGTACCTCCATGTGGATTACACAAGTTGTTCTTTTTATGTAATACAAGTTTTGTTTCTTTATGCAATATAAGTTGTTTTGTTATGTAATTTTGAATAGAAAATAATTTTTAATTAGAAGAAAACTACATAAGTTTTTTACGTAGTTCTCTTCCTTTATTATAATGTAAATTGTTTTTTCTGATTTTTCAGATTTCTTGATTTTATCATACAGTGATTCTTTCTAATATTCGGACGCTTTTAAAAGGACGATAACTTTTTATATATTGAACCAAACGACTTTCTTTGAGAATTTAGAACAATTAGTTAACAAGAAGCCAAAAATTTTAGAAAAAATTATCCTAGATTTTAGATCAAGACATTAGATCAAACAAGAGAAAGAATAGAAAAATTATATTTCGCGGGAGGAGGGGAGTGCGACAGTTTGTAGTTCCGCCACTGAATGAACCTCATTCCGCCAGTGTCAATTAGACGGAACAGTGAATGAACCATCAAGTTGGAACAGCAATCGAGGGAACGAGCGGTCAAAAAAGCGAAAGAAAAGAGAGAGAGCGAGAGAGAGAGAGATAAAAAAGAGTTTGACTAACCGGGGACAGAGCCTCCTGCATGTGCAGGGGTGCGTTGTCGGCCTCGTCGGTGCAAGTCGACATTCTCCTGCGCTGTCTTCCGGTTCTCTTTCCTCGCCGTATCGTGGCGCCCTGTACGATCAGCTTGTCACAATGTAGCGGCGTCGTCGGCGTCTTCCTCTCGGCACCGATGCTCTCGGCTCCGGTGCTCGTGCGTATCCCTATCGGTCGACTAACAACTGACTACTACGCGGAATCGAATGACTCTATGCATGGGGTAGCGTATCACAGGCTGCGGTATGGCACATCATTTAACGAAGTTGGAGGAGCACGCTTTGAACAGGGACCTGCGAACCAAACAGACAAGAAACGGACAAGAACAAACAGGACAAAACAAACGAGAACGTGGACAAAGAGAAAACAGTCCGGGTCGCTAAACCGATCGGGGTCTAGCCCAGTGGTGTTCAAACTTTGTCAATTTAAGGAACCCTTACGAGTATGAAATTATTTCGCGGCACCCGGAATCATAAACCATAGACTATTCACAATCTAGGTAGTACATACAGTAATTCATCGATAATTGTCTATACCACGGGTCTGGCCAAAGACAATTATCGTGAAGGGATTCTTTGACTTTTGCCGAACGTAGAACAGGACACCGAAGCTCGAGAGGCCTCGGCCGCCGAGCAGTGAAATCCGATACCGGGTCTAATCCAATGACAAAACTTCTTTATTTTTTATTATTTTTTTATGGAACTTTCACTAATATATTCCTGGCATTTTTGATATATTTCCGATTTTAGTTTAAGATTCACGAATTGTCCCGGTCAAGAGAGCGTGCTTTGCAGGAGCGAACCGACTTGTATTATAAATGACCATATTATTAATTATTAATCAGAAAAATGTCACAAACATATTGGTCAAATCGAAATTATATCATATTTGGTATAATTTTCATTAGAAAAATGCCACGAATACATTGGTGAAAGTTCCATAAAAAAATAATAAAAAATAAAGAAGTTTTGTGACAATTATCGATGAATTAGTGTATAAAGAAAAACGTTTCAATATTCTTTCATTATATTCTAACAAAAATGAAAAAGGTACTATTAGGTCATTCGGAAAGTAATGTCGTTCAAGTGAAGTCATAACTCAATTTTTTGCCTGAACGAAAAACAGAAATTCTACGAGCAAATTCAAGTTGCCTGAAGAAAGCAGAAGATCATAAAACAAAATGTTACAAAGCTCCTAAAATAGTAAAAAATTGTCTTTCATTTTCCTGCGAGGAAACGAAATGATTTTCCGAACAATCCAATATATTTTGAATGTTTGATACATGTTTACGGAACCCTTTAGGACACAATTTTGCCGAAGCCGAGGGTTCCGCGGAGCACAGTTTGAACAACGCTGGTCTAGCCGAACTAGAGAAGCGAACGCCCGGAGGCAAAGAGTCTGCGGCTAATCTCGGAGGCTGTGCTGGCGCGCACGCGTGTATCGTGTTCCGATTGCACAACGTGCAATCAGCGGGACCAGCCGGGGTTCGAAGTGTTCCATTCATTTCAAACTGGCTGCGGAGCACGTCAAACTGGAAACGGTTTCGCGGTCGCGGTTCTGATAGACAGGTGTAATAAACCGGCGTCGAAGAGACAGACAGACAGACAGACAGACGGACGGACAGACAGACAGACAGATAGACGGAGAAGACAGACAAGCCAGGCGAGAGTGAAAAGTTGAAACAGAGAAACACGTTCCGTTCGGTAGTCCCTTCCTTCCCTAAACACCATGGAGATGCCCGGTGGCTCCTCTCCGGTAAGGGTGGAACGAAGGAAGCCGTTGAACCGGCCCCGGCTATCGACGAACAAGACCAACAAGAAGATGAAGAAGAAGAAGAAGAAGTCAGGCTTAACAGGAAGAGCCGGGAGAGCCGCATTTTTGCAACGGGCAAGTCAGGTTGACGTCCCGGCCGGAAGAACGAGATCGCTGCGGAATCAGGAAGGCCATCGGGTAGGGGCGGCCTCGTGTTTGTCCGCCTCGGGTTGTAACGCGCGACCACGAAACAGCTTGGCTTCGCTTTGGTTTGCTTCGGCTCGGCTTTGGCGCGCGCGGACGACGCCGAAGGAGAGGTTGAATAGCAGGTTCGATGGTTGATTCAGTTATCACGTGGCCGACCAGGCCTGGTCTGTCTGGCAACGGGAATCCGTTCGGATGTTGGCCAAACCAGTCGGACACCACGAATTCTACATCTTCAGCGAGGCGGCGGCGCCGTAACGTCCAGGTGGATAGTTAGCGAAACCAGTTGGTTCCCTCTTCTCTCCCTGGCTCGTTCATCTCCTCCTACTACCTCCGCGGCGCTTGAAGGAGGGCAGCAGCCGCGTAAAACTGGAATTCAGCTCGCGACCGCTACCGACTGACGGATAGACAGGTGTAATAATAGACGCAACGAGGAGGCCCGACCATCGAGAACCAACGTCACGAGCCTCGGACAACATGGCCAACCGTTTTCCACGGCGATCGACTCCGTTGAACGAGCGTCTTTGCCGAACCATAGGGCGCGCGGAGAGGCGCTAGACGAGTTGTGCAGGAGGCGAACAGCAAGATCAAATTTGCCAGATGAGCTAGGTGCGCAGAGGATCAAGAGCAAACGGGAGACAACGAATGTCCTATAGATTGTTCGTGATCTACGCGACTTCTGTTCGCAGTTGGACCAAGCTAAACGATTGTTGCTCTATGTAGTAATCGAGGAACAGGTAAGAGAGAGAGAGAGAGGCGCAAGACGAGGTACGTGTGCAGAAGGTGAATCAAGGAGTAAGAGCATTGATAACGAACGATCCACTTCTAGTCGATGATCTACGTCCATCGTTTTCTTTAGCGACCGAGCAACAGGCAAGACCACCAAGAGGTGCGAGATGAGCTAGACATAAAAAGATAAACCAGAGAGGTCTATGTTGGCCTACAGCGACCAATCGTCTTTTTCGACGTGTAAATGTCAGGCAAGACCAGGAAGAGGAGAGTTAGGTGTACAGAGGTTGAACCAGAGAACAAGAGGAAGACCCAGAGAACGGTATTCCGCGCGTTCTCCTCGGTTGATCGGTGACCGAGGGGCAGCAGGCAATGCCACGAGGAGGTGCGAGATGAGCTAGGTGTGCGGAAGGTGAACCGGAGAGCAACAGAGAGAAAGAAAGAGAGAGAGAGAGAGAGAAAGAGAGAGGGAGAAGCTGAACAGGGTGGCGGGAAGTAGGTAGGTAGCCTACCTACTACGCGGAAGAAGGAGATTGGGGCGACTGGGGAGAAGGAGTAGGTACACCAAGCCGGTATACAACCGCGGACCGGAGACGAGAAGCCAGAGGAGCAGGTTCGGCCGGTCTAACCTGATTCTCAAAGGGAACCCTGCATCAGATTGGACCCACCTCCGTGGGTCCGTTTGTATTTCAAGTACCTGTACTCCCTCGCCTCGCGTCAGTGGACGATGCCTCCGGAGACGGAGGACTCGCCGAGCGAAGAGGAACGAGAGAGCCTCCTCTGTAGCCAGCGATGATCACCAGCGAATAAACGTCCGCGGAGGTGAGCCATCGGAGCAACCACCGCTTTGGTGGCTTTGCAACCCGCGGTGACCGTAGTGCGGACCGGTGATCTCGTATTCAGTGGTGGTTCGATACAGTGATCAACGACACCAGTGAAAGTTGACTAGCCACCCTTTTCATCGGGGGAAGGGGCGGCCGGTACGTTGACGGTTGGATCGAGTTGCATCGACAGACACCGGGTCCAGGTCCGATTCGAGGCTGTTCGTCTCGAAGACACCCTCGTCTCGTCCTCGACTCTGCCGGCAGAGACTCTCGCTCGCTACCTGAGAGGCTTCGCGGAGGCGGTGTCCTCCGGTCCAGTGATCCGGGAGTGCGAATCAGTGGCGAGTTTCGGTTGTGGGAATGATCCTTGGTTTCCGCCCAAGACGCTATACGTGGGCTAAGCGATTAGCACGTGTCTCCCGGAGAAAGAGATAGAGATAGAGAGATAGAGAGAGAGAGAGAGAGAGACCGAGAAGAAAGATAGGTAGAGAAAGAGAAAGAGTCCCGGCATGTTGACTGCGTGGACCATTCGAGAATGTTCTCGAAATGCCTGTCGTTCCTCGACGTTATATAAACTTTCGGGAGGGAGAGAGAAAAGGAACGCGTTGCATTCGGGGCGATGTCCATTAGTGGATACCATAAACCGGGGCCAATTATATTCTCTGTTAGGGGCATTCCATTCACTCTAACCGCGCGGCGCGTATGCTAATCGTCGTCGATTTCGCGGGTACACGCAATCGTTGATCGGAGAAAGATAGATAGACAAGCTGGAGAGAGGGAGAGAAGAAAAAAAGAAACCCGACAACCGGTAATTTATTCGACCGTGTAATTCGATTCTGGCGTATCGTGAAACCGTTTCAGCCATCGGTGGAAAAAGAACCCGCTAGTCCTCCGCGATATCTCGAATTGCGTAGCAGTACCGTGTATTCTACGCGTCCGTCAGAACTGTAATCGTATTCGCGTGTTAAAATAAGCAGAGAGACAAAGATCCATTGAAGAACGTCTGTCGACCCGCGGAGAGTTCGGGTCGACTCGAAACGTCCCGTGGCGTCTCGACGATCGACTTGTTTACCGGCGGGTCACCTGCGCGTCACCTGTGCGTCACCGCGCAGGTAGCCGGTGAACATCCGCGACGAGGAGGTCGGCCCCCGAGAGAAGCCGGAGACAATACCGTGTTCGAAAAGAGAGAAATACTCACTTCTCCGTGGGAGGTGTGTCGGGTGGAGGGTGGGGGAGGTGGCTCGCAAAATCATGGAGGGAATATTTCGCAGCGGAGAAAAAGAAATATCGTATGCGGCGCGTCCGTCGAGAGTGCTGTTGGATCGGCGAAGGATGTACCAACGGTGTGTAGACGGTATCTATTTATCGTTGTGCGCCGGTGTGAAGCGGATGATCTGGTGCGCGGCGGCGGCTGTTGTACGCGTGTGCACGTAGTATGTACATATACGCGCGGAGTGGAAGAAGGTGGTATAGAGAATGGTAGGGTGGTACAGGGGTGCTGAGGTGGGGTGGGGTGGGGATGGGGCCAACTACAAACTACTAAACGTCCCTCCTGTGTTCCGGATCACATCTCAACGGATGATAGTGTCACCACCTTCGCCGTGGACCGAGGCGTCCCACCGCGTATTTACCGGGTTTCGTCGGTATATCGGCTCTCCTATTCTCGAAAGGGCGCCCAATCGCGGGAGCCCTCCTCTCTGTTCCTTCTCCCTGATTTTACTTCACTCGACGGTTTCTTACTCCGGCCTTTTCACCTCTCCGCTCGCACTTTGTTTATCGTTTCGCGTGCTCGATCAAGCGAAACCCCGGTCGTGTCGTTTTGTTCGTCACCGGGGACACAGGAACACGGATATTCACCGTCGAAGAGCCCGCAGCACCGTGAAACTCACAAAATTTTCACTCCGCGGCACCGCATTCTCCACGCTGCTCTGCTCCGTCGCGGAACTCGTCGCGTCCGTCGAACCAGTCTCACCAGACGATATCGTAACGTATCGTATCGTATCGTATCGTATCGTTCCTTTCGCGCACCACCCCTCTTCGAAACGAGTCACGAGGAGGTTTTTTCCAAACCGGATCGGATCGTCTGTCCGCGAATCACACTTGTACACCGGCTTCAGGCACACGCGCACGCTCGCCGAGACTGTCGCGACGACGACGACGACGACGACGACAACAACAACGACGACGACGACGACCACGCCGACGACGATGACGGCAACAACGACGACAACGACAGCGGCGACGTCGACGACGGGAACGCTCCAGACCGCGACGACATCGTCGTCGCCGGGGATCGAACGCGATCGGTTACTTCTCCGCGACCGAGGACCAGCGTGAACCAGCCGATGCTCCCGCAGCTGGAACGTCGATTCTGACGAGGGTGGAACGATGCACAACCCCGAACTGTACGGCCCAACAGGTAGAATTAAACCGCCCAAAGTTTGGGCAGCCGCTGCAAGCAACAAACGAACCAGCCTCACGGTGCTCTCTCGGATCGTTCTCTCTTCTCTCGGGATACGGCAACATGGCCGCCGTCGCCGCCGCCTCCCAGCATCCCGCTCTTGGCTCCGTGTCTCGTGTCCCCCTCTCTTCCTCTCCTCTCACACACACGGTGCGGTGCCGATCATCTCTCTCTCTCTCTCTCTCTCTCTCTCTCTCTCTCTCTCTGAGACACGTTCTTCCGTCTCTCCTTCTCTCAGCCTCCCTCGCTCCCGAATCTTCTCCCTCGCTCTCGTCCCGGCCACCTATATCCTTCCTCGTTCGCTTACCTGGCCACCCTACGACGCCTCCCCATTTAGGCTCTTTCTCCTTTGATCGACCGTCCTGCTCCAACCTCCACACACACAGACACACACACACCTTTTCTCTCTCTCTCCCTGCGTCTCGCCGCAGGTGTCCCGCTCCCTCTCGGCATCTACCTGTAGCGCTGTCTCTCGACGTTACTCCCACTCCGCCCCTCGAGAGAATCCAACGATAGGTATATGTATACACGGAGCGGCGGCGAGGAGAGGGCTTCTCTCCGGCTCCTCTGATCTTCGGATCTCTCTCTTTTCCACCGTCGTCTAGAACCGCGCTCCGTCCCTCCGCTGTGCGTCTCGGTAATGGCTCAGGTGAGACGCTAGAGAAGGACGCGGCCACTGGAACAGCGGAGAGAGAGAGAGAGAGACAGAGAGAGAGAGGAGGGATCAGGAGACAGGATAGCCGGCGCACAGGTAGCCAACGGTGAACAAGGAGCGCACGATCGGTTAGGGCCGCCGCGCCGGTGCGAGAGTGAACCGGCTAGCGTCTCTTACGGCGACCTGCACGGATACAAACAGAGCATCGAGTCATCGACGAGGCAGCCAGGCAGCCGGGGCTCTCGGCCACCCGGCATTATCGTGTCTCCGCGACGCTCTCCGTCGCTCCAGCGTCCCGGTCCTCGTCGCTTCTGCTACCTTGAGAAGGACCCCCGACACCGTGGCAGCGCGAGAGCAACGAGGACGCGGCGGCCATCCACGCACACCTATGGCCCCCTCGAGTATTATCTCTCGGCCTGTTCGCGTCCTTGTTCGATCGAGCCGGACCGCGCTTTCTCCTTTTCCGTCCCGCTACCTTGAGAAGGATACCCCAGAGCCGACTCTCGGGATAGATAGGTGGCAGACGCGGGAGGGGAAGAAGGACACTCTGCGTGTACGTAGATTATCGTAATTCTCCCCTCCCGTTCGAGGGTCCGCAGCCCTTTGCTCTTTCTCTTTGCGTTTGATACGCCCCGTTTTCTCTCTCGAGCGCGCGCGCGTTACCACCTTGAGAAGGATATCCAGACACCGGGAGACGTCCCCGCGGACGTCTAAGGTCGCGCATAGCATAGAGCGAACGCGCGCTCGTGTGCACGCACAGCTCCGGACAACATCAAGGTGAAACGGAAAGAGAGAAGAGGGAGGCACGTGTGCGTGGTGGCTGCCCGCGTTTATCGATCGAGGAAAAAAGGATTCTTCGGTTGTTCGGCCTGGTTCGACTTTCACTTCGTCTTCTCTTTGTTCCCCACCTTTTCGAGTTGTACACACGTTGAAGCTCGACTGGGACGAGTTGGCGAAGACACCAGACGCCGTTCTTCCCCACTTTTATCGAGCTTTTTATCGGGGCCAAGCGAGTGGGGAAGATTCCACCGAGAGACGTTCTATGAAGCTGCTCGACCGGCCAAAAAACGACACCCCCTAGAAGAAGAAGAAGCTGAAGAAGAAGAGGAAGAGAAGGTAGCAGGAAACCGAAAAGGAAGACGAAGGAGCCGTCTTGCGCGCCAATATAAGTACAGACACACACGCGCGTGCTATTGATTCTCCGTTGCACGTACGTTGCTCTCTTACGAGAGCATACATAGATACGGACACGCAGACGACGAAGAGGATCGAAGCTGCCGTCGCTGGTGCTTCTGGGCAGCTACGAGATGGACTCTGGGTTCGAACGAGCGAGAAGTCGCCGGTGGGGAAGGAGGGAAGAAAAGGTTGAGAGAGGTGCGTGTGTTCCGATAGAAGGAGCGGGAGAGCTGGAGGAGAAAATAAGCGAGCTGGACGAACGTCTTCGGCGTCCCTCTCTCTCTCTCTCTTTCCTCGTCCAACCGTTTTCTTTCGGCGCCGCTCTCGCCCCTCTCTGTCCGACCGCCTCCCTGTTTGGTCCTCTTCGGCCGCGCACGAAGGGAGAGATTAAAAAGAGAAAAGGGAGGAGTTGGAATTAAAAGAGGGAAAAAAGTGCGCGGAGAGGAAGAGCGAGAAGGTGGGATCGGCCGAGCGGGAGGAGGAGAGAGACGGAGACTCGTGAAAAATGGGCAGCCAGCGAGAGAAGACAGCCTCGGGCTACGGCGCGCGATGCGACCCTGCTCAGGGAGGGATCCATCCGCTCCTCAAAGATATATAAACTTCGTATGGAGAGGCGCGAGGCTCGCGTGGAAATTATTCTCGTGGTTGCTCTCCGCGGAGAACCGGCGAGAGAGAGAGAGGGGAGGAGTGGAAGAAGGCCGAACGTTGTTCCGCCGCGATGTTTAGCAGGGAGTAATTAGGGGATCGACTCGTGACAGCGCCGCGGACCGCAGCCGATCATTTGAATACGCACGCCTTCCCGTGAGAATCGTCGTCGCCCTGGTCGTTACGCGTGCACGTACCGCGTGGGTGGCTGCACGCAACCGCGTGGGCGGACCGACGAGAGCAACGAGGAGGAGAAACGCGGACGTGCCTCCTCTGGAGGGAGTGAGCTGCCGCCGCCGCCGCCACGTTTTCGAGCCGACTATTTTTCGTCAACCTTGACTTTTTTCCGCCTCCAATCGAACTCTCGCGATGGCCACAACGTCGGATCAACAGGGACCAACGGGGTTCCACCGGCAACAATCACTGCGTATTAATCGCTCGGACACTTTTCGCTTGGCCCCATCAGCCGCCGCATCATTCAAACACTGATTGGATTTTCAAGCGTCTCGACAATGCATCCCCGAATCTGAACATTTACCCTCCAGTACACCGGTCAACGTGTCCACTTTTTTGTTGTTTGCATTGAATAATCTTGTTTTATGGAAAAAATCAGTGAATCTATAAAAAAAAATACAATATACGTACAATGCAGGACGTTCTCGTCGACAAAGGGTTAAAATCTTTGAAAAATAACACGCAACAGACTCTTGATTGCAGGCACCCAACAGTAAATTAGCAAGAAGTTCGGGAAGATTCGGCATAGCTGAGAATGAATTTTTAGAGTTGAAGCGTTTACGTGTAGACTAGCGAACAGTTAGGTGATGGGATACACGAACGATGACTTAGGTACACGTTTCAGACGGTGAAACACTCGCTATTCGGGAAAAGTGTTTGAACGCAATCTGAACAATTGAAATATCGTTATGTAAAAGTTCTCTTATGCAATGGAGTCGGTTTAAGTATGCAAAGTTTCTTCAGCAAGCACTACGAACGCGAAAAATACTTGGTAGCGTGATATACATACATTGTTGCTAGAATGTGCACGCGGAAATTAACTAGACCACAATTTACCACGTAGAAAAGGAGAAAATAAACAAAAATTACGGTGCGGTAACGTGTAGGCTTATTATTTAGAAACTTATCTCGCGCGAGAATAATTTAAGGTTACAGAAAATTGATGGTATAACGCACCGGTTTGTAAAATTTTTAGGCAATCGTTATTTTTTACAGTCGCCTTGCGTTAATAAAATCTCTCTCTCTCTCTCTCTCTCCCACTGTGATTAAAATACCACGGAACGGAAAGATAAGACGCTAAACTCTGTTAAATCACTAGGTATACTTTACCTAAGAGCGATTAGGTCAGTTTACGTGGACTGCAAGTAATCCCGCGGGATTGATGTGGGATTTATTATTTATTATTATTTAATGATATTTGGTCCCCTCAGGGTTTCAAATCCATTCCACCACTTCTCCCTTTACCAATCCTCAACTATCGCCTAATTTCCAATTTCAGCGGGACCTACTTTTTATTAAGGTGGGTTCCGAACCAACTATTTTGCCAACAACACGTGAAACGCACCCAGAGGGCCACTTCCCTGGTTTTTTACCGAGAGGTCACCCATCCTAGTGCGTCCCCCGCCCTCCGCCGCTTTACTTCGGTGCTCGAACGAGAACCGGTGTTTTCAGCGAGGCAATGGTCGTTGACCAATCCCGCGGGACTGAGGATTTAGTTCTTCGATCTAATACAGGGTGAATTCGATAAAGCAGGACACCTAAATATCTCCGTTACTTTTCGTTGTACAAAAAAACTTCGTAGGACAAAGTTACACTGTTTGAAGGGCCACATATAACGGTGTAAGGTGAAAAAAATTTCAAGGTCATTTTTATGAGATTTCAAGATTATCGATGTTTTTTTAAATGGAATGATATACTTTCGTTAACGTAATGTTTTAGCTGACAAAATAACGAATTCATGCATGTAACACAATATGACCTTCAAATGACCTTCAACCCAGAAAAATGGTATAAATAAAATTCAGCGTGTAAGATTCATTTGATGTATTTCTGTTACGCCAAACAAACTATAATTGAAATATATTGTATACGTAAACGACTTTTCTTATCAAAATCTTAAAACTGTTGAAATTATAAAAAAAAAATTTAATTTGTAATACTTTGAAAATACGAACGTAAAAAGCAAATACAATTTATTGTTCAATCTTCTAGTTTGCTCCTCAAGTCATTGCACAGATACCCTGCAGCTGAAAAAGCTCGTTCAGCCTCTCCGCTTGTAGGTCGAATAGATAATAAATATTCGTAGACCATACATAAATATTTCCCTTTCTTGCCGTCGCTCTCAAAGGATATCATCTCCTTCTTTAAAGTTTTGGCGATATCTTCTACCAATTCCTTGCTAAATTTTCTTGCTAATATTTTATAAACAAATTTCTTAAGTCTACAGATTTGCAGAAAACGTTAAATGTTAAACTATCTTTAGCAACCATTCATGATACCATTGTCTCCACAGAATTTTCTTTAACGAAAAAACTATCGATTGTTTTGGCTCTTTTTCTTGGTATAACATTTTCGTAATAATCGACAACTTGTGGTTGGAGTCGTGCTTGTAATTCGTTACAAGAATTCGTTCTAAATAATGATACTTGTAATTGCGGTTTTTTTAATTCAATGCAATGTTTGCTTCTCAAGTCTGTCACCAATCCTTTTGTTCAGCTACACTTCAAGCATTTGCCAGTATGAGCAGAATCACTTTTCACAAAATAATCCCAAAGAGTTCTACTGGTGTATTCTTTTTCATTATCACACATCGTTTCTTTACTGGACATTGTACTTGCACAATACTAACTGGAATAATAGATCGATAAACAGATACGTGGTACGTAGCACGACAACGGAAAAAGTGAAGAGCGCAGAGCCGTGAAACAATGCAGCATCGAAATAGTTCATCGTGTGCGTCGACATTCGCAAAATTTCATAGTCCCGTAAAATTTGCGGGATCCCGCATCACCTATTTAAGAAATGACGCGGGAATGCAATCCCTAACTGCGAGCAACATGTCACAGTTATCCTAGAAAAGGGTATAAATCTCCGTTCACCGTAAAAACCGGAAAGTCAACAATTCGTCTCCGGGAGCAAAGTTTTCCGAGTAGTGCCGCCATTTTTCATCGGTTTCGGAGAAACGTCGCCGCCTGAGCAATTTGAAGATAAAGCAAACAAACCGGACGGGAGGAAGATTTTCGCACTTCCCGCGGTCAATGACAAATGGCCTTTCAGCCGGACGGGGCCGCGTACTTCACCGATAATAACTTGTCGCCGAGCGTCCAGAAGGATGTGCGCAATTACGGTCGACACGACCTACGACAGAGTCGAGCGCGCGCGTTTCCACTGAAAACCGCCGCTGTGATGTATTTCCCGTTGCATCGGTTGCCGCCCAAATAAAATAAACCTCGCGGCCCGACGACGCGACAGTGTACTTGAACAAACAATCTTGTAGCCGTCTAATCGACTAATTCGCTCTCCGTCGTGTCGCGATACTCCTACGATCCCTCTTCCCGAGTTTCTGCGAACCAACACGATCGATCACGATCGCCGATATCCGATCGAACGTCCGCAACACTCGTCCTCGAGTTGGAGAAATCAGAACTATTATGGGATCTCCATTATCCGAACGCTCGATGTTTGAAGTTTTTCGATTAAAAATTATGAAAATTTAATCTTACAACTGCGGATTTGTAAGACACTGGGACCAAAGAAGAATTTCTGTCTTTAATCATTTTAAACGCTAAAACTACCGAGCTTCAAGAATAGTTGGCATTCTTTACCTTATACAAAATTATGTATTTTGCGGGAGGGTCGGAAATTTTTAATTCCGTCGCTGCTCAAAGAATAAGTTTCACTGTGTACAGTCGCATTGTATTCCGCATAAAAATACGCCGTATACTGATCATTAGACTGCGGATCTTTATGCAAAGTAAAAATTTTCAATGTAGAGACATTCGTTCCAAATCACGGTGATTTTTCGTGATCGCTTCTAATTGGTGAAGAGCATAGGAACATAACTATTCTTGGTCACTTTATATCACTCTATAGAAGTCTGTGTTCTCGGGACATGTTCCATAACAAAAAATAAAAACAATTTTATTAATCTTAAGCTTAATCTAAATCTTAAATTACATCATGCATAACAATTGATAAACAAATTTCTTGAATTTATAAGACTCATATTAAATACAATATATCATTATTAATTAATGTATTTACACAAGTCTACGTATTTGTATTTAAATTGTTTATACCTTTCTACTAATTACATAAATAATGTAATTTTTTAACTGAAAGATGAGGAATAACTATGATTTGAGATAAAAATAGTTAGGATCACAGTCGTGATCGTGATTTTCCGATCACTGTGATAAATCACTGCGAGTGATTTTGAACGTCATCTCTAATTATAAGGCCGTATAAAAATTTCTTTGTACTTGTAACAATTTTAATAAATTGGAAATAACGTATGAACGTTCTTAAATTGCCTTAATGTTTTTACCGTTATAAATAGACTGCGGATTTGATGCATTTATTACAAAAACGAGCAAATGTAATTTAAAAGAGCAAAAGCATTAGAAGAATTTAAACATATCGTTATTATTATTTTCAAACTATTAAACATGTTAGACGAGACGTTATCTCACTCCAGTTTGTTGCAATTCATCTAGACAATTTTTATTTCGCATAAAAATCCACTGTCTAGTTATAAATTACCGGTCCACTGATCAAGCAAACGGTCTCGAGAGAGCTGAACGCGCGGCCAGGCAAGTCCGCCTGGACTATTGTTGTGGCCAAAATTATTGTAGCGTTATTTCAAGGTTTAATGTTATATTATTATAGGTCGTGGGATTCGTCTTGATACCAGTTAGAATATTATTAAGTAAAAAATATATGTCAATATTTAAAAAATTGAGGTGATCTTCATTTTTTATAAAAAAAATTTTATCCTTTAATTTTTTATATTGAAATTTGTAGAAAATTGAATACTGATCAACTTTCGTTGGAAACATTTTTTTGTCAGATCATAGGAAATGTTTTAAAAATCGTGTTAATAGTACTATTATGCCGCAGGAATAACACGAGTAACAATAACCACACAAATAAAATAAAAACATAAATATAATCAACGATATAAAGTAAATAAAATATAAATACAAATGATATAACAATAAATATACATAGTTACTGCAAGCGATCGCGTTCGGGCCGCTTGAAACTCCCGGCAACTATTTATTAAAATCGATGTACAGGGTGTATAAAAATTATATGTCACGAATACCATGGAGGGATTCTATACCTCTGGATCGGTGGAGATCTGTTAAAAAATTGGACTGCAAAAATGACCTTGACCCTTTCTTTTAAGGTTAAAAATTTTTTGATCGTACTCATCGCAAGGAACAAAAGTCTCAAGGGATCAATGGATCTCAAGTGAACCGTTCTCTTTAAAAACGACTTTGAAGTTTCGTGAATTAATATCTTCCATATGTCTACAGGGTTTCCCAAAATGGTATAAACGTGTAGGGAATGATTCTACATGAGAAAATAAATTGAAAATATAGAATAAATTTTTTTCATTTGACGCCTCGTTTTCGAGAAAATTGACTTTAAAAATCCGTCAAGTTCGCGTGCCTAACGTTTGGAACAAGTAGAATTAGTAGGTCATGAATAGACGCGTCAAACGATTGCCATCCAAGAGCACGCGTGTTCGCTGAATTTTCAAACATTAACTTCTCGAAACCGAGGCGTCAAATGAAAAACATTTATTCTCATATTTTCAACGAACTTTTCAGTAACATATTATCAATTTATTTTCTCGTGTAAAATCATTCCCTCCACGTTTAAACAATTTTGGGACACCCTATAAGAAATTAATTTATGAAACGTCAAAGTTTTTTTTTAAAAGAACAGTTGACTCGAGACCCATTGTTCCTGTGACTCTTTTACGATACGATAAAAAATTTTTTAACCTTAAAAGAAAGGGTCAAAGTTAATTTTGCGGTCAATTTTTTTAACATATCTCCATCGATCCAGAGGTATAGAATCCCTCCACGGTATTCGTGACATATAATTTTTATACACCCTGTACAACTAAAACGGGCAGGATCGGGCAGCTGAAACTTTATACACTATATCCAGAAATGTTTTTTTAAAAACCTTCCCAAAGTTCACATTGTTTAAACTTGGCACTATTTGTTCATGGATAAAATAAAATGCTAACAACTGTATTACACACTTAAAATACTGCTGACACGTATGAAACTATCATTTAAACTTGTATTTTGATAGTCTCTGGTGATTTTTTTAAACGTTTCATTTAACCTAAATTTTACGGAGGTGGTCTTTAGAACGTTATATCTCAGCACAGAATAATCTGAAATGAATAATAATTTGGATTTGGAAGCTTTGATGGGTTCTTACTCAGTTGCAAAAAAAATGTTTTCAACATTTTAATCTTGAAAAATATGTTTCTTATATCGATCGTATTAATGTTAATAATAAATTTCCAATGTTTTCGGCGCTACGGTTCGATCAATTACTAAATCAAAAACAATTTTGTAGATTATTAAATAATCATCGACGTTTCGATTCTAGTTTGAATAATTTTCAAGATGTATTTGCTTGCGTCTGTAAAAATATGTATATTGTAACAATTTTCAAAATATATCATTGATATTGACCAAAAAAGTTTATAACTATTATTTATAAAACTAGCTTACTTGTTTTTGATGTGATTTAATATTTGAATAAGAGCATCGTAACACAACGCAATATGCGTGCGTCGACAATGCTTACTGTCACTACACTCTAAATCAATTGGAACATGTGTAAATAGGGAAGTTACATCAAGAGACACCAACATTGATGCTTCATCAGTAATTTTAATTGCTCTAATTTCTTTAGCAATCTGCAAAATTGTTTTTGATTTAGTAATTGATCGAACCGTAGCGCCGAAAACATTGGAAATTTATTATTAATCTTGAAAAATTGATTTTTGGCCAGAAATAGCGGGCTCCCGGACCAGTGTGCGCGGTGGCTCCTGTGCAGGCGTTGAAGTCACCATAACGTCAGCCCGGTTAGGCTCGCGCTCGTGTTCCCCGTCGAACGGCCGCGGCCGGGCGACCGGTTCACGCGTTTCATTCAGTGAGACAGACGTCAATGTTGCATCTATTCACGTACACGGCCACAATACATCATAGGCTACCTGTTCCCCGATGAAAGACCGGTCACCGGTCGGTCTTGCCCGCGTTTTCAAAGTAAACAGAACCCACTTATACACAGAAGGAACCGGGCGGGAGACGAGTCGACCGTCCCAGCCACGGGACAGAGACGGACGGACGCGGACGGCGCGAACAGTAAAACAATTCGTCGTTCAATAAAGGGGAAGTGCTAAAAAGGATTTTACAACGAGCGCTCACGGCCGAAGAAAGAATGATTGTTAACGCCCCGGACCTGCGAAGTGGGATTAGCGATTCTTTTCTCGGAACCCGGGCCACTTCTCTTTTTCTGTTTGCGTTTATGATGCGTAGAACCGTGATTTGCATAAATCGACGCGATGATTTTAGCGGGACACAGCACTCCTCGCTTGCAACTGACCGCGACGAGACGCGCCTAAACGATCCTCCGCCGTTTCGCGCGTGTTTTCTGCACGAATGTACCGCCTTAAACAAATCTCGGTTCCTCCGGGTTCAGGAAGAGGTGCTTAACCTTCAGAGTGGGCCGCTCTAAAATATCGCATTTTATACAGGGTGAATTCGATAAAGCAGGACACCTAAATATCTTCCTTACTTTTCGTTGTACAAAAAAACTTCGTAGGACAAAGTTACACTGTTTGAAGGGCCACATATAACGGTGTAAGGGAAAAAAATTTCAAGGTCATTTTTATGGGATTCCAAGGTTATCGATGTTTTTTTAAATGGAATGATCCCAGATAGCACAAAGACGTCTGTTATATTTGTGTTGTGATTAGCAAAACATATTGACAACATAAGCATGCCTATGAAGTGATAACCATTTATGGAATCTCCAAAGTGATGTTAGATCGGATACATGCCCTTTGCTTACGCGGCTTATGGCAATTTTAATGATTCCGGATGTGTTGTAAATAAATGAGCAGAAAATATTTTACTCTACAATATAAACTGGATTGTGAGTGCATATGAAAGCCGTTTAAATGTTTGTTGATAATGTTACGACCAAACATAAATAAGGAGTTTGAGTATGCTTACATGGTGCTGTTGTGTTGGCTAGCCAGGCATCTCTTATAGATACATAATACCATTTAGACGTTCCCACGAACGTCCCCTGGACAGCCTCCAAACGCCTTCTGAACGGCCCATGTTACAAAACTGTACATCTTAAAGACGTCTTTTAAACGACCTTTCGACGTCTTTGGGACGTCTTTTAGGCGACTTTAAGACGACTTTGGGACGACTTTTAGGCGACTTTAAGACGACTTTAAGACGACTTTTCGACGACTTTAAGACGATTGTAAGATGACTTTAAGACGACTTTTCGACGACTCTTAGGCGACTTTAAGACGACTTTTCGACGACTTTAACACGATTGTAAGATGACTTTAAGACGACTTTTAGACGACTTTAAGACGACTTTTAGACGACTTTAAGATGACTGTAAGATGACTTTTCCACGACTTTTAGGCGACTTTAAGACGAGTTTTAGACAATTTTTAGACGTCTTAAAGACGACTTAAAGACGACTTTTAAAGACGTTTTTAAAACGTCTCATTTCAGCCGTCTTTGGGGCGTTCATGGAGTCTTCCAGGCCCAGAAATGTTAATTAAATGTACATATGGGATTTGTCATCTGAAAATAAGAGACTGGAAGGGTCCCAGTCCCTTTTCGCACGACAAATCGTATATGTATATTTAATGAACATGGCTGGACCCGTAAAACTTTATGAACGTCCCAAAGATGGTTAGAATAAGGCGTCTTTAAGACGTCTGGAAGTATGACGTCTTTAAAACGTCCCGGAAAAGACGTCTTTTTAGGACGTAAGACGTTCAGACCTAAAATGGACCTAAAATGAACATCTTTAAGACGTCATGTGCTATCTGGGTAATGTTGTAGCTGACAAAATAACGAATTCATGCATTCAACCCAGAAAAATGGTATAAATAAAATTCAACGTGTAAAATTCATTTGATGTATTTCTGTTACGTCAAATGTTCAAAAATATTCCCTTGAGCTGCTATACATTCATTCAGCCGTGAAGTTACAGAACGTACTGCTGTGTAATTCATTTCTGAGGAAATCGACGCACAAGCCTGGACGGTTCTTTCTTTCATGTCGTCTATAGTCGTTGGTGGTTCACTATAAACATCGTCTTTCAGTTTCCCCATAGATAAAAATCAAGGGGTGTAAGGTCTGGTGCGCGGGCTGGTCATAGTACGGGTCCGTTACGTCCAATCCAACGATTTAGAAACTTGTTATTTAAGAATTGTGTTACGACACGGGAAGAATGGGCCGGACATCCGTCATGTTGATACCACATATCTTCACGAATGTTCAAGGGTGTATTTTCCTGGAGAATTGGTAACGATTCTCGTAAAAATGTAATGTATTTTTCTACATTTAATGTTCCGGTAATAAAGTGAGGCCCAATTATTTGGTTATCTAAAATTCCGCACCAAACATTGACGGACCATGGTCTTTGTTTGTCGACTGTCCGTAACCACCGCGGATTTTCAGATGACCAATAATGCAGGTGTTTTAAATTTATTTTCCCGTGATTTATAAACGAAGCTTCATCGGTAAATGAATCGCTTGATTAAAAAATGCTTTATCGTTTATCAATTGTCTCAATCCCCACTGGTAAAAGTTTATACAATTTACGAAGTCTCTACCATGAAGTTCTTGATGAATTGATAGGTGAAAGGGGTGAAATTTGTGTTCCTGGAGTATTTGTACTACACATTTTTGACTAATGCCACTTCCTCGTGCGATTTGCCTCGTACTAGCATGAGGGTTTGTATTCCCTGCTGCTAGAACATTAATTGTGTTTGCTTCATTGCTTACAGTCCTCACCTTTGTACGTTTTTTATTTTCGACACTACCAGTTTCACGGAATTTATTTATCAAATTGGAGTAAACGGAAACTGATGGACAATTACGATTAGGAAATCGGTCCTTGTACAACTGCACAGCTTCTCTTAAACACTGTCGACTTTCTCCATAAATGAAAATCGTATCAATCTTATCTTCCTTCGAGAAACGCATTGTGAAACGTTCATCGATAAACTGATCGAGAAATCTTAGAAACTGTGGAAATCTGATAGCAAGAAGGTGTTCCGAGTAATTAGTAGTGGATAAACACGATTCTGTACGAACGTAGAAGTGACGGTATATCATAATTGTCCTCCTGTCAACACCGAATCTGTTATTATGTTGTGTATTGCGATACATTTGAATGTACATTCATTTGAAGGTCATATTGTGTTAGATGCATGAATTCGTTATTGTGTCAGCTACAACATTACGTTAACGAAAATATATCATTCCATTTAAAAAAACATCGATAACCTTGAAATCTCATAAAAATGACCTTGAAATTTTCTTTTCCCTTACACCGTTATATGTGGCCCTTCAAACAGTGTAACTTTGTCCTACGAAGTTTTTTTGTACAACAAAAAGTAACGGAGATATTTAGGTGTCCTGCTTTATCTTAGGGATCCTGGAAGACCAATCTACGAAATCGAAATTCTCGAGAAGAAAAGAACAAATTAATTGTCTTTATCGGTCGTATTGAAATTCTCTACAGATCTAGATCAATTACGCTACGATATCCTGAAGTCTGCGGCAAGGAATAGTTGATTTTTGCCTCGGAGCGGAGGATCTCTCGAGCAGCGAAATGAATTGCCGGTTCGCTTTGCTTTTTTTCACGGGACGATCGTTTTTACGCCAGGAGCGTGCAATTTCGCTAAAGATCCACAGGCTACTCATTAGTGGTTTTTCAGTAGAGTTGTGGGGAGGGGAGGGGGACGCCGAGTGAAACAGAGTGAAAAGCAATTTATCTTTTAGCTAGCAATGCGTCTCGATCGCGGGGCAAACTTTCACCGAGGCGCGCGGTGCGTGCGTGCTCTCCGCGCGTTTAAAAATGATTATCGCCGTTTACCATTAATTACGAGATCGCGGGGAGCGAACGGAATCGAAAAATTGTCCGGGGCAATTACGGGTCCGGCGCGGCGGACTCGTTGGTCGCGTTCCGAGTCGCTTGGGCGCCGACGAGCTATCGACGAGCCGTTCTCGAGCTCTCTCTCTCGAGAGAGAGATTGCCGGCAGGAAACGCGAGCAGGCGTCGTGATAACGGTATCGAATGTGTTACGCATATACGAGGCTGGCTCGCGGAGGTTATCGGTGGTTTAAACGATCGGCCGACGATCAGAACGAGCACCAGCCTCTAATTTACGTCACGGAGCAACGCTAATCGGCCGAGCCCAAGGATTTTCGCGAGACGTCCGCCAAGCCGGCCTCCTTCCAGCTCTTATCACTCTGTCTTACGGAAGCCGTGTCACGATTATTCTCGAACCATCCGCATCGGTTCGATTAGTCGACCTTGTCGCCTCGAGACGTGTTCATCGGCCTCTGCCATACCGCATTGGAAATTAATATAAATATCTCCTATTATATAATCTATTTTATATGTATATTATAATAATTGAAGAAATATAATTATATATAACTAATTATATAACTATAATTATATGTATATAACTGTTCTTATATATAGTAATCTTATATAATCTAAATAAATTATATAATTAAGTTTTATTCTTCTCACTATAAAAATTATTCATTATAAAATCAATATTATATTATATATGCATATTATATGTGTATGCAATGATATTTGGTCCCCTCAGGGTTTCAAATTCATTCCACCACTTCTCCCTTTACCAATCCTCAACTATCGCCTAATTTCCAATTTCAGCGGGACCTACTTTTTATTAAGGTGGGTTTCGAACCAACTATTTTGCCAACAACACGTGAAACGCACCCAGAGGGTCACTTCCCGGCTTTTTACCGAGCGGTCACCCATCCTAGGTGCGGACCCCGTCCTACGCCGTTTAACTTCGGTGATCGAACGAGAACCGGTATTTTCAGCGAGGCAATGGTCGTTGACTATATGCATATATATGTATTATACATATATTGTACATATATTCCCACAATTAATATTATTCTTCATATAAATATTATAAATATTCTATAAATTATTAAATTATACATAATTTGAAGGTTTTTAACATCTATGAAATCACAATTCAATATTTTAAATGTAAACTATTTAAATAAAAATATATTAAATTTAAAAATATTAAATTTAAAGGTAATCAATATAAAATTGATACAATACAATTAATTATTTTCCTTCTAGAAATTTTTAAATAATAATTAGATTCACCATGCTGGATATAACAAAATAAATATAAAGAATAAATTACTCCTAAAAAACAAAATATAAATAATATAATTATTATTAATTCTGATCAAATTATTAACCCAATGAATAATATAATTTCCCCAATTAAAAAAGAAGAATGTCCTACGCAATGTAGCAGTCACTCTTCTGTTGATAACCGGGTACCGATTTTCGACTTTCAGCCAGATATTTATAATCAAAAATTATTTTATATATTACATATTTTCATTTTATTTTACTTTTAACACTGAACCTACCGAGCATTAAAAGCCATTCAAATGTTTTTGCTTGTAAAGATGACAAGGCTCTATTTATTTAGATTTTGAGCAACTTTTATCTGAATATGTGTGTGGGTAAAAAAATTTGTTGAATCAATTTCCATGTAAGCAACTTTACAATTTCAATAATTGTAAAATGAAAAATATAAAACCGGTCATTTCACCGACAGCGGTAGGTTTAACGTTAACTGCAAGTTTCTTGATTCTATTATGGTAGAAATCGGAATTTTTGATCGTCCTAGTTCTTGATTTACGTCTCTAGACAGCGGATCGCTATGCAAAATACAACATTTTCAACCTAAATTGCAACAAACTTAAGTGAAATATGTTAGAAATTTATTTTCTTTAATTTGCAGAAAAATCCGCAGCGTAGATGGTGCATTAAGCGGTGACCGTCTATGAAATTTGCGTTTTTATAAACAATTTTGGTAATTATTTACATTAGGGGCTTTCTCACCGATTTTCGATTTTGAAAATCCGTAGCGCAGACGCAGTATTATTGGAACGCGAGTACTCACGCGTTATAATCGCGACATCTCTGTATATTTAGAAGAAGTTATTTGTTTTGAAGTTGCGATTATGATGGCGCTCGGCCCTTGTGTGCGTGTGTGTATGTATGCATGGTTGCCGCGGTGCGCGGCTCTTCCTTCTTCTCCATTTGAGCTTCGAGTGAACAGGACGTGTACAATTGTTATACCTCAATCGTTAAATTACAACAACTATAAACGGCTAGCCGTCGATAAAATTTCCGTGTTTCCATCCATCCGCGAAAGTCGAGAAGTGAAAACAGCCGGGCAACCGCTGCAGCCAGACGACGAGAGACCGTTCGTTCGCTCTCCGCACTGACCGATTCTCAGGAATGGGAAAGTCGCCGATAACAATCATCGCTTAACAATATCGCGCGAGGAATAAACGTTTCATTACCTACCGGCTATCGGCTGTCATATACTCTCGTGCGCGCGGTGGTCACGGTGTTGCGGAACCGCAAGGAATTACGCGGACCGTTTTAACCCCCTCCCGCGAACGCAAAAACAGCGAATTCAGCAAACAATAACCGCGCAATATTTTCCCGTAGTAAATTCTCTTTTATGGTCGCCGCGCGCGTTCTTTCCGTCCGAGCCCCCTCCGCGCGACACGGAACAAACGTTGTTTCGCAACGAATCGCTGCGTGATCTATGGGGAACGTGGAAAATTTGATCGGTCGCTGGAGGAAAATTCATTGAACCTCTCTTGATATGCACGTGTCTTTAGTTATGCGAACGTTCACCGTAAATCATTGCTCTATGATCGTGCTGCTGAAGCTTATGCGAATTTTATATGGATGCAGATGTATTAAAGAAACCAACCTATTTTCTGCTGCTAACCCTCGGACTCCTGCGAGTTCTAGGGTAAATGTACCTACAGTTAAACTTGTTTAAACGCACTTAAAAATATACGAATTTTCATGATTACATGAATGAATAGGTCAGTTGATGTTGTCAAGGCGGGGCTATTTACTATGCTCGACCTTTACTTTCAATCACTATGCTTCGTAATTATCCGCATTTACACGCCAGTCTATGTCGCAGAGCGAAACGTGTTACACCAACTTCTACAAATGTGAAATTCCTTTAAACGCAGTGCTTTTTTCCCCAAATATTGATAGGAATTATACAGGGTGAATTCGATAAAGCAGGACACCTAAATACCTCCATTACTTTTCGTTGTACAAAAAAACTTCGTAGGACAAAGTTACACAGTTTGAAGGGCCACATATAACGGTGTAAGGGAAAAAAAATTTCAAGGTCATTTTTATGAGATTTCAAGGTTATCGATGTTTTTTTAAATAGAATGATATATTTTCGTTAACGTAATGTTGTAGCTGACAAAATAACAATTCGTGCATGTAACACAATATGACCTTCAAATGACCTTCAACCCAGAAAAATGGTATAAATAAAATTCAACGTGTAAGATTCATTTGATGTATTTCTGTTACGCAAAATGTTCAAAAATATTCCCTTGAGCTGCTATACATTCATTCAGCCGTGAAGTTACAGAACGTACTGCTGTGTAATTCATTTCTGAGGAAATCGACGCACAAGCCTGAACGATTCTTTCTTTCGTGTCGTCTATAGTCGTTGGTGGTTCACTATAAACATCGTCTTTCAGTTTTCCCCATAGATAAAAATCAAGGGGTGTAGGTCGGGTGAGCGAGCTGGCCATAATACGGATCCGTTACGTCTAATCCAACGATTTGGAAACTTGTTATTTAAGAATTGTGTTACGACACGGGAAGAATGGGCCGGACATCCGTCATGTTGATACCACATATCTTCACGAATGTTCAAGGGTGTATTTTCCAGGAGAATTGGTAACGATTCTCGTAAAAATGCAATGTATTTTCTGCATTTAATGTTCCGGTAATAAAGTGAGGCCCAATTATTTGGTTATCTAAAATTCCGCACCAAACATTGACGGACCATGGTCTTTGTTTGTCGACTGTCCGTAACCACCGCGGATTTTCAGATGATCAATAATGCAGGTTTTTTAAATTTATTTGCCCGTGATTTATAAACGAAGCTTCATCGGTAAATAATACTTGATTAAAAAATGCTTTATCGTTTATCAATTGTCTCAATCCCCACTGGTAAAAGTTTATACGATTTACAAAGTCTCTAACATGAAGTTCTTGATGAATTGGTAGGTGAAAGGGGTGAAATTTAATGCCACTTCCTCGTGCGATTTGCCTCGTACTAGCATGAGGGTTTGTATTCACTGCTGCCAGAACATTAATTGTGTTTGCTTCATTCCTTACAGTCCTCACCTTTAATATTAAGGATTTTATCGATCGAAATTTTATATTATTATATGTGAAGAATTATCGGCGTAAGGTTCGATCAGTTGAAACAAGTAGCTATGTTATGTTCTTTAAAACGTTACGATTCGGATGTGAATCTGTACAACGTTTATTTGGCCACGTTTTGCTAAAAATTGTGAAGGAACAGGAGGTGGTGTTTCGTCCTAGACCTGCTGGAGGACTCATCAGTAAAGCTATCCAGCGGGCCCTGCCTTAGACACAACCGTGTCGAAAGACTTTTTGAAGAAAGTTATTAATATACTGATTGATGACATTTCAGTAGCTAGCGAGAAAGGTTTCGATGATGTGTACCTCTAGCGGACGGAAAAATATACAGGGTGTCCCAAAACTTCTGCCTAAGCGGGAAATGGGAGGTTCCTTGGGTCATTTGAAGCGACATTTTCCTTTACAAAAATGGCGTTTGCGGCTTTGTTTAGGAGATATTAACGAAAAACACGGACCAATCACAGCGCGAGCTAGACCGGCGAGCCGGCTGGCGAGCGTTGTCGGTACGCCACGATGTCGCATCAAACAAGAGTTTCTCGATTATATCCCTGATTTCAATGAGCTTTGGATATGTTGTCAAGACCATGATTCTGAACAACATATCCCTTTAGACTTTTTGCCTTGCGGCTTTAGTTTACGAGATATTTGTAAAAACTTATTGAAAGTCGTTCGATTATCATACTACTATCTCCTCTCCGATTTCAATGAGCTTTGGATATGTTGTCAAGACCATGATTCTGAACAACATTTCCCTTTAGACTTTATGCCTTGCGGCTTTAGTTTACGAGATATTTGTAAAAACTTTTAAACTTGGTTATTGAAATCGGTGAGATCCACATCATTTTTACCCGATTTACGACAACTTTACCCGAACGAGAGAAGAAGCAGAAACTGAGCGTATTAAAAACTCACTTATTCAGCCGTAAATCCATTTGCTGCTTCGAAATGTGTGCCACTGGATCATTCGGTGACGAACTGCACAGATGTCTTCAGGTGTACGACATTACCGAAAGGTTGTACGGTCAGGTCAACGAACTGCACAACTGGTGGTAGACAACAGGTATACGACAGCCCAGGGGATGTGCGGTGAAGTTAACAATCCGGACTTTTCACTTTCACTTTGACACAGATTCCATGAAATTTTTCCACAGTCAATATTTTAATAATATTTATTCTAACAACAATCCAACAACATGTAACAATTCTAAATGAAGAACATTCCGAATTTCACTTTTCACTGTACACTCGAAACGATTTCGCAATGGGAACATTTCACGGCGACAGTTAATGCACTAAAATCCATGGACTTGGACTGACTGCAGTTTTCTCAAAAAGCTTCGACCACCTCCAAATATCCCCACTACGAAGACGAATTAAGGATACAGGAACATTATGAAAAAACACGTGTTTTGCAGAAGTAGAAAGTACAGCCTTTCCTCTACGATAGGAAACAGGGATCTTCGTCTCCGCGGAAGGGATTGTGCCATAAATCAGAACTCTACAGTTGCTCGAGAGTATACGTAAGTAACCGAAACGGAAAAATTTTCTCCTGCACATGTCGAGTTTAGGAAGTCCTAGGAGAAAGGACCAAGGCTTTATTGCACGGTTTAACTGCATCGACGCTGTACTGTGTCTTGCGGACATCTCTGTGCCATTGTCCTGCATCGTCCCTCAGACATCGCGGCTAAACTGCCTCAAGAAGGTCAAGCGACGCACACCGGCAATCTTTTAGGAGTTAATTGCACGGTCCAAAAAGACTTCCTAATTTCGACATGTGCCGGAGAAAATTTTTACGTTTCGGTGCTATGCGGATACTCTCGAGCAACTACAGAGTTCTTATTTATGGCACAATCCCTTCCGCGGAGACGAAGATCCCTGTTTTCTATCGTAGAGGAAAGACTATACTTTCTTCTTCTGCAAAACACGTGTTTTTTCATAATGTTCCTGTATCCTTAGTTCGTCTTCGTAGTGGGGATATTTGGGGGTGGTCGAAGCTTTTTGAGAAAACTG
>CM052221.1:9764047-9818992 GCA_028454225.1 Lasioglossum leucozonium | reverse complement strand
TTGTTTGTTGCGACATCGCGGCGCGCGGCGTACAGACAACGCTCGACTCCCGGCGCGCCGGTCTAGGTCGCGCTCTGATTGGTCCGTGTTTTTCGTTAATATCTCCTAAACAAAGCTGCAAACGCCATTTTTGTAAAGGAAAATTTCGCTTCAAATGACCCAAGGAACCTCCCATTTCCCGCTTACGCAGAAGTTTTGGGACACCCTGTATAGACATGCTGGATGGTGTGTTAATCCCATTTTTAGAGGATGTAGTTGGAGAAAACGAATTTATATTTCAACAGGACAACGCAGCGGTTCATGTTTCCAGATATTCCCGTGAATCCTTCAAGGAACGGAATATACCTATAATGGAATGGCCAGCATGTAGCCCTGTCATGAACCCCATAGAAACTTTACTGGCTACACTGGTCAGAAAAGTTTATGCCAATGGTCGTCAGTTCACCAATACAGACAATTTAAAAGAAGAAATTAAACGCCGCTGAGAAGAAATTCCTAATATCATTATTAAAAATCTTATAAACTCAATGCCAAATCGAATTTTAACCTTAATTCAAAGCAATGGCGGTCATACAAAATATTAAATGTGTAATGTCGATGCATTTTTAATTTTAAATTGTTCCGTTTACATGTGCGTTTACACAAATTTCGCTCACTGTTTTACTGCGGGTGTATTGGGGAGATTAAAATACGTAGAAATAAACAGTTCGCCCTGAATAAATTTTTACAATTCAATGGGAATGTATTCTCGTTAGCGAGGCAAAAACAAACTGTCAATTTTTATAATATCATTTGAAAAAACATTCTTCATTTTTCTCCTATCTCGATCGCGAAAGGACTGTTGTTCACATGATTGTACATTTTTTAAGTTGTTTTAAATTGCATAGGGGAAATTTTTATTATTATTTAGGCACCTACTTCGATACAATAAAAATATAAAAAGAAACTTCTCTTTTTTTAATAAAAAAATTAAGCCCCCGACATTACGTACATGAAGGACAAACTCAATTACTACTGCACAAAAGTCACTAGGAATGTTCCTAATGCTAACAAAATTAGAAGAAGGGGAATTAACCTTCCCTTAAGTAGAAGGGGAAGGTAGAGTGGGGACACGAGTTTTAATCTCGCGATACTGCTCCGGCATAGCATACAGAGGGTTAATGAGAAATCAATAGAAAGAGTAATAAACGGAACCGTGCGTAATTACGTTGAATGTATACTCCCCGCGATTGTTTGTACTTTTTCAACCGGTCTTGGACATTTAGTTGGACGTTAACAGTTCTCCAGCAGGACAGGAAATTGTATGTTCGTGATGAATATTCGCGCGAAAAAAAATGTTGAATATTCATCAGCTTCACGACACATATTTATCAAATTCAATTTGAAGTCCTTACGTGTACCTACGATAAGGTAAAGCGTCAATGGCTGCTAAGTATATTTTATATTTATGAGAGCAGTCCGAGCATACATCATCATTGAAGGAAAACATATTCCCTCTGCTGATGGACTGGACAAGTAAAAATAAAATAAGATCACAGCTGATCTATTCGAAAAAAAGGCTGCCCATAATGTAAATGCATATGGGCCGTGGTCGCCTAATAAGGATTTGCAAATGAGTTCGACTTATGGCAACCCATACATATATTAAGGGAATAAATAAAATGCGTGAAACGCGGCGGATGGTTCAGCGAAAAAGTATCGAGGCGCTGACCTCAGGGAAAACACGTCGTTAATTTTTTTCCCGGCCGTAAACTCATCGAACGCAGTTTTAGCGAACGTAATTAACACGATTATTCGATAATTTATCGACATTCGAAATGTGTCAAGGACTCGGGTGTATTAGCAGAGTGGTCAGATGAGAAGGATTAACCCCTCTCTTCCGATACTGTCACTGACACTGTGACGCATGCTCGATGAAGGCGGAGCGCGTCACGTGACCGGGCCGCATAGTGGTCTAAAACGCGAAATTTAGCGACATTTCGTTATAACTAGACAGCGGATTTTATGCATTTATGACAAAAATGGGTACAAACAATTTGCAGCAGTGGTCCTATTAAAAGAAATTGAAGGACATCAGCGTATTAATTTCAGTTTGACAAGATAATTGAGACAAAAACAAATTTTTTATTTCGCTCCTGTGTCATGTAATCAATGCAAACATTTTCTATTTTGCATAAAGTTCCGCAGTCTAATTATAACTCTTGAACCGTAAGAGATATCGGCATGAAATTTGCACTAAAATTCTTTTAAAAAATAGTCAATTTTAACTGTAGACAAGTAAAAATTTTTTTATTTTCTTAAACGATAATTTTGAATTAATTTTCATACAATCTTCCAAACTATTTTTGGCTTTCTAAATTTTATATTTACGTTTTTTTTCATACATGTAATGTTTTATAGAATACGTAAAATATAAATTCGAGAAATCTTTTTGTAATCAACACATACAAAATGTACCGAGATGGTAAAACCGCCTCACGAGCGTGTCAAAAAATAGTTTTTATAATAATTTATAATAATTATAAATAATTTTTTCAATTCAATTGTTTTAAAATAATGTCCATACTAGATATCACGATCTTTGTTATTTCGTATCATTTCAATGAATCTTACACGTTGAATTTTATTTATACCATTTTTCTGGGTTGAAGGTCATATTGTGTTACATGCATGAGTTCGTTATTTCGTCAGCTACAACATTACGTTAACGAAAATATATCATTCCATTTAAAAAAACATCGATAACCTTGAAATCTCATAAAAATGACCTTGACATTTGCTTTTCCCTTAGACCGTTGTATGTGGCCCTTCAAACAGTGTAACTTTGTCCTACGAAGTTTTTTTGTACAACGAAAAGTAACGGAGACATTTAGGTGTCCTGCTTTGTCGAATTCACCCTGTATACGAGACAGTTAGTTTTTGGGAAAAATGTCACTAAATTTCGCGTTTTGGACCTCTGTGGGCCGTGGCGGAAACGTGGAAGAATAGCGTCGTAGTAGGGGAAGGTAGAGTTGGGACACGAGTGTTAATCCGGCGACCCTGTACACTAGTAGATTAATTTCACACGCTGCGCGAATAATGGCGAATCACTGGCTGCAATTCGCCCGGTGCGGTCCACGGTCTTGCACGATCCGGCGAAACGTAATTTTCCCCACTAGAAAAAAAAAGCTGTTCCGATATTGAATCTCGTCGCAGGCAAAATGCAATTCTCGCCGGCTCCCGGTGAACCGCGGATCCGGTTCATCCGGCTGCCTCTTCGGCGTCGTGTATTGTGTAATCCGGCCTGCACAAAGCGGCCCTGGTCTGGCGCGCGTACACTTGAGCCTATTTACACCGTAAAAACTGGACTACCTAACCGAGCGTGTCTAAACCGAAATCATTTAATCGAGTCACGATTAATGGACACAATTAGCCTCGGCGGGGAAGCGTCGGCGTGTTCACTGACAACGGGCGGATCGTGATCGGCGAAATCAGGTTGCCGGGGCGACCTCGCCGGTCCAGAAAAAGAACTTTCTTCGCGTGATACGCCTTCCTCGATCCTTTCAACGCCGCGCCGCCGCGCCGGCCCGCGTTCGCGTACAGTGGACCCAGAAAGTGTTTCAACGCCCTGCATTTCCGATTTTCGAGAAATTCTAGGCTAGGCCAGTTAATCTGACGCCAACACAGCACAGCTGCTTTTGCATTTTTTTAACTCTTTTTACTATTCGCATTGCGAGAAAGCTCTATCTCCAAATAAAATGAAACGTTATAAACAGTCTAATTTCATTGCAAAAGAATTTAAAAAATTTTAACTTTTTGTTAGATTCTATGCTGGTTGGTGCCGAGGATCTGTATAAACTGGAGCGATAAGGTAAAAACTCGACACAGTGTATGCATCAGTAAACATCAATGCTAAATAAAATGTTTGTTGTGAGTAATAATAAATCAATATTACATATTTTTAGTAGCCAGATAACTAAATATAAATATAATAATACAAAAATTTTGTTTCAGTAACGTTATACTAGCTACACGATCAACTTGATCTGTAATAGAGCTGTTTGACGCTTGGCGTGCATCATGGCGATCTACATAAAACTGTGATCAAACGATGATTATTATTATGTGCAAATATTGTTTGTAGAAAAGAAACTTGTTTCTATGTTTTTCATCATGTTTTATATTGATGTCATTCGATTTATTGCAGTTAGAAGCTAAAAATCGTGAAAATCTGCAATTTTTATCATCTTTAAACGTTTGTAGCTCATTGCAACCGATTCTCGACCGATTTCGATGAAATTTTCAAAATATGTTTAATTGAAACTTTTTTATAAACTTCTCAACAAAAAAATCTAAGTCGTATGGTCCAATATTAAAACACTCTTTAAGAATGTTCGAATATTTCAATGGGAGTCACTGTATCGTCCAAAAATTAATTGCATATGTAATTTCACAATATTCTCCACTAAGACACCATTTAACACACGTTTTCTGAGGAAATTTTTGTATGTACAAGATGGTAATAACGCAGTTTTTTGATTTTCAAATTTTAATTATTATACCAGCCTGGAGGGTCCTCTTAAATACATTATTACTTGCGTATAGAAATTGTATTGTCGTGACTTTGTCCAATAGTATAGCTCTCTCTCTAAAATTCCGGGACAGTTTGACAGTCAACCGGGATTCCTCACAGCAACTCAATTCCGGGACAATCTCGGCCAATCCGAGGCGGTTGGCAACCCTAATTGCAGTAGATAACTGGTTCCTCGTGACGTCAACTACAACATTATACAGTAAAAATTAGTGACATTTGAAACATTAAGGTGTCCATAATTTTTTAAAGAAAAACGTTTGTTTCTCCAAGTTTCTGCATCGAGAATTATAGTTTGGTTGGGAACATTTTGTTGTCGGATTGTTGGGAGTGAATAATTGTGGTGAGTGTTGAACATTTAAACCGACTGACTGGCCAAAAATGTTTTAATTGATTATTCGATATATTTTACTTTAATGTTTTATTACGTGTAATCATAGTGCAATAGATTTTCATTTAGATGTTTCATGAACAATTTTCGTTCTAACATAAAATTCATATAGGGGTGTTAATTAGAAGTATATTAACATTTTTAAAAATTGGTAGAAATATAATTATAGTGGCTCATGGTTTATGTTCATCAGGTTTATTTTTTTTTGGTAAATATTTGTTATCAAGAAAGTAATAGTCGTGTTAATATTAATTAATAAAGGGATAATAAATTATTATACCTAAAATAAGATTAATATGATTTTTATTATGTACATCTAATATATCTGCTCCTATTTCTTTAAATTTAATTGGGGAAATTATATTATTAATTGGGTTAGTAATTTGATCAGAATTAATAGTAATTATGTTATTTATATTTTGTTTTTTAGGAGTAATTTATTCCTTATATTTATTTTGTTATATTCAGCATGGGGAATCTAATTATTATTTAAAAATTTCTAGAAGGAAAATGATTAATGATGTTGTATTAATTTTACATTGATTACCTTTAAATTTAATAGTTTTAAATTTAATATATTTTTATTTAAATAGTTTAAATTTAAAGTATTGAATTGTGATTTCAAAGATATTAAAAACCGTTTTAAAAATATTATTCATATTTATATACATTTATAATGCACATGTATATTAAATATTATATGCATATACTGCATATTTAAAAATATGCAGTTCAGGTATTGAATGTGCAGTCTATACATTGAAAATAACAGGAAAAAAACAATTTATTTGATCCACCCATCTACAAGAAGTAAAATCTCTTTGTGAAGTGTTCGTCTTATTATTATTAATTTATCACGTTAACACAGGGCGTTCGTTTATTTTGCCTGAAGATGGGCGAGCGGTAATAATTATAAATCTTGAGGTGTATGAGACACGCGTGTAGATACCAAGCTCTATTGGATTTATTACCAAAAAAAAAAAAAATGGCACAACAGCGTTCGCTATTTAGTAAGGGAACCGTGGTGCATTTAATTATGCGTCAGGTGGCTTCATCTTATCTGTACGCGGTATAACGCGTCGTTAAATATGCAACGCGAAGTTCGTTTAGAGAGATACATAAAAGAAACGGCAACGTTATCGGTATCGCGCGGGTTACAGCGTAGAAACATTTTTGTAAAGTAAAATTCTAATTGTCGAAGTTGTATATTTTGTTACGGGCATGAATAATGAATAATGTTCGTTAACCGAATGACGATATTGATAACCGTTAATGGCTCATAAATCTCGAATATGATGACTTTAAAGTCATTATTGACTGTTTAGCTGGTAGCTATTAATGGCGGATAACGTGACATTTATCATACATGTATTAACTAGTTATCCAATTGAATGTCACCGCATTCCAACGAACAACTTTCATGACCTTCTCCTGTCGATATTAAAAAGGTATTTGCGAAATAAAAGAACGAACGTAGACCACGAATTTCAAACAATTTTAATACAAATTCTTATATTGTTCATGCAAATCCGAAGACTAATATCGCTCGTATCTTTACAAACAGGTCACAAGCGTTTGTCACACCGACACAATAAATTAGATGCGAGTCTACGCACGCGATATTTATGTTAATTGTTGTCGCGCATAATTCGGTCGAAACACAAGTTAGTCAGAACTTCACGCCAACGATAATATTATACGTTCCCTACAAACTTTGTTTGGACAATTTAATCATTTTTCCATTGTGAGTACCGTTCGAAAATATTTTCGTTTCACAAGAGTCTAGCTTATAAACTCCCTTCGATTGCCTAGTCAAATCAGTGTATTTTTTTAATCCTTTTAAGTACAGTGACTCCCAAAAATATTCGGACACTAGGTATAACTAACTTTATGATTTGATAATTCGATTGTTGATAAAGCAATCGCCCTGGGAATTGTTTCTAGCAATAAAACATTTATTAATGTTGATAAACATATATGCTTTATTTGAAAAATATACATACGTTTCATAGTAAAAATTATTAAACGAAATAATGGACCATTTGTGGCTCACAATAATATTCGGACACGTATTATATTTCTCTGTCGATTTCTCTTATGTACGAGGGAGAAAAGCAAAATTATTCGGAAATTGAACAAAATCCACGCTTAAGTGCTCCAAAACTAGTTAGTGAGATATTAGAAGAAAGCTCGAAAAATGTGTCAGCCGAAACAGTTCGGAGAACGCCGAGGCAAACTGGTTACAATGGAAGAGTAGCTAGGAAGAAACCATTTATCAACGAAAAGAATAGGAATAAACGAAAAACCTTTGCAAGTGAGCTAATTTCTAAGGATGAGACATGGTGGAAGGATGTGATATTTGCTGATGAAAGCAAATTCAATCTGTAGAATTCCGACGGAAGAACTATGGTGTGGCGGAAAGCGAATAAAGAGTTTAATTTTGAAAATACAAGAGGACAGTGAAACACGGCGGAGACAGCGTAATGATCTGGGGTTGCATTTCGTCATATGGAGTCGGTAACCTAGTGTTTATTGACGGTATCATGGAGAAAAATCATTATTTAAATATACTCGAAAATAATTTAGTTCAAAGTGCTGAAAAAATGGGGCTTAATAATAATTTTAAGTTTTACCAAGACAACGACCCCAAGCACAAGTCACGTATTGTGCAAGAATTTTTATTATACCGCTGCCCGAAAATTCTTGATCCGCCGCCCCAATCACCGGACCTTAATCCTATCGAGAATTTATGGGATGAATTGGATAAAAAAATTCGAAAAACTCCAATTACATCGATTGCCGAATTAAAACAAAGACTTGCAACTGAGTGGTCGAATATAACTGTTGAATATTTAAAAAAAATTACAAATAATATGCCAAACAGGTTAAGACGTGTTCTTAAACAAAATGGTTATTACACGAAGTACTAACAAATTTTATAATGCTAAATTACATTATCTAAATAGAAAAATTAACAATGTCCGAATATTTTTGTGAGCCACTGTATGTTGATTAGGGTGGACCTTAGGTATACCTGCTAAAATTCTATCTAGTAAGAAAAAAATTTTTGCAAAAAAGTTGAAACTAATCGTACAAGAGGGAGCACATTCAGGTTAAAGTTTGGATAATGTTTTAATTATCGATAGTTTTAAATTTCAGCCGCTCGTTTTCCTCATAAATTACGATGCAATTAATTAGATGAAACTTTTTTTTATAATTTACAATGTAACGATAATGTGAATCGCCGTCAGATGGTTTCGTCTGACTGTGCGGCAAGACAGAGTCAACAAGAGGTTGATCGTCGAAAGAAGTCGACCGATCCGAGGCGGTGCGGTGCCCCGATAAATCGATCCTCGACAAATTAAGCCGCTCTTGCGTAACGGTACGCGAAAATCGCGCGAATGCTCGGGGGCCGTTCTTGCGATCTCGCTCTGTGTACGGCGATCCCGCGTACCTCCGCACCGTTGCCGCCGCGCTGCGCCGTCAAGCCGGCGAAATTGCGCTGCCGTGCCGTTAACTTTTCGCAAGAACGGAAAACAGTTACCCCGCTCAGACATGCGCGCAAAGGGGGATAAGGAGATCGTTTCATTGACTCCGCTCCCGGGAGCTTAATGGCCGCCGCTGAAACCGGCAGCGATACGGGACCGGCAAGAAAATGCCCCGTTTCGTTTCGTTCCGTTTCGTTTCGTTAACGAGCTGACATTTCGTCAACCGTGCTCCTCCGCTTCACGCTACAATCGCCGGCTTTTAACACTAAACCTACCGAGAACTAAAAACAAGAAATCAAAAGATTTCATTAGTTTCTTGTCACAAAAATTGATTTTTGCTAAATCCTGATGTCGTAGACAAATTTTGAAACCAGATTTCAAATCAGTGTGAAGAAATCTACGGAAAATGATGTATAGCTTATATTAAAAAAATTTTTTCGGCGCGTGGTATTGAAAAACCACAATCTCCCTATTTTTCCAATATTCTACAAAGTTTCAGCTACAATTTCAAAAAAATTTCATCGCTCTATCTGATTTCTATCGAAAGTTCTTAGATTTTGTTGCCGATTTCGTCCATTGTGCGGCGTCCCGAAAAGACGTCTTTAAGAAGTCTTTAAGGTGTCTTTTTCAGACGTCTTTAAGACGTCTTTAAGAAGTCTTTAAGATGTCTTTTTCAGACGTCTTTAAGACGTCTTTAAGAAGTCTTTAAGATGTCTTTTTCAGATGTTTTTAAGACGTCTTTTCGGGACGTAAGACGTTCAGACTTAAAACAGCCGTAAAAAGACGACTTTAAAACGTCGCATGCTATCTGGGTAATATAAAGATCTGCATATGTAAAATAAAGTAATAATATAAAATAATATATAAGTCTGCACAATAATATAAAGGTATACGCATAAAGATCTGCTGTCTATTGATCAAAATGTGGCGATAAATGAATACACTATTCGTCTAGAACTCAAAATTGCATATGGCGATCTTGTAAATGAAGAACTTGCAATGGTTTCACTCAGGTGAAAGTTATAGTTGTTTAACGTTACAAATCCGACGTTTACTGTGCACCAATTCGATACTTGTCAGTAGACTGCGCATGCATTTGTGACAAAAAAAGGGTGCAAATTTAAAAACTTTCAGAGTATTAACCCTTATGTCAATAACCGGGTATGTTTCATAAAAATTTTTTATGTTCCCGTGAAAATTTCGTCGAGGACGCTCGGACCTGGTCTAAATGAACATTTTGTAAGAGAAATGCACTTTCAGACTTAATTTTTTTTGCATTCGATTCAAAGAGAAATCAGAAGAATTCAGAGAAAAACATATAGAAAAATAAAACTATGAACGAACGAACAAAACAATTTACAGTACGATATGGTTACAAGGATAATTTCATTAAAAAAAACAAATATTTACATGTAAAAAACCTTAAAGAATTTAGGAACAAGGTAACACCTATGTAATGTAAGATACATGTAATAATATTGTACTTGCTATATAAACCATTTGGTTGAAAGCAATAATAAATTAATTAATAAATAAATACTTTATTTTTAGACGCATTCGTTGCATGTTGTTACAGTTACGGAATGGTCAACACAGACTGGTTTGTTGCACACGGTGCAAGATTTTCTAGTTTTCCTGCGTTTTTTTTTTTTACTGTTGCTCTGTAGCAAAAGTTGCACGAGCCTGTTATAACCTTTCTTCCCGAATTATCTATGGGTTGCGAAATTCCAGGCTGAATGTCCGGAAAACTAGCATGCCGGCCAAAAACGCTATCGACAGCAATTTTTGTCGAATAATATCTCGTACTCTGCATGTTTTGAAGCCGACATTCAATAACAGGTGTAGCGAGTTCTGTAGCCAATTGTCGCAAAAATAGCCTGCGCCGATTGGTTCTCTTTGGCAGTATTTAATTGTTTGCATAATAAACTATACAGGGTGGTCCGTTTAAATAAGAACACCTAAATATCTCTTCAGGTTATTGTGATGCAAAAATTATTTGTTATGCGCATGGTGTCAATGGCCCAAATATTTGGCACGAATATTTTTTTTCCGAGGGTCATTTTTTTCGGAGTTGTCAAGGTCATCGATGTTTTTTGGTATATAACTACATTTTTTTTTATTGCATCGTGTAACCGATGGAAAAATACATTCAGATATGTATAATAACATGACCTTGAAGTGACCTTGATCCTCGAAAATTAAAGTTATACCAAGAACTGACGTCGAATATCTTCTGCCACGACTCCTGAACCTACGAATGCGAAGAAAATATTTTTTATCACACTAAGAATATCGATCAACAGATGTGTGTATGTGTTAACTGTTAAAACAACACTCACGTTCTTTTCGGAATCTCATATTGGGATTATAAAATATTCTATAACTGGATGTAATTAAATTAAATTAAACTGAGAGAGAAAGAGAACCGTGCAATAACTGTATATATTAAAATAAAATTGCGATATAGCTATAAGAAATAGTGTATATAAATAGAGAATTAGGTTAAAACAGCGTAAGAGTAAAACAAATATAATAATAATTTTGCTAAAACTAGGTTAAAATAGGGACAGATTAAAACAGTCAGGTGTATAAAATAAGGTTTGTTGCGTATACAGAATAGGTAAATTAAAATTAGAAATGCGAAGTATATATTTTAGGATTAAAAATAGGAGAATGTAAATGTAAATATTGTATACAATAACTTAAAGTACAGGAAAATAAATCATGAAAAGGATGATAAAAAGACGTCTAGCGGAAAGTCCGAGCAGTGTCGGTGCACTCGGTCGGCCGAGAGCGCGTCGCGTCGGGCGTATGAAGCGCGGAATAATTGAAGCCGACGGTGAAATTTGCATTCGCCTTCGTTAGAACAGCGCGGCGATGGCCGGAGAGGGCCCCGAAACGGAACCCAGATATGCCCAATCAACGGCCACGAAGAAAGAAGGTAGCGTGTGTGCGCGCGCGAGCGGAGCCGCGCGGAACTGTGTGCGAGAGGAGTTTGCGAATGTTCCGTGTCGACTTATGTGTCGCCAGGCGGTACACAGGCAGCTTGAGTGGATTGGTGAACAGCCATTGGGGACCCGCCATCAAGGATAGTTCTGAAACGAAGCCGGCCCCGGCTTTTTATCGGCCGTGGAGCTCCAGCCTCGCATGATATCGCCGCGCCGGTGATTTGAATGCCGGCGTTGCGATGCGCTGCGATGCCAGTTGCGCAGTGGTCCGGGAGCCCGCTTTTTGTGGTCAAAACTATTCTAGCGTTATTTTTCAAGGTTTAATGTTACATTATTATTGTTCGTTGGATTTCTCTTGATACCGGTTAGAATATTATGAAGTAAAAAATATATATTAATATTTTAAAAATTGAGGTGATCTTCATTTTTTGTAAAAATTAATTTTATCCTTTAATTTTTTATATTGAAATTTGTAGAAAATTGAATACTGGTCAACTTTCGTTGGAAACATTTTTTTGTCAGATCATAGGAAATGTTTTAAAAATCGTGTTAATAGTACTATTATGCCGCAGGAATAACACGAGTAACAATAACAACACAAATAAAATAAAAACATAAATATAATCAACGATATAAAAATAAATAAAATATAAATACAAATGATATAACAATAAATAAACATAGTTACTGCAAGCGATCGCGATCGGGCCGCTTGAAACTCCCGGCAACTATTTATTAAAATCGATGTACAACTAAAACGGGCAGGATCGGGCAGCTGAAACTTTATACACTATATCCAGAAATGTCTAAAGTTTCTCATGGAAAAGGTTTTATCCATGCCGATTGCAGCCGTTTTTTTAAAAACCTTCTCAAAGTTCACATTGTTCAAACTTGGCACTATTTGTTCATGGATAAAAAAAATGCTAACAACTGTATTACACACTTAAAATACACCTGCTGACACGTATGAAACTACCATTTAAACTTGTATTTTGATAGTCTCTGATGATTATTTTAAACGTTTCATTTAATCTAAATTTTATGGAGGTGGTCTTTAGAACGTTATATCTCAGCACAGAATAATCTGAAATGAATAATAATTTGGATTTGGAAGCTTTGATGGGTTCTTACTCAGTTCCAAAACAAATTTTTTCAATATCTTACTCTTGAAAAATTGGTTTTTGGCCACAAATAGCGGGCTCTCGGGCCACTGTGAGTTGGTGCGATCCTATAATAACGTTGGACATTGCCACGAAATTTCGAAATTTGAGTTCGAGAATTTCAGTACACTTTCGTTATAATTACGTTCCAGTTTTTATGCTGCACGATATTATTTTCGCCCCAAGGTCTGGGTTAGATCCCTGAATTCCAAGGTATCCAATATTAAATATTTTGAAAAATTTTCTCTTTTGAAAATTTACATTCTAGCGTCTTCTGAAAAATGTGTAACTGTTCTAGTAATTCCAAAACGAACGGAAAACAACATTAAACTATTTTACAATATTATACTGTTCTACTAATTCCAAACCGAACAGAAAACAATTTTAACACCAAACCTACCAAAGCAATGGCGAGTCAAATGTTTCAGCTTATGAAAACGACAAGGCTCTATTTATTTAGATTTTGTGCAATTTTTATTTCAATATGTGCTTGGATAAAAAAATTTGTTCAATTAATTTCCATGTAAGCGACTTCATTATTTCAATAATTGCAAGATGAAAAATATAAAACTGGTCATTTGATCGGCAGTGGTAGGTCAGAATTGGACAAAAAGTAATTTCAATTACAATTACAATTACTTACCAATTACTGTAGTTTGTAATTGCAGAAATAAGATTACAATTACATGTAATTGTAATTGGTTTTAGAATTACTATGGCTCAAACAGTAATTGTAATTGCAATTACTATGGCTCAAACAGTAATTGTAATTGAAATTACTATGGCTCAAACAGTAGTTGTTGTATTTGAAATTACTATGGCTCAAACAGTAGTTGTACTTGCAATTATTATGGCTTAAACAGTAATTGTAATAGCAATTACTATGGTTCAAACAGTAACTGTAATTGCAATTACTATGGCTCAAACAGTAATTGTACTTGCAATTACTATGGCTCAAACAGTAATTGTACTTGCAATTACTACGGCTCAAACAGTAATTGTAATTGAAATTACTATGGCTCAAACAGTAATCGTAATTGCAATTACTATGGCTCAAACTAATAATTGTAATTGCAATTGCTATGGCTCAAACTAATAATTGTAATTGCAATTACTATGGCTCAACCAGTAATTATAATTGCAGAAATAAAATTGCAATTATAGTAATTGAAAGGTGTGTTGAAATTGCGTCTAACAATTACAATTACAGTAATTGTTCTTTTAAACTACTATTTTTATGTTTTGGACCATTTAACTGTTTTCTTATTGAAAATTTAGTCCACTTTTGCTCATGTAATTGTAGATGTAATTAATTACTCATGTAATCAATTACTGCCCAACTCTGTGGTTGGTTTAGTGTTAAATGGACAATGTTTTTTACGCTTCATGATGCGTTACAGACATTTTATTGGTTACAAAAATCGCCTAAAATCGCTCAGGAAATGCTGGTTGCCATTTGTCTTCGAACAGTGTGCAGATTAACAGCCATTCAAGTAGGTACTTTGTTGCTTCCAGTTGCTTTTTCCGATTTTCTTGCATTTATGATAAAAATGAGTAATTCGAAACGGTATAAAAACATTAGAAGAATTTAACAATATAGTTATATTAGTTTCAACTTATTAAACATATTAAGAAGGGAAATACATTTCTATTTCATTCAACTTTGTTGCAGTTCAGGTAGAAAATGTTTTACATTAAAATCCGCCGTCTAGTCGTTATAATTGTTTGTACCCGAAAACATTTCAGTTGGAAAAAAGAGAATTGTTATAATACGACTCATTTTTCATTTAAAACAGTTACGGTCCCTGTTCCGAACTGGTAAATCCTGATTCCGCATTGAAATCGGCGGAGTTCGCACGGTCCCGGAGCCATGAGGAACACGCGTCAGCCGCGAATTCCTTTTTCTCATCCCCTGTCGTGCTTGATATAGTGTGCTCTGAAACAATGTTCCTGATCGGTGCATCGAATCGACTTAAACGGCAATCGAAACAGGTTCTGAAAGGTTTACACGCTCCGATGAGAATTAGCCTGAGTGTTTAAAGCGCTCGCAGTCGAATAAAATGGTGATGCGCCGGACGTGGAATGTGCACGTTTTTTCAAAGCGAAACGGGCGACGAGCGACACGTTACCAGCCACAAATCGGACGCAACAATTCGGTGGAAAGAAAACATTTCACTACGCGTTAGCAATTTGTGAACGAACTCTTCGTTAAGCGACTGGTTACACTGGACTTCTTATTCAGACAGCAACACTTTCGTGTACGAACGGAGGATGTTAGACCAAATTTTGGGTAGCTCAAAATACTGATAAATGGCTTTTATGCATTTATAACAGTAAAAACATTAGAAGAACGTATTTTGTTATATTATTTTTAAACTGTTAAACATGGTAGAAGAGAAAATAATCTTTTATCTCATTCCAGTTTGCTGCAATTCATGTAAACAACTTTTATTTTCCATAAAAATCCGCTGAGAAATCCGGTACAGAATTGAATCTTTTCGTGCTTTTTTTACAGGAAAAGGAAGGAAAATATTTGACTTCTGTTTATATTTAAATAACCCATTCATTTTTATTAAGGAAAAAAGAAAACACAACTTGCGATGTAAAGTACCAGTTAATATTTAATCATTTAGTAAGAGAACGCAAAAAATACGAAACTGAAAGGAAAAATGCTAAGTTGCCCAAATCCTTACCCATTCTGTTAGATACTGAAGAGCATATTGCCGGCATCTTGCCCAGATGTATCTCAAAGATACAAAAATGTATGAAATACTGTAAAAAAAGGTACCATGTTGTTGAAGCAACATTAAATAATTAAATAAAAGAACAAAAAATTAAAAAACTGGCGTATCTCACGTCTCACTGAACGGTGCATCTATTCCGGAATTACCCTACTGCCAAAATGAGATTGCGGATCGCCGCACAGTGAGCCAGAATGACGAATTAGCTGTTCATGTTTTAAATTTTCGTTACGAGCATAGGATAGAAAAGTGGAAAAAATTAACTTTTACTTTTCTCTTCGCAATACAGACCAATAGCAATTTTTTCACAATTCAGTTTACTACCCATTATTTGGTAAACTAAGTTTTCTAACATGTCAAGAAATCTCATATCATCTGATTCAATTTTCAGAAAATTATGCGATTTTTAAACGAGATCGAAAACTTTTTGCCAGTACGATGCGATGCTAAAGACGCTAAGAAATGTTGGTAAGCTGGCTAAACAATTAACCGAACATCAACAATCGAATGATATAGCACGCTTCGAATGCTGGTTTTAGGGGATCAATATTCTAGCTATTTATTTTTAGATCCTGGGCATCATAGGATCTTGTATATTGATCAGGAGATGAATTTAACTTTAGAAAAATCTTGACACCTTGACCTCAAGGAACAAGATGTTGAGTATTAGAATGTCCCAAAAGTTTCTTTAATATTGCTAAATAAAACGAGATTGAAAACTGGATTGAATTTGCATTGTGTGCATTGATCGAAAACAAAACGAACTTTCGGGACAATCTAATAGTATTTCCCGTGAGAGGAACTCTGTAAACTTCCAATTCTATTTTTCCTGATTCACCTGAGACCCCCAAGCTCCAGGGACCACCGCACAGTGGGCCAGAATGACGAATTAGCTGTTCACGAGCTAAAAAATCAAAGTCCTCATATCGATTTTTAACGAATGTACATTGTTTCTTAAATGTCCATTATATTCGGAAACGATAATATTAATTAAAAATATTAAAAACTCTCGTCACAATAATCGTTCAAAGATCAAACTTTTTCAGATACCGTTTTTCACCGAAAAAATTCCTTTTTTTCGTAACGCTGTTCTGGAAAACCCAATGAACATTATGAGCCCAATTTTGTTATGGATAGTATATGCATCTATATTTACAATGCACCTGGAATTAAAAATTTTTGTTAATAATTAAAAAAAAAAATACTCTGTGAACTGAAGAGATCCGTCAAAGTTTTTCATCTTTGACAAGGAATAAGTTAAAAAGTTGAAAAAAGTTCAAGTTCTAAGAAAGTGGAACATTTTCAGCAACATTTCCTCTAAAAGATCCTGCAAAATTCACGTCCCAACACAAACCAACTTTTAAATTATGATAGTTTAAAGGGTCGCGTGACCCGCAATTCCGCAGCGAGTCGTGGGGCACGAGCCGCATTGACGACCACACAGCGGCCCTGAAGAGTGGAAAGACCTAACCCAGACCTATCTTATGAATTTTTTTATATTATACAACCGTTAATAAACAATCGAACTTGTTGCTAGCTCAGTTGAATCATTTGTATTTAAAAGAGCATAGCATCAGCATCGCAGGATAGCATCACAGCAGTTTTCCCATATTGGAAATCTGTATTTTATCTTTGTTAAATAGAATTATTGTATAGATTTTTTATTATTAATACGTAAATATAATTATAAGCCGCAAATCTGCATGGTTAATTGATTATAATCGGTAACTTTTTAAAATACAATATTTATTTTTGTTTGAATATCTGAAATTTTTAAATAAGACAGTAATAACACGTTTTTGTTATTTCATTAGTTGTAATAAAATTCCTTGATTTAAAAATTATGGATTACTCTCTTTTGAAAGTTCGAACAGCCAGTTTTCAATTATTATTCATAATTCACACGATTTTTCAGACATTTCCGTATGACAAAAAAATGTTTCCTACGAAAAGTAATCAGTCAGTCTTCTACAAATTTCAATACAAAAAATTAAAAAAAATTTTTTTTTTAATAAAAAATTGAGGTCACCTTAAATATTTATTTATCACTATATATTTTTTATTTAATAACATTATAGCTGACGCCAAGACGAATCCAACGACCTATTTACTCTAGTCTTTAAGTTTTCAAATAACGCTAAAATATATTTTAGTTAGACCCAGATAGCACATGACCTCTTAAAGACGTCCATTTTACGTCCATTTTAGGTCTGAACGTCTTACGTCCTAAAAAGACATCTTTTAGACGTCTTGAAGACATCTTTCACGGGACGTCGTTCTAACGTCTAAAATAAGACGACTTAAAGACGTCTTTTTCAAGATGTTTTAAACACGTCTTATTTTAGACGACTTAAAGACATATTTTCCGGGATGTTTCAAAGACGTCATACTTCCAGACGTCTTCAAGACGTCTTATTCCAGCCATCTTTGGGACGAGTATACAGTCTTCCAGGCCCAGAAATGTTAATTAAATATACATATGTGATTTGTCGTGCGAAAAAGGACTGGGACCCATCCAGTCTCTTATTTTCACATGACCAATCCCATATGTATATTTAATTAACATTTCTGGGCCTGGAAGACTGTATAAACGTCCCAAAGACGGCTGAAGTAAGACATTTTTAGAAACGTCTTGAAAATTCGTCATTAAGTCGTCTTTAAGACGTCCAAAAATTGTCTAAAAGTCGTCTTAAAGTCGCCTAAAAGTCGTCGAAAAGTCAACTTACAGTCGTCTTAAAGTCGTTGAAAAGTCGTTTTAAAGTCGCCTAAAATTCGTCGAAAAGTCGTCTTAAAGTCATCTTACAATCGTCTTAAAGTCGTCTTAAAGTCGCCTAAAAGACGTCCCAAAGTCGTCTTAAAATCGCCTAAAAGACGTCCCAAAGTCGTCTTAAAGTCGCCTAAAAGACGTCCCAAAGTCGTCTTAAAGTCGCCTAAAAGACGTCCCAAATTCGTCTTAAAGTCGCCTAAAAGACGTCCCAAAGACGTCGAAAAGTTGTTTAAAAGACGTCTTTAAGATGTACAGTTTTGTAATATAGGCCGTTCAGTAGACGTTCGGAGGCCGTTCAGGGGACGTTCGTGGGACGTCTTAAAGACGTCTTGAATGTCCGACAACAGATGTCTTTGTGCTATCTGGGTAGGCGTGAACAGCTAATTCGTAATTCTGGCCCACTGTGCGCCGGCGTGGTGGCGCATGGCGTTGGACGTCACGGGCCTCCTGGCACGGCCGTGGAGCACGTCGGTTTATTCAGACGTGGGCTTTTTAAACGGTCGTTTAAGAAGTTATTCGCGCGTAAACCGGAATCATTAACCCGCACGGTGCGGTGTTTACCGTCGCCACTCGTTCCCGAGCCGACACGCCGTGTTATTACACCGGGGCGCTGTTTAACGCCGATCTAATAACGATTAGCCTGTAATCGGTCTGTACCCGACCAACCATCGTCCCGGAAAAATTCCCTTAACCGGGGAATCAGAACTGAAAACCATTGCCAGTCGAGATTAGCGAGCCACTTCGCTGGAAAAACGTTCCGTAACGAATGCCTGAAATTGAGAAGATACCGCGTAGATCCGCCAGATTACAAAGTCGTTGGCTAGCCACCATCTTCCTTGAAATCGTCCGTTCGACTGGTCGACTATGAGACATTTGTATTAGGTTGTCCTGATAGTTAGTTCTCTTTTCGATTTAGCAAGGTAAATTAAGAATAATGTCTCAACAAGGCAAATAGTTACATGATAGAAAGCTAAAGAAAAAGTCAACTGTCACTGAATAGATGATTGCATTGTTTGCATGTGCTCGTGTTATCCAAGGGTGTGTCGTACGACTTCTTCACATTAACGCACTGGAAACACAAATGTCATGGATGTCGACTTTTTTCTGTTTAAACAAATTTTTCATGAACGTTACACAGTCGTGTTCAGTGTGGCTGTGTCAAGCGAAGGCTAAAAGTATCGTCTAAAAAGTTTTAGCGTGTTTCTTATTGATTTAAATTGAAGATTTTTCATCTATTATTGAAGATAAATGTACCAAATTTGTTGGAAATTTAATGTAGTTTATATGCGCAAAAAATTGTCCACTTATCGAGATGTGAATTTGTTTTTTTTGTGTGTCCTCCTTAAACGATAGAGGTCTGTCGACAATGTTTCAGCGTTTACATCAACGGAACCCTAGTAGAGTACGGTAAGCATGAACATGGTCTTCGTACGTTAAATTATGCTGTTTAAAGAATAACTCCATCGAAGGTCATTTGAAGGTCAACATATTATACACGCTCGAATTTGTCTTTTAATTAGTTATAATGTTACACTAATCAAAATACATCGTTCCATTAAAAAAAAGACGACGATAAACCTTGAAATATCAGAAAATATGACCTTGAGAAAAAACTTTCTCCGTCAGAATAATTGCCCCACTGAACCAAACATTCTTTCCAATTACTAAAAACAACGGAGATGGAAGTTTTAGCGAGCCTCAGCCTGTACAATGAAAAGTTTCCAGCGACCATAATCTTCTAACGAAGAGTGACTAAGCGAATAGAATTTTACAGCCACTGCCTGCTGTCTTCTACGATTCTCTTCGAATTAACCTCGGAGAAGTGGTCTGAAAACACAGACAGAAATTTCCAGCGTTTGTCTTCCGTCTCCTACGATTTTCTTCGAATAACTGCAGGAGTATTTATGTGTAGCTGTCGAGCGAAATACGGCAAAGATGAATAAAGATCAGGTGACTTATGAAGGGAGAATAATTAGTATAAACAATTATAGCTCTCGCGGCGACGCGTGACCACGACAAAGATCTAATCGCTGCCTCGAGGGTCCTACCCTCGCGGGGGAAAGGAACTTACAGGCAATTAGAAGGAAAGGTCCGAGATGTTGCCGGAGATAGCGTCGCCGGCGAAGAATGCAGAAATAATCCTCCGATTTCGAATCCTCCTCGTCGTCGTCCTCGTCGTTGTTGTCGTTGGGCTAACAATCGTCCGAATCCTCCATCGAAACACGGTAAAATTCTTCTTTTAATCGGCCGTTGATTACCATCCACCCCTTTCAATTACCCGGTGAATAGGATCGTTAGAGTACCTTTGTCAATAGTGCTCGGAGGCTTTCACCGTAACGTACAGTGACTCCCAAAAATATTCGGACACTAGGTATAACTAACTTTATCATTTGATAATTCGATTGTTGATAAAGCAATCGCCCTGGGAATTGTTTCTAGCAATAAAACATTTATTAATGCTGATAAACATATATGCTTTATTTGAAAAATATACATACGTTTCATAATAAAAATTATTAATCGAAATAATGGACCATTTGTGGCTCACAAAAATATTCGGACACGTATTATATTTCTCTGTCGATTTCTCTTATGTACGAGGGAAAAAAGCAAAATTATTATCGGTAACCTAGTGTTTATTGACGGTATCATGGAGAAAAATCATTATTTAAATATAGTCAAAAATAATTTTGTTCAAAGTGCTGAAAAAATGGGGCTTAATAATAATTTTAAGTTTTACCAAGGCAACGACCCCAAGCACAAGTCACGTATTGTGCAAGAATTTTGATTATACCGCTGCCCGAAAATTCTTCATCTGCCGCCCCAATCATCGGACCTTAATCCTATCGAAAATTTATGGGATGAATTCGATAGAAAATTCGAAAAACGACAATTACATCGATAGCCGAATTAAAACAAAGACTTGCAACTGAGTGGTCGAATATAACTGTTGAATATTTAAAAAAAATTACAAATAATATGCCAAACAGGTTAAGACATGTTCTTAAACAAAATGGTTATTCCACGAAGTACTAACAAATTTTATAATGCTAAATTACATTATGTAAATAGAAAAATGAATATTGTCCGAATATATTTGTTAAATGGTCCATTATTTCGTTTAATAATTTTTGTTATGAAACGTATGTATATTTTTCAAATACAGCATATATGTTTATCAACGTTAATAAATGTTTTATTGCTAGAAACAATTCCCAGGGCGATTGCTTTATCAACAATCGAATTATCAAATCATAAAGTCAGTTATACCTAGTGTCCGAATATTTTTGGGAGTCACTGTAAATACTCGAACTCCTCGAGTTCTTCCTCGGCGTCTCCTTCGCGCAGTAAACATCGCTAACTGTCGTATTATTGCGCAACCATCTTGTAATTAATATCGCCCAACGAAATAACGACGGCTTGGAAATTTCAGCTGGCCAAGTGGTTGGGGAGGAGTAATCAACGTTAATTGCGCAACCGTCTAATGATAAATTATCCGGTGTTCCGCGCGCAACGGCAGAGTACATCATCGCCGCGGATCATAGAAAAATCCCGTCGGCCGCGGTCGTTGCAAAATGACCCCGCGGACGAGCATCATTAATATTCGTCGATCGACTCTGCTCGAAACTACCGCCACTCGATCGGCCGCGCGATTTCTCCGGAAAAATCGACGCGCGGAAAACGAACGACCGACAGATTCAGGTGCGCGCACAATCATTCGACAGTGTCAGCCGCTACCCTCCGTGATTAAATGTTTGTTACATGATAAGGGAGTGTTGTAAAGGTTGGGTCACGTTTACTTTTTCAGTTGTAGAATTTCGTGGGATAAGAATTATGCAAAAATATACAGGGTGTCCCAGTTTTTTCCGGTCAAGCTTTGCCAGCGTGTTCTACATGCAAAAGTAAGAAAAAAATGTTATTTGAACATATGCTCTTAAATATTTTATTAAAGAGTTATAAGTAATAATTCAAAATTATAATGAACTGGCATACGAATGTTGTATTAATATCTCTATTTGTGTTTACATAAACTAGCAAAGTTTGGCCGGAAAAAACTGGGACACCCTGTATGTATACAACGTTGGAAAGGTACAGTTGCCAGCTATATTTTGAATGTTCCTGCATGTTGTATTTGATCTAGTCAGAATATACAAAAATACATACGTTGTATACTAGAATATACTAGAACATACCAATACATACCAGAATATACTAAAATATACCAGAACGTACCAGAGTATACCAAAATATACACCAGAAAATTCTTATTTGATCTAGTCATTTTTCTTATAATTAACCTACAAATTTTTATGCGATGAGAACTATTTTAACTTAAAAATTAAATATGTCTTCCAACCTACAATAATTCTATTGCATACTATTTTTCTTCATTTTGTAGATATAATAATACCTCATACATAAATGTTTAGTAATCGATTAGTTACCAACATACTTAACAATATAAACAATATTTTGAATAATAGTAGAGCAATTATTCTTTCTATCAATAATCGTAATAGAGATCGGACAACCTGCCACAGCAGAGAGGGCTCAACGCGCGATAACTCCGTGGAGATCGTTCAGGGTATCCTTGACGTCCTAATACTCTCGGCAGACCGGATTTCCATTGGAATCGGTGATTAGTCGCACCTAATGAATATTTTCATGAACTCGGACGTCGAGTCCGGCGGCGGCGGCGCGGCATGACAAAAGGCGCCTGTTCCGTTCGAGGCGTGTGGGTGCGATCGACAGCTTCCGATCTATCGGACCTTCGGGAAAGGGAAAATAAAACGAAGGGTGCCGTTCTCACGGCTGGAATGTTGGTTGGTCCTTGTGCTCGCGCTGCCCCTCCCGACACCGCCGAAAAAGTTACGACGCCGGGGATTATACCGGGGAAACCTTCCCCAGTTGTCCGAGTGAGAGGGAGAGAGGTGGCGAAGGTTTTTTGGCTTTTTACGCTCCGTCAGGTAAAGCCCTGACGGGGGTGTTCCTCGACCTGACAGGTGCATCTCCTCCCGACGGTTTCTATGGGGCACCATCTCCGGCCGAAACGCGTCCAGGCTCATCCCTCGGCTGCGTCGCCTACGCTCTCACCTGTGTGTCCTCCTCTCTCTCTCTCTCTCTCTGTTTCTCTCTCGGCCTGCACGTATATAAGAGCCTCGAGATAAATATACCCTCGGCACCCAGGTAGATGAAGGCAACGCCGGGAACGAGACAGGCAGGTAGGAGAGTCCCGTATACCTACAAGGAGGACCCTTACCTGAGGTCATCCGAGTGACTAAGGGAAAAAAGATTATCTGACGCCGCGATAGCGACCTGGCCAGGGGAGGAAGACACGTGGAAAATCCGCGACGAGGGAGGGGACCACGTATCCCTTTCCTCTTCTCCCCCCCCCCCCCCCTCCTGATCGCCTTTCTTCATCTTTCTCGGCGAACCCCCGGGGGGAGGTTTATTGGTGACTTTGACTCCTTGGGGATGGAATTTTTCAAGGATTCTGTAGATGGCGCTGGACTTCGGGTTGGCAGCGTCCTGGAATTAAATTTTGTTCAAGATGAATATTTCAATCAGTTTATTTCAATTCGAAACTGTTCGAGTTTAACACTTTGACTGCCACGATGAAGTATTTGCCCCGGAAAATTGGCCAATATTGTTTTAACATTATTTTAGGACTAGCGCGGATAGTGTAGCGAGCCATTGAAAAATATATAATAAAATGAAAAATATGTAATGGTGTTTAAAAAAATTAAGTTGACAATAATTTTTGGTATTCGGATCTATAGATGACTGAACGCCGACTATTCCGCACAACAGTTTTCGCGAAAAAGAAACGGTGGCTAATAATTACGCGAACACCCTGTATACCGTGGCATTAGCTATAATGCCGCGAGACGAGGGGCACCAACATTTTTGCATTCATTATCTTGTAATATTATCTTAATTTCATAATTTATTATTATCTTAATTTCAAATAAATTAAAAATACACCGACAAAAAAAACGTACTTTTCGCGTTTACTGAATTTTTACAGTTCTCCTTCTCAAAAAAGCATTAAAAACTCTCAATTTTATAAAAATATCGAAAGAAGAAAGGGGACCCTTTTGCATTGATTATCTTGTAATTTTATTATCTTAATTTCATAATTTATTATTATCTTAATTTGAACTAAATTAAAAATACACCGACAAAAAAAACATACTTTTCGCGTTTACTGAATTTTTACAGTTCCCCTTCTCAAAAAAGCATTAAAAAACCTCAATTCTATAAAAATATCGAAAGAAAAATTTTTGCATTCATTATCTTGTAATTTTATTATCTTAATTTGAAATTAATTAAAAGTACGCTGACAATAATACATACTTTCTGCGTTTACTGAATTTTTACAATTCTCCTTCTGAAAAAAGTATTAAAAAATATCAAAAGAAGAAAGGGGCCCCAAAATTTGCAGTTCCGCCACTGCCTTCATATTCCTTACACTTTACACTTAATCGAATGGAATTTTATTCGAATAACACTGTCCAACGAATTTCAACTTTTTTTTAGGATTTTGATTCTCACTATGAAATTCTTATAGAGTTTTTGCGCCGATTCCGAATCTGACGTTAATTTTTCTCCTAGGCGCATTTTGAGTTTGAAAAAAAGACCTATTTTTCAACTTTGAACAAATATTGTGATGTTATTATAAAAGATATTGAACTGATTTTTACAGCAAAAGATTCCTTAGACTTTCCCGAATACAGTGATATCCAATATTAATACATTATGATTGTTTAAACATGTTTAAACGATCATTAAAGAGGGAGAGACACAATTTTTGCACCAATTTTTGACGATATTTTTGAATTTATCTCAAAAAATAAGAGTCCAGCGGAAAATCGAACTATACCACGCGACAGAGCAGACTTTTATCTTGAGATACCCCCCTTTGAAGTTTGAAACGTCGACGTTTTTACTGAACCAGAAAGCAAAATATCTTCGCCCGACATGAGTTGCCGCCAGTGGTGCTCTTCCACTAGCACGGTCGTTCGATGGTACACGGTGCTGCGCGACGTAACGGCGATGTAGGCGTGCAATTATGTTAGCTTATTTAAATGTTTATTTGTTATTGTTATTTATTATTTTTATTACTCTATTCCCATTCTATTAACATATTTATTCTTTATTTATTATTTTATAGTAAAAATAGAAATTTACAAGATAGGAAACATACCTAAAACTTCTTTCTTCTTGACTGACGTTTATAACATGTTTCACCTATCACATATCACGTTTATAACACGCTTCCATTATTAAATTCCAACAATAGTTTGCAAGCATGGTTGTACTATCTTTTCCCAAGTATCTTGTCTCCATAACCAAAATGTCTTGATGGAAACTTTCACCGTGTTATATTTTTATACTGTTATTTTTTCCGTTATATTTTGTCGCGTTTTCTTAGCAACTATTTCACCACGCACGTAACAAAACGAATTTGGATTGTTTGGCTGTCTTTAAAATGTATGGGTTAACTATAAAATAATAAATAAAGAATAAATATGTTAATAGAACGGGAATAGAGTACTAAAAATAACAATAATAAATGAACATTTAAATAAGTTAACCTAATTGCACGCCTGCAAGAGCACCACTGGCGGCAACTCATATCGGACGAAGATATTTTGTTCTCTGGTTCGGTAAAAACGTCGACGTTTCAAACTTCAAAGGGGGGTTTCTCAAGATAAAAGTCTGCTCTATCGCGTGGTATAGTTCGATTTTCCGCTGGCCCCTTATTTTCTGAGATAAATTCGAAAATATCGTAAAAAATTGGTGCAAAAATGGTGTCTCTCCGTCTTTAATCATCGTTTGAACATGTTTAAACAATCATAATGTATTAATCTGATTTCTCTAACGGGTCTAGGACGAAACACCACCTCCTATTCCTTCAATAGAGAAAAAAAACAATTTTTAGCAAACATGGCCAAATAGACGTTGTACAGATTCACATCCGAATCGTAACGTTTTAAAGAACATAACATAGCTAATTGTATTAATTGATCGAACCTTGCGCCGATAATTCTTCACATATAAAATTTCGATCGATAACAACTTTAATATTATAATGTATTAATATTGGATATCACTGTATTCGGGAAAGTCTAAGGAATCTTTCGCTGTAAAAATCAATTCAATATCTTTGATAATAACATCACAATATTTGTTCAAAGTTGAAAAATAGGTCTTTTTTTCAAACTCAAATTTCTCAAAAACTGTGCGTCTAGGAGAAAAATTAACGTCAGATCAGCGCAAAAAACTCTACAAGAGTTACCTAGTGAGAATCGAAACATTTTTTGGCCGTTGGACAGTGTAATCGCTGGTCAACGGTAACCATGTCGTACAAGGATCGCCTGCACTTTCTATTGCGTGAGATCGGTAATAATGCCCGGAGCTGAAAATTATCAGGGCAATTGCGTGCCGCGCGGCCGGACGAAGTTATTAAATTATAACCATAAATTCATCGGCCGATTAAGATTCCATAGGAAAGCTGCGAGATCGGCCACGGCCAACTTTTCTGCGTGTTTATTGTAGGCATGCCCGGTGTGGTACGACGCGACATCTTGAAGACCGGTGAAATTGCTCGAAGAAATTGGGCGGCTGCGGCGCGGCGTCGCGCCTCGTCGTCGAACAGCGGCGATCGTATCGATCGTTTAATCGATCCCGAGCTTTCATTAAACCGCCTCGAAAGTGACTTCTGGTTGCGTCATCGTATCGGGGAGAAACTCGCGTCGTCGAGGCGAAATATCGACTCCTTAAAAATCGACGAGCCCGGTGGATTAAGCGAAGACTGACTTTAACGGGCCCCCCGGTTTCCGGTCGATCGAAGCGCCAAACGAGATGGAAGGTCGACGAAGATTCGATCGGATAGGTGCGGGCGAGGGGGGTCGGACGATGATATGTTAATTAGCGGACCGATGTCACGGACTGTAAACATTTTCGTGGCTGGGGCAGGGGGACTGTTCTCGATGAGGTTCCGTGCAATTGTCGCGCCAATCACGCAATTTCCGAACACATTCGATGGGCCGCATAATTTGCGGAGAAACTGCCGACCGTTGTTCCATATTTCGCGACTCGATATCTGCCGGGCTTTGCTTTGATTGGGCGCACCGAGGCCGTAACGCGGTAATAAATTTTATCTTCCGACGAGCCTTGGAAAAATTTGACGAAGGTCCAAATTAAGATCTGTATTTATAATTTCTTTATTCGTGACGGCCACACTCCGCCTTTACGAGCTTATGACGGACAGGATTTTATAGGGCTCCGAATTCTTCGGGAGATATTCGGCGGATCACGTCGCCGCGCCGCGCACCGTTTAATGCACTCGTTCCTGCGAGGGCCAATTTAAAATTTCTCGCAGGGAAAAGTTTCGCCGATTACCGCTGCTGGCTGCATCGAGGTTTTCGTAGGCGTTGGTATACTTTTTTAATTGTTCTCTTTTTGCTGTTTTCCGACGTGTTGACGACGTTGGCTGCTGCGACAAGGGACGCTATCCGAGTATGACAAGCCGATTTCAATGGGAATTTATACAGGATATTGCTGGTTGAACAAAATATTTGTCTTTCATCTGCAACGATCGATATCTAGAGGATGATAATAACACTCAAATTTGCCGGTGAAATCCCAATTTTTGGTCCTGTTGGTCCAGGACAATGATTTTTATTTTATCATTTCTGCGTTTTCGATCAAGGAATGTAGGCATTTTAAAACTCAAAGGCAGTATTGACAAATGGATATTGTGAAAGAATAAAATTATATAAAGAAAAATTATTATTTGTACCTTTTGTATTAGGGGTAATTAAAATAAAAATATAAATAAATATTAATCTCGAATAAAAATGAGCTAATTAAATAAAATTTCTTTTGTTACAAAAAAATTATTAATATTTAATTTGATGTGAAATGTAATTCGAATTTTTAGATATCTAGTGTTTTTAAAAATTCTGAATGTCCAACTACAGACATCTTTGAGACGTCTCTGTGTTATTTGGGAAATAACTATAATTTCAACGATTGTAATATGAAAAATACAAAACCGGTTATTTGACCGGCAGTGGTAGGTTTAGTGTCAATGACTTTCTTACATAGAAAACAACATTACAATATTCTGAAATTTTTCGATACTGTTTTATATTTCACCCAACCAATTTCTTCATTAATGGATCTGTGAGTTCTAATTGGTCGAGACGTATTTACATCGTTGCTCTGTTGGGCAAAAAGTAATTTCAATTACAATTACTTACCAATTACTGTTATTTGTAATTAAAAAAATAAATTACAATTACATGTAATTGTAATTGATAATTGCAATTACTTGTCAAATCACTGTAATTATAAGTGATAATTGCAATTACTTGCCAAATCACTGTAATTGTAATTGTTCTCCGCAATTACAATTACTGGTTGAGCCAAAGTAATTTCAATTACAATTACTGGTTGAGCCAAAGTAATTGCAGTTACAATTACTGGTTGAGCCAAAGTAATTGAAATTATAATTACAATAACATGTAATTGTACTTATATTTCTGCAATTACAAGTAATTGTACTTTCACTTCTGCAATTACAAGTAATTGTAATTGGTAGTTGCAATTACTTAACGCCAAAATGGCATTAACAAAAAAAAAATTAGATATCTACTCAATGGAAATATCTAAAAAGAACAAACAAAAAACATATGTTAGGAAATATTTATTATTTATGAAATTTCAACTCTTAAGAAATTTCTACTGTCAGATCCAGTGGCGGCCAGAGTTGGGCAACAAAATAATTGCAATTACAATTATAATTACTTACCAATTACTGCAATTTGTAATTGCAGAAATAAAATTACAATTACATGTAATTGTAATTGTAATGGCAATTACTTTGGCTCAACCAGTAATTGTAATCGCAGAAATAAAAATACAATTACAGTCATTGAAAGGAGTAATTGCAATTACTTAACGCGATTACAGTAATTGTAATTGCGTTTAACAATTACAATTACAGTAATTGTTCTTTTAAACCACTATTTTTATGTTTTGGACCATTTAATTGTTTTCTTATTGAAAATTTAGTCCGCTTTTGCTGATGTAATTGAAGATGTAATTAATTACTCATGTAATCAATTACTGCCCAACTCTGCTTCAATCCACTGCCCACCGGCATGATGTAAACATATACCTTCTTTAAAGAAATTTTTACCAACAATAAATTTATAGAATCAGTTTAATTAAGCAAGTAAGTTTCAAGTCAAGTGGTAATTCAGAATTATTAATTTTATACTAAAGCATACATCATTTTACAGACGCAAGATATCTCCCTTGAGAATGATCCGTATTAGGATCGAAACGTTGGGAAACATTTAATTGCAAAATTGATTAAAGGTTAAAATTGCATCGAACCTGTAGCACTGACATTACGGATTATTTATCTATTCATTAGTTTTATACATGGTTTTTTAGGAAATATATATGTTATTATAATTTTAAGGTTTTATTTTAATAGTAATAAAGAAACAGAGTAATTTTAAATTTACTTCCCCTAGTAATTAACTTTTAAGAATGTCTGTGAGACGCCTAGAAGACGCCTAAAAGGCGCCTAAAAGACGCCTAAAAGACGCCTAAAAGACACCCGAAAGACGTCTGAAATACCTTGTAGAAACGTCGTTCAGACGTCTGAAAGACCTTGTAGAGACGTCTTAAAGACGTACCGTTTTTTTACGTTTCAGACGTCTCTAATACGTCTGAACGTCTTACGGCAGTCGTCTTAAAGACGTCTTAAAGACGTCTCAGTGCCATCTGGGTATATATTTACTATGTAAAAATAGAGTTCGGTGGATCTGTTCGTGTACGAACTTTTGCCTCGCCATAATCGCGATCACTGTGCGGCGGTCGTCGCGTCGCGTCGCGTCGCGTCGTGTCGCGTCAACTTTTTCCTATTTCCCGTCACGATCGTCGTCCGCCGAGTCTTGTTTACACCCGGCGCGATCGCCGATCCATAAATCCTGGATCGACGCTCGTACATACACGCCGGGCGTGGATCGTGGTCGGCGCAGCGCTCGGTGTGCACGGAACGCAGCGCTACGGCCGATTATTATTGGCGGAATAATTATGATCGGTAGGCCGTTTCGCAGAAAACCGGCGTATACGAATCGTCTCGCATGCCTGCTCGTAATTAATAACGTAAAAGGCGTCCACAAAGCTGTCAGCCGGCGGCCGGCCGTGAAGGGAGGGAGGGAGGGATGGGCAGAATTGCAATTTGCTGATAGGGAATAGGAAACGCCTATGTGCTCCATTCCAGTTTCTCCTTTTCCTACCCCCACCGATGTTTTCCATCGTTTTCCTTTTTCCCCATCGAACGACATCGTGTCGTCCTTGCTATATTTCCTCCCCCTACAGACCCTACCCCCCTCCGCCCACCCTCTCGGCATGTCCCAGAAGATCCACTCGATCCTCCTCGAGTTTCTAGATTCTAGATCCTGCCTGCCGACTGATCCTCCGAGTCACGTGTTGTATCAGAACCGCCTTATCCATTAGCAGACTGCCAACGTTTGTAGCAAGTTTTCTTAAGGGCAGATCCGCGTGTCACAGCAACAAAAACATTTTTAAGAGTTTCCTTTTTTCCCGTTTCTTGCAATTCATGTTGAAAATTTTTATGGTAAATATTTACATTAGAGGCTTCCTCGCCGATTTTGATGACCTTGAAGTATCTTGTCAAGGTCATCATTCTGAACAACTTTTTCCTATACATGTCACCGACGCTCAGCAACTTAGTTTCCGAGATATTCGCAAAACAGTTTCAACATCTCGAAAAGTGATCGGAGCAGGTCTCTCCGTCTTTAATGATCGTTTAAACATGTTTAAACAATCATAATTTATTAATATCGGATATCACTGTATTTGGGAAAGTCTAAGCAATCTTTTGCTGTAAAAATCAATTCAATATCTTTTATAATAACATCACAATATTTGTTCAAAGTTGAAAAATAGGTCTTTTTTTCAAACTCAAATTTCTCAAAAACTGTGCGTCTAGAACTGGGGTAGGCAACCTTTTGAGTCGGAAGAGTCAAAAATTACAATTTACAAAATTTCAAAGTTTTTAAAGAGCCACAATTCAGCGATTCAGAACGATTTTTAAATGTTTTTTTTTTATAAAATAAATAATATTTGCGTATGGAACTAAAGAGCCGCAGCTTCACATCCAAAGAGCCGCAGGTTGCCGACCCCTGGTCTAGGAGAAAAATTAAGGTCAGATTCGGAATCAGCGCAAAAAACTCTATAAGAATTTCCTAGTGAGTTTCTCCAATTTTTTGGCTGTTGGACAGTGTTATGTGAGTTAACTGTATACTGTTGCTAGAAATCGTGTTTTCTTGTTGTATTTAAAGAATTAGTTTGTCGTCGACGAACAAACCGATAGGGATCGCCACGATGAACTTGTAACGATTGTTGCTACAGGCGAGGCGGAAGCGAGGCTCGCGAAATATGGACGCCATTAGTTCGTTTGTTGGAATCGTTGGTTTACGGTTGCGTGCTGCGAAGACGTTTGGTATCATTATTATAATGGAATAATTGTTACTGCCATAGGTGAACGGATGGTGGGCATAAACCCACGTGATCAAGAACTGGATTTCTTTTCGCCTGATGACAAGTTGCAACAACGACCGCGAGCTACAATGCAATTGACGGTGCAATACCCGTCGATGAACCTTGTTATTAACACTGGCACACGCGGCCGCGTTGTTAAAATGGTTTACACGATCGATTGTCGTCGGGTCTTCGCAGATCCTCGACTTCTTGCAATTACAGCTGCAGTCTTTACGCCGTTTCGAATTTTTCGAAACTCCGAACGATTACCGCCGAATGTAAATACGTCCACTGCTGACAATTATATGCAAATTGTTATACTAGTTAGATAAACCTGTACTTTTAACGTGCTGCTCTTACAGTATCTAAACGCACGGCGGCGTTTAAAATATTAAACCAATTATAATAATCGCGGCATAAGGAAAAAACCAGGGAAAGAAATTACGCCGATAAATATTACTTATTCGCAGAAAAATCCAAATTAGCGAAAAGTAAAATGTCGTCCTCATAAAAAATGGTCAAGCATTTCCGAACTTCTGGTGTCTCCTGTGTTTAAAATTCAATCTGCATTTCATACGTTCACGGTTTGATAAGTAGATCGGTTACTAAAGATATTATCGAAATAATGTTCCATTATGTATGGGTCATTCCACGCCAAATCGATCACTGTTTGCGGTGACCAGAAATTAGGGGGGTTTTTTAGAAATTACAAACCTTCGAAATTTGCGATTTTTGCCCATTTTGGCGAAAATAGGCCTCACTTCCGAATTTTTATCTCAGGAACTGTTTGTCCGATTGAGCTATATTTTTTTTCGTTTTATTCGGAAAGGATTGGGCTATTATAAAATAATTTTTTCATCCACGAGAATTAGCTTCATAATATCGAAAAATATAAACAAATTTTTTTTACGTTTTTTTTCAAATTTGGCCAGTAATGTAAATTTTGAAAAAAATATGATTATATTCCCTGAAGTTTTCTCTTAAAAATAAGCCCTTGAACAAAATGACGTTGTGCCTGTAATCATCACAATATGCTGGAAAAGAACGCGGTGTACCCGCGTTTCAGGTAGATTGCGACCGAAGGAGTGTGTTTTAGCTCTATTTGTGTTATACATCAGAATGTAAGATTAATGTTGCTCGCGATTAAAACAGCAGTAGCTGCACGTCACATAGATTCAAACATTGTTAGTATAACAGACTTTAAACTCATTTTCAAATCTTTAATGTGTGAGCAACCGACTTCATCATGCTATTTACGAGAATGTAATTCTTGTTCCGGTTTTAATTTTATCCGTTCAGAATTTGAAAGGTTTTTTGATGATAATTATATTACAGAAGTCAGTTTTAAAAGTTGGACCAGTACCGATAGATCTTCCTTGGAGCTACTTACATGTTCTACTGATGACTTCATAGACCGTCTCGCAGATAAAATTCCGATTTCGCAGACACATGATTATATCGCTAGAGCGCAGAGTTTATACTTAGTACAGACAAAAGAGTTGATGGATCATGGAGAATTTGTTGTCATAGGCGACTTTTCGGAAAATTATAGTTTCGTTATACAGGATGAAGTGCAAAATTACCATTGGAGTAATAAACAAGTCACTCTTCATCCTTTCGTTATATATACAAAACAACATAGTCATAATTTTGTCATAATTTCTGAAAGTTTAGAACATAATACAGCTGCCGTTCATATTTTTCAAAAAAAGTTTAGAAGATTACCTTAAACATATAATGGGTTCAAACATCCATTTTGTTCAAGGGCTTATTTTGAAGAGAAAACTTCAGGGAATATAACCATATTTTTTTCAAAATTTACATTACTGGCCAAATTTGAAAAAAACGTAAAAAAGAAATTTGTTTATATTTTTCGATATCATAAAGTTAATTCTCGTGGATGAAAAAATTATTTTATAATAGCTCAATCCTTTCCGAATAAAACGAAAAAAATATAGCTCAATCGGACAAACAGTTCCTGAGATAAAAATTCGGGAGTGCGGCCTATTTTCGCCAAAATGAGCAAAAATCGCAAATTTCGAAGGCTTGTAATTTCTAAAAAAATTCGAAACGGGCAAAATGATGACTTAAACCCCCCTAATTTCACATGGACTACAGCATATTTCATTTAGAACAAAATCGTCGTTGGTCACCGCAAAAAGTGATCGATTTGGCGTGTAATAACCTGTATACAGTTTCTAACATAGTTGATCACACACACTTTAGATCAGAATAATTTTTTTTTGTATGTATACGGTCTACGAGCTTTTAAATTTAACAATCAAATGTGATAAAAATGGCAATTTTTCACGATTTTCGACCTATAACTGCCACTTTCAGCACATTTGATCGTTTATAACTCGTAAACCAATTGATGAATTACACATTTTTTAAATTTTCGTTATTGGCCTAGATGCCCTAGATAAAAAAAGTTGTAACAGTCACTTTTACTATTTCTTATTTACAATTCCGACCAAATGCATTTTTTCAACATGTCTTTCAGTCGTCGTTTGTTATACTAATCCTTCTAGCCTTACAGAAATTTTTTTATAAAAAAGTTATTCTGATCTAAAGTGTGTGTGTGTGATCAATTTTGTGAGTAAGCATATAATATCTCGTCAACTATTAGATTTAGAACATTTGAACGTCAACACATTTTCACGCATTCCATACTATATTGACAAAAAGTAGGTGATTCCATTAAAAAAAAAATGAAGGTGACCTTGAAATCTCCGAAACGCCTGCACTCACAAAATAAGCAAACATGAGATGCGCCATTTAAATTCAGTTTGACAATTTGCATAAAATGTTTAATAATTATTCGGGGTGATCAAATTAACTGGAACACTCTGTATTATTCAAAGATTTTGCGGTAGTTTTTCGGGTCCATCGGCTCCAGCATTCTTTCAACGGAACTTGTTCGCCGTCTAGCAAATAGTTAACAACAAAGCATCTCTAACGAGCCGGACGGCGAAAGGAGTCGCTGGCCCGACTTTTCCCAGGCCCTATATTTAAGTCCGCAGGCGTCCCGCTAATGATCGATATTATTCGATGCAGATAAATCCAACGGCGTCCACGGAAATCCGATCTGGATCGCGGGAAAAAGGTAAAATCGGACGGTTAATTACCATTTCGCCACTCGTGTATCAGCGATGCAGGCGAGTGGCAACAAATTATCATCAGCGGCCGCCGTTGATTTATGTCCCGGAGGATTTCACGATGGCGGCATTCCGCGCATTATTTACGCGTACGGAACGCCGCGCCTGAATCCCGGTCGTTCTTCAGCGAACCGGTCGGCGATCAAGGCGAAGAAAAATAAAAAGAATTCTGTAGATCCGCGAAAAACCAATTTCGATTCCGGTTTTCCGGCGATCGTGGCCCGTTCAACAACGTGTCTCTCGGGCTCTCTCGAGATCGGGGTATTTGGCCGATCTAGCTGGCCAAAAGTCGATTTCGTCAAACTCATCTCAGGTAAAAATTAGTTGTTACCTGGAAAAGTTCCGTACGTAGGTACGGTCACTTGAAGTTTAGTCTTTTAGTACGGTGTTTGTGTCCTTTGCCGTGTCTCCCGCATTAGCAACGTATGAAGTACAATATTTTTTCTCACGAAAGCTGTTTTAAGAAAACCAACGATGGATAGTGTTGAAGCAGGTAAGTGTGTGTATTTCACACAATTTTCATCAGATATGCGTTTATTTAAATAAAATAACAGTAACTGAAAAAAGCTAATTTGAAGGCAGTTTTAATGTCAATGTGCAAACAATCAGAAGGAATTAGTTGTACCTTCGGGTCCGTCCCGGTAATATTTTTGGAACTACTGTAAAGTGGAAGGTTTCAGCTTTAATTCAGTGCAAAGAAACTTAAAACTTATCGTTAAAATAAGATTTTGAAGACGTGAATGATATTTTTTAAAGTGATGATTTACCTGATTTAAAAGCTTTATTTATTATTGTAGGTCCATCTAATATTAAAATATTTACACGGAAGCAAATATGGCACATTATGCAGCAACTACGAAATGGAAATATGAAGGAAAAGTTGACGTACGCTGAGAACTACTTGTGTAGTCAGGAGGAGTACTCTAATGAAGAAAAAGAAGAAATCCGAAGAAAATTTTCACATGTGAAGTCAGAAATAATGCATAGATGGATAGCAGTATCGACAAAAGAAAAGGTCTTTTTAAAAAAAACTTTTGAACTGCCACGGATTGTAGTGAGACCGGGTCGGCCATCGAAGCAATCCTTCGATAAATTATGCGAACGAATCAAAAGAAGAAAAACGGAATAATTACGAAGTCTAGAAGATACGGAATATCTAATTTTTGCCACAAAAATGAAATTGCGAGCTGAAAGTATGCGAGATGCTAAGTTGTATTATATTGATATTAGTTATATTATATTGTGTATAATTATATTATATGGTAAAATAGCAAATTTATATTATATTACATATATTATAATAATTCGTATTGTTAAATTAGTCAAAAATAATATTTTAAATGCTGCATTAACAATTTTTATTTGTTCTTATATGGTGAAACAAGAAATTTATATTATATTATTTATGTTATAATAATCCATATTGTTGAATTAGTAAAAAAAAATATTTTCAATACTGTCTCAACAATTTTTATTTATTTATTTTTTTTTAAGCAAAAATACTATAATTAAGTTAGTAAGTACATTTTAAACGCGTTAAGCGAAAAAAATAATTTTGGCCAGCTAGATCGGCCAAATACCCTATAGCAGAGTTGGGCAGTAATTGATGACATGAGTGATTAATTACATCTTCAATTACATGAGCAAAAGTGGACGAAATTTTCAATAAGTTAAATGGTCCAAAACATAAAAATAGTGGTTTAAAAGAACAATTACTGTAATTGCAATTGTTACACGCAATTACAATTACTGTAATCGCGTTAAGTAATTCCAATTACTCCTTTCAATGACTGTAATTGTAATTTTATTTCTGCAATTACAATTACTGGTCGAGTCAAAGTAATTGCAATTACAATTACAATTACATGTAATTGTAATTTCATTTCTGCAATTACTCAGTAAAATTGGTAAGTAATTATAATTGCAATTGAAATTACTTTTTGCCCAACTCTGGGCGCCACTGGATCTGACAGTGGAAATTTCTTAAGAGTTGAAATTTAATAAACAATAAATATTTCCTAACATATGTTTTTTGTTTGTTCTCTTTAGACATGTCCATTGAGTAGATATCTAATTTTTTTTAGTGCCACTTTGGCGTTGAGTAATTGCAACTACCAATTACAATTACTTGTAATTGAAGAAATAAAAGTACAATTATTTGTAATTGCAGAAATAAAAGTACAATTACATGTTATAGTAATTGTAATTGAAATTACTTTGGCTCAACCAGTAATTTTAATTGCGGACAACAATTTCAATTACAGTGATTTGACAAGTAATTGCAATTATCAATTACAATTACAGTGATTTGACAAGTAATTGCAATTATAAATTACAATTACAATGATTTGACAAGTAATTGCAATTGTCAATTACAATTACAGTGATTTGACAAGTAATTGCAATTATCAATTACAATTACAGAGATTTGACAAGTAATTGAAATTATCAATGACAATTACATGTAATTGTAAGTTTATTTCTGCAATTACAAATGACAGTAATTGGTAAGTAATTGTAATTGAAATTACTTTTTGCCCAACTCTGCCCCATAGTGCGACGCGACGCAACGCCGATCTGAAATCTGAATATCAATGGAGAATTCACGATCAGTCGCGTCGGTTTCGGGATCGGCTCGCGATCGCGTTTATCATCGCGTCCGTTCCGGAAGATCGGGGTTCCGCGACCGTTTTGCATTGCAAAGACGACGATGCTGGTGGACCGTTGGTAGCCTATCGGGCCGATCGAACAGCCGGACATCTTTTCCGGCCGTGTAACACCTCCGTGTTACGATCCTTCGTACAGGCCCGAGTGCAAATAGCAGAAATAATCGATGGTAATAACGAGACGCTGCTCGGTACGGCTCTCCTAACTAATCTAAATATCAATTCCGCGGATACGCCGCTTCCGGAACGATCCTGCTCGACGTCGGACACCAGTGGATCTCATTCGTTACGCTCCCCTCGAACAGTTACACGTTCGTTACGGGTTTTACGGCCGACGCCGACGTCTATAAACGTCCGGCCGAGTCTAGCAAATTTAGATAAATGATGTATTAACGCGCTCGCCGCGATAATTTCACTATCGCCGCCGTTCACGGTGGTGAAAACTCTGATCCCAGCTGGACGAACTTACTCTGGAATGATTTATAACTTCGCGATAGTTAGTAATCCATAGACACATTGATAAAAATTAGTCGGTGAAACTTAGAACGATACGAAAATTCAACAAGTCTACGTGGAAATATGGAGACATTATTTTCAAACAATTAAAATTATTTACAAAAGAGGGGGAATAAAACATTTCATTTTGCATAAAGATCCGCTGTCTAGCATTTTCATTATTGATATAATATATGCTTTTATTGTCACAGAATTCGAGATGGAAAATACAGCGAAATATTTTTTGTTAAATTTATAATCATTACTGCGATCCATTTATGCAAAATAAAAATGTTCTACCTCGATTCTAACAAACTACAGTAAAATATAAATAACCTGCTTTCTTCACAGATAGATTATAGGTTGAAATAGTGGTGCAGTATTTTTAATATTTTTGAATGCTTTCACTGTCTTGTGTTTCTCCTTATTTTTTGTTATAAATGCATAAAATCAAAAGCAGTGACCGTGACAATATTAACTATAACTCTTACTGTAAATAATAATTTTTGAAGTTTAAATGAAACTACAATTGCTACTGTAAACTTTGTAAATTTTGTAATTGAAATTACTTCGTTTCTTGAAATACGTGATTTTCGAAAATATTGGAATTATTTGTTAATTTTCTATCTATTATAAAATGTCCGACAGTATTTTAATTTATCTCGTTTGCGAATCCTTAATGTAATTGTTACAAAGGATTGAGTTAACATTCAAAAGACGTACTCCGGTATTACATATTTCATCCACAGTTTTAATAGTAATAACACCTCGGCATATATAAAAAGAAAACGATATTTATGCTTATAAAGTAATTACCAGCACAGTAGAAACAACAAAATCGCCGGCGAATATAAAAACAATAATCATAATTCGTCTTTATCGCGGGAGACCGCGACCATTAAGGCCAATGTAAAAAATAAAAAAAACGCACAGTATTTATGCTTATAACCTGTCGTATAAGGTAACGTGTATAATAATTGTATGAATGCTCGAAATCAAGCACGTTTTAACAGCGTGGTGACGAAACGGAATCCAGAAGATTTGCATCGGAATCATGCGCGAAGTGCGACGCGACACGATCCGTCGAATCTTTCCGGAGACGCAGGATCTCGCGATAAAAATGAATAATAATAAGATGATGGCGACGTGGTCGATCGTGCCACGAAACTTTCGAGTCTCTCGGTCCGTTTTGCTGGATCCCTTCTCGAACAAATTGCGTGGTAATGAAGACGTTAGTGTGCCACTAACTTTATGAGAAAAATGAGTAGGTGTAATTTGAAACAGTAAGAACATTAGTAGAATTTTAAAATACTGTTATATTATTTTCAACTTATTAAACATATTAACTCTTATGTCAATAACCGGGCACCCGGATGTAAACTTTCAATGTCTCTTGAAGAGTTCTTTAACATTTTTGTTGGTAAATGTCGAAATTATTGTAGATTTTATGTTCTCGAAGCAATGAAACTACCCAGATAGCACAAATATGTCTAGAAGACGTCTTGAATGTCCCACGAACATCCCCTGAACGGCCTCCGAACGTCTTCTGAACGGCCTATGTTACAAAACTGTATATCTTAAAGACGTCTTTTAAACGACCTTTCGACGTCTTTGGGACGTCTTTTAGGCGACTTTAAGACGACTTGGGGACGTTTTTTAGGCGACTTTTCGACGACTTTTCAACGACTTTTCGACGACTTTTAGGCGACTTTAAGACGACTTTTCAACGACTTTTCGACGACTTTAAGACGATTGTAAGATGACTTTAAGACGACTTTTCGACGACTCTTAGGTGACTTTAAGACGACTTTTCAACGACTTTTCGATGATTTTAAGACGATTGTAAGATGACTTTAAGACGACTTTTCGACGACTTTTCGACGACTTTAAAACGACTGTAAGATGACTTTTAGACAATTTTTAGACGTCTTAAAGACGACTTTTCAAGACGTTTTTAAAACGTCTTATTTCAGCCGTCTTTGGGACGTTCATAGAGTCTTCCAGGCCCAGAAATGTTAATTAAATATACATATGGGATTTGTCATCTGAAAATAAGAAGGGTCCCAGTCCCTTTTCGCACGACAAATCACATATGTATATTTAATTAACATTGCTGGACCCGTAAAACTTTATGAACGTTCCAAAGATGGCTGGAATAAGACGTCTTTAAGACGTCTGGAAGTATGACATCTTTAAAACGTCCCGGAAAATACGTCTTTAAGTCGTCTCATATAAGACGTCTTTAAAAGTTCCCGGACGTCTTCAAGACGCCTCAAAGACGTCTTTTTAGGACGTAAGACATTCAGACCTAAAATGGACGTAAAATGGACATCTTTAAGACGTCATGTGCTATCTGGGATGGAGTATCGTAGAAATTTTGGTTATTGCAAATCGGGTAAATAATTTTACTTTTGCACAAAGAACCGCCGCACAGTTGTCAACTAAAATTCTTTTAAAAAATAGTCAATATTAACTGTAGACAAATAAAAATTTGGTACTTTTCCATTAGCCGGGCGCAACCTAACCCAGACTAATAATTATAATCGAACCCAGACCAATAATTATATGCATTCTTTTTGGGTAAAACTATTTTGTTTACAATTCATTAATATGTAATTATATATGCTTATAATTATTGGTCTGGGTTAGGTTGCGCCCGGCTAAAAATCCAAAAAATTTTTTTGTTTTGTTAAACAATAATTTTGAATTAATTTTTATTGATATTTTTTATTAAAATAAAATTGTTCAAGTATAATCTTCCAAACTATTTTTGACTTTCTAAATATGTATTTCATATTTACTTTCCTTTTTCATACATGTAATGTTTTATAGAATACGTAAAATATAAATTCGAGAAATCTTTTTGTAATCAACGCATACAAAATGTACCGAGATGGTAAAAACGCCTCACAAACGTGTCAAAAAATAGTTTTTATAATAATTTATAATAATTGTAAATAATTTTTTCAATTTAATTGTTTTAAAATAATGTCCATACTAGATATCACGACCTTTGTTATTTCGTATTATTTCATATGTATTTATAAAAGATAAAGATATTAACAAAAATATAACAAATATAAAAGATAAGTCACTTAATCTTACCATTACGTTTTTAAATTGATGTTAACAATGAAATACTAAGAATCTCGCAGTCAAGTTATATTGTTACCGTTAATTATATTTTTAACAATAAAATGAATAGATTAATTATACTATTGTTAAAAATTGATGATTTTCTACATGAGACAGTTGAGTTTTGGGAAAAATGTAACTAAATTTCGCGTTTTAGACCACTGTGTCTACTTATTAAATTCGATGCAGCAGAAATAAGCCCGAATCGAGGTGGATGAAAAAAAGGAAAGAAAATGAAATCTCAAATCGATAATCGAGGATCTCGAGGAGCGGGGAGGGGAGGAAATATCGACCTGAGAACCGCTGACCGGCGACACACCGGTTACGTCTATATACGTCCGAGCGAGCGCAGAATTTCTGTCGGTTAATTTCAGATAAAACAGAGATGGTCGCGACTTAATTACAATTTGAATGTAAATTCCAGCGAGAACTAACTTACGTCGCGTGTAATTTCAATGAATGGCCCAGCGTCGCGTCGCGTCGCATCGGGCTCGGATCGAAGCAACACGCGCGCCCGGGAAAAATGAAATTGTTTGCGGACGAGCACGACGCGCGGCGCGGCGGCCGGTCGGTCGGGGCTGTAATTGGATTGAATAAGAGGTGAGCCGGCCAGGCCTGAGAAACGTTGACGGTGTAATTCTGTCGCTGATAAAAATACGTTAATGCTCGGGTGTCGGGCGGCGGCTTTGAAAAATGCGACAGTATTTCTGAATTATTGCGTAAACGAGGCCCGAGGACGACGCGCCGCTCGTCCAGTAACTCTTTCTCCGCGTCTCGCTCGGCGACGGAAATAAAAACGAAAGTGAAAAGAATCGAAGGAAACCAGATTGAAAATCGTAGAAGCAAACGCGTTTACATTAATAACAAAACACTCGGCCCGAATGGCCATTTGCCGTTGTCCACGCAGAGAGAGAGAGAAAAAAGGAATTCCTATTGCCACGCGGTATCGTGTAAAATGAATTTCGCATGTTACGCCGGGGCTAAATGGACAAGCGTCGCGACGAATCTTGATTTATACAGTTTCCGCTCGAAAATAATGGGTCCTGGCCCCGTGGAAATGGTCGCGGATGTTAGTGTCGCGATTCGAGCACAGACCCGGACTAGAAAACTTCGCCATTTAGTCTCATTCAATGCGAGACACCATTTATTCGCTGTCATGACCTATCATAGCAACGGCGACAACGCAACCGTTGAACAATGACTATTCAGAAATCGCGGAGGTTCGCGGTCTGTTTCGCTCGCGATATTAAATCACCGGTACAAAAATCTTTCGGCTGATTCGATCTCGGGCTTAATCTAACCCGAGACTTTTTCGTAAACGGTCGTTGAAAGCGTCTGAACGTTGCAACGGCCCAAGCGACGCCGGTGATTTCAACGCGTGGCGAACGCGCTTTCAGAGGTATAAAATTCACTATTATTATTAGATATAAAATTCATATTTCTATGAAATTTTTATTTAATAGATTCCCCTACAAATTCTATACAATTTTCATTTAAAATAATTAATTCCATTTAATTTATATAAAATTCACTATTTCTATGAAATTTTTATCTAATAGATTCCCCTAGAAACTTATTAAAAATAAAATTCTATAAAATTTTCATCTAAAATAATTAATTCTATTTAATTGATATGAAATTAACTATTTCTATGAAATTTTTATCTAATAGATTCCCCTACAAATTCTATAAAATTTTCATTAAAAATAATTAATTCCATTTAATTATTATTAGATATAAAATTCATATTTCTATGAAATTTTTATTTAATAGATTCCCCTACAAATTTATTAAAAATAAAATTCTATAGAATTTTCATCTAAAATAATTAATTCTATTTAATTTATATAAAATTAACTGTTTCTATGAAATTTTTATTTAATAGGTTTCCCTACTTTAGTTTCTTTCATATATATATTAATTATTTTACATAATTTCGTTAATATCCTTTAAAATTTAATTCTATTATAAAATATCCTATAGAAAAATAGCGCTTCTACAATGAAATGAAAAGTATTTATATTTATAAAACAATCTTCGTGTCAAGCATATGTAATAATTTTTTGGATGCCTTTCGAAAAGTTTGAATTGTTGAAAACTGTGTATACGGATTAAGAAATGCTAAAAACTGGATTATACGTTGAAATGCACCTCCCAACACATACATATAACATCACCACAAAAATGTTTACTTTGAACTTAATGATTCTGTGTTTGAAACGCTGTATCTCGTCACGAAATCATCTGAAATGAATAATATTTTGTATTTGGGAGTTTCAAAGGCTCGTCAGTGTACAATAATCAAAAAGAGTGTTTCATTACTAGACAGCGGATCTTTATGCAAAATAAAATGTTTATACACCATTCGCATAGAAAGGAAGTTAAATAAAGATTTATTTCTTATGCAAATAATTTTAATTGATTGATAACAACGTCCCTATGTTTTTAAATTTTTTAAATGTTTTCACCGTTTTCACCTACTCGTTTTTGTCATAAATGCATAAAATCCGGTGTCTATTCATCACATTCAACTTAAAAAATTGACGTTTCGCCAGAAAAGCGTGCTCCTGGACCACCGAGCGATGTTTCTATTACCTCCAGAAGAACGTCCGGGGGGCTTCCGGCTCGGAAACGGACGTGCGTCCTAGAATAGACGATTGGGCTGTCCGGAGAATAAAAAAAAAACAAGGGAACATAGAGCACTCTGAGCGGCTGTCAGTTGTCTTGCGTAATTTGCATATATTGCGCTTCATTACGCGTCCCGGCGTGACAAAATCGCGGCGTCCTTCAATTTATAGGCGGAGCCGGGGCTTTTCCCCGTTCCATCAATTCAGCGTATCGCTCAACCGGGATCTGCATTGCAAAATTCGAACGAGCGGCGCGTAATCTCGTCGCGTATCTCTCGCGAGCGTTATCGTTCGCAAGGGACAGCTATCAGGGCCGGTCGAGATAGCAGGAAGGATTTAACGGAGCAATACGACTTAGGCGAACGCCAGAGTCCGGAGAGAGAAAGAGGCGAAGAGAGAGAGAGAGAGAGAGAGAGAGAGAAGGGGAGAGAATATGCACGAGTAACCACGTTTACGCTGTTCTCGGATCGGACGGCTGCTTGTCGGCCTCGGCAACCGATAACGGAGACCACGAGAGTGCTCGAATGCTCGAATCGAAGAATCCGGACTTTCCGACTAAATGTACAGGCGTTTCTCGATCGGCGGACGACGTTTCCTGCGCGGATTTTGACGCCGCCGGCGGCTGCGCAACCGCCGTAGGTGGGCGGTGATCGATGCACCCCGGTCTTCGTCGAACCTCATTACCCGCACGCAGTTTAATGAGAAACCACGGCGTCCAACATGGCCACCGGGTGACGGGCCTGTTCGATGATTCTTTTAATTAAGTATTTTTCCAGCTCCGTTTCTTCATCTTCCTCGCTCCGAACGTACGCCATTTGAATTTTCTGTCGAGCCGCCATTTTTTGACTCTCCGTTAACCAGCTCCGCGCATTTTTCTTCGGATCCCTTTCAGCCTTTCTATTTAAATTGAGATTAACATTTCCTGTTCACCGGTTCGCGCCGGCTTGGCTAATCGAGGTGTACATTATTCTTGCTCTATTTATTGTATTATACAGGGTGAATTCGATAAAGCAGGACACCTAAATATTTCCGTTACTTTTCGTTGTACAAAAAAACTTCGTAGGACAAAGTTACACTGTTTGAAGGGCCACATATAACGGTGAAAAGAAAATTTCAGAGATTTCAAGGTTATCGATGTTTTTTTTAATGGAATGATATATTTTCGTTAACGTAATGTTGTAGCTGACAAAATAACGAATTCATGCATGTAACACAATATGACCTTCAAATGACCTTCAACCCAGAAAAATGGTATAAATAAAATTCAACGTATAAGATTCATTTGATGTATTTCCGTTACGCCAAATGTTCAAAAATACATCCCTTGAACTGCTATCGAACTCATGATTTTAAAGAGTCGGTATAAAAATTATTGTATATAATATTTTCAGTTTCATAGGTTCCTTCGTTTTTTCCAAAGAGATCCTCGAAGTTTCTACAAAATAGGTCGAGAAAGAAAAGCACAATCTCTTAATCCTTGCACCAGAGTTCTAAACGTACCTACTTTGTTAACAGCCAGGTTTTGGAAAGTATTTTTAAGGTTGTGTACTTAAAAAAAAAAAAGAAATCGATTTTTTGACCTGTCTACACGAGACTGCGAATGAGAATTAGAGAAAATCCTGTTAGGATAAGATACACATTTATATATTATACAGGGTGAATTCGATAAAGCAGAACACCTAAATATTTCCGTTACTTTTCGTTGTACAAAAAAACTTCGTAGGACAAAGTTACGCTGTTTGAAGGGCCACATATAACGGTGTAAGGGAAAACAAATTTCAAGGTCATTTTTATGAGATTTCAAGGTTATCGATGTTTTTTTAAATGTACGTTAGTGTACGTTGGTACGAGTGTACGTTATTGTTATAGTAGACAGCGGATCTTTATGTAAAATAAAAAAATATTTGCATTGATTGCAAGACGCAAGGGACAAATAAAAAATTTTTTCTTGTCATGATTATCTTATTAAACTGAAACTAATATGTTCCTAAATTTTTTTTTAATAGGACCGCTGCTTTAAAGGTCTTGAGAAGGTCAAATTTCGAATCGTTCAATGTTTCAATCTGTATTAATGTTTTCGGCGCTCGATCAATTGTTACTATTTAATAGCATGTTTGCAATATATTTATCGACGTTTCCGTCTTATTTTAGACCATTAGATTTAGGTTAAGTTTAGACCTAACCCAGACGAAAACGTCAATAAATATATTGCAAACATACTATTAAATAGTAACAATTGATCGAGCGCCGAAAACATTAATACAGATTTAAACATTTTACGATTGATAAAAAATTGAGTATTTGTTCAATGTTTCGTTCGAAAAATACTAGCGATGTCGGTATCCGTGTTCGTTCATTGTGAGATGGTGTACGAAGAAAGCGTAGAGGACGTAAAGAGGGATCGATGATCCTCGGATCTGAAGTTGAGGATGCTCGAGCACGAGCCAGGCAGGCTATTGTCGGCCATTTCTATGGAAAGCCGGGAGGATTTATCTAGCCAGAATAAATCTCTAATTGTCAATCACCTGCATACTTAGCGGGCCAGTGAAAGACTAAACGTTCATCCGACAGGGACCCGCCGACAGACACGGTGCATGAGTGATGGGAAATGAGTCCGGCGCAAGTCAATTTCTCCTTAACCGGAGAAGTAAGCCACCGAGAATTATAGCTGGCGTAAATCAATCTGTTGCGTTGCCTCGAGAACCTCGTGGCTCCCTCAATGCGAGACGGACGCCTGTCGATTTTACATCACATAATGAATTCGCGCTCGAACAGGCGTAGTCAGCATTAATAATGGACAGATCAATGGTGGTAATTCAATTACTCGATAATTAGCTGCTTAAACGCGAACTGGAAACCGGGGGAGCACTTAACCCTGAATTTCATACATAAATCGCGAGCTGCCCAGCCGGCTTTACATATCGTTGCTCAGAGTTGGGCAAAAAGTAATTTCAATTACAATTATAATTACTTACCAATTACTGATATTTGTAATTGCAGAAATAAAATTACAATTACATGTAATTGTAATTGTCATTGTAATTACTTTGGCTCAACCAGTAATTGTAATTGCAGAAATAAAATTACAATTACAGTAATTGAAAGGAGTAATTGCAATTACTTAACGCGATTACAGTAATTGTTCTTTTAAACCACTATTTGTATGTTTTGGACCATTTCACTGTTTTCTTATTGAAAATGTAGTCCACTTTTGCTCATGCAATTGAAGATGTAATTAATTACTCATGTAATCAATTACTGCTCAACTCCGTCGAACAATTACTTTAATCGCGTTATATAATTGCAATTACTCCTTTCAATTATTATAATTGTAATTGTGATCCGCAATTACATTTACTGGTTGAGTTTAAGTAATTTCAATTACAATTACATGTAATTTTACTTTTATTTATGCAATTACTGATTACATTAATTCGTAAGTAATTGTAATTGAAATTACTTTTTGCCCAATTCTGAATCTCAATGTAAGTGACAAGTGAACCTATTTCGTAAGAGTTGAAATTTAATAAATAATAAATATTTCCTAACATACGTATTTTGTTTGTTCTTTTTAGACATTTCCATTGAGTAGATATCTAATTTTGTTTGTTAATGCCATTTTGGCGTTAAGTAATTGCAACTATCAATTACAATTACTTGTAATTGCAACTATCAATTACAATTACTTGTAATTGCAACTATCAAGTACAATTACTTGTAATTGCACCTATCAATTACAATTACTTGTAATTGCACCTATCAATTACAATTATTTGTAATTGCACCTATAAATTACAATTACTTGCAATTGCAACTATCAATTACAATTACTTGTATTTGCAGAAATAAAAGTACAATTACATGTAATTGCAGAAATAAAAGTACAATTAGTTGTAATTGCAGAAATAAAAGTACATATAAATATAAGAATTCGTTCTAAATAATGATACTTGTAATTGCGGTTTTTTAATTCAATGCAATGTTTGCTTCTCAAGTCTGTCACCAATCCTTTTCTTAATCGTTGACTAATTTTTAAAATCGCACTATACTTCAAGCATTTGGCAGTTTGAGCAGAATCACTTTTCACAAAATAATCTCAAAGAGTTCTACTGGTGTGCTCTTTTTCATTATCACACATCATTCCTTTACTGAACATTGTACTTGCACAATACGAACTGGAATAATAGATCGATAAACAGATACGTGGTACGTAGCACGGCAACGGAAAAAGTGAAGAGCGCAGAGCCGTGAAACAATGCATCATCGAAATAGTTGAACATAGTCGACATTCGCAAAATTTCGATTGTACGCATAGTCCCGCAAAATTTTCGGGATCCCGCATCACCTATTTAAGAAATGCGGGATCCCGCGGGATTGCAATCGCGTTGCTATACCAATACATTGTCTATCCTCTTTTCACGAATTTCGCTATTCTTTCTCATTCTGGCTGTAACCGTCGAATAGCTCGTCAACTGTCTTGAATCAGTGTGCACACGAATGCAAACGTGTTCGGACGGTTCCTCTGGTAAAACTCCATTTTCTTAAAACGTTAAATTACGACGTTTTTTATGTGGGTACACTCAAAGACTTCACATTAATTATTCGTGTGTAAAAATCAAATTAACGTGCATCAGACGCGAATTAGTTGTGCGCAATTCTGGTACGCATTTTGAATACATGTGGTGAATTTTTGTGAACACTTGTGAGGATTCAATTGAACATTTATGGACACATTGGATACCACTTCATGCGATCTCAAGAAAATTACTTATGTGAAACCAGTTAAAAAGTGGAAGGACATTGGATCCCTTCTGCTCGATAATTCCATAGGGCGGATATTAGGAATGCCCTTGTGGATTTTAACGAGTAGGCAGGTTCAATGTCGTGCAACGACCAATTTATTAATCCTGTTCATCAATTTGATAAACATTTTCACCTCGCTGGCGACCCAAAGGAGGAATCCGCAGTCAACTGATCGCATTACCTGTTTATTGTGATTCGTGCTGCAATACAAGTGATATTGGAATTATTATTAGTACATAGCTATTTGTTGACAAATGTGAACAGTGATCGCGAGTGTGGAAAAATTGCATGGCATCTGTGTGAAGGAAACATACGATTTATTTATCATTTGAACAATGAAAGTAGAGGTCCGGAACAGCTGTACAGTTCGTTGACCTGACCGTACGTCCCTTACCGTTCGGTACTGCCGTATACCTGAGATCAGCTGCGCAGTTCGTCACCGAGAGGACCAGTTACCCTCATTTCGAAGTAACAAATGGATTTACGGCTATGTGAGTTTTTACAATAATTAATTCAATCGATTTCTGCTCTGTTTCGCTTGTTCATTTCTTCGTCGCGGCGGACCGCCGCGCTGGCAGTAGGAGATACAGCCGGCGCGCCAGACAGTTCGCGTCTAGCTCGCGCTCTGATTTGTCCGTGTTTTTTCGTTAATAACTCCCAAACGAAGCCCCAACTGACATTTTGCAAAAGGAAAATGTCGTTTCAAATGACCTCAGGAACCTCCTATTTCCGGGAGTTGAGGGAGTGTTGAGACACCCTGTATAAAGGCTCCGGCGCATATAGTGTTTGCTCGTTTTCTCCTTTTCACGTGCTTCCCGCGAAGCTCGCCAGAGCGGCGCCGCTTAGAAGCCGCGCGCGATAATGGTAACAACGTGGAACGCGCGCGTGCACCCGCCGCAATCGGAAGGTGGAGCCTGGCTTGGGAACGGTTATGCATTATGATTTACGTTCGCGCGCATTGGTGCCGCGGTTGCAACCCACCGTCTGACACGTTCCTCGGCTCTCGCGTGTCCCCTTGAAAAGTAACAGAGCCTAGGAACGTCCTCGTCGTCGTCGTCGTTCCGTTGGATTGTCACCGAGACCGGAGGGGTTCCCGCTGCGACCGACCTTTAATTAGATCAACCGGATGAATCTGTTTTAATTAGCTTAAGCGCATGGACCCGGCGCGGCGGGGTCTCCGACGGCCATTGCCGGTGGATCTTCGGTGACGGGAGATGATTTAGTGGCTCGTCGTTGACACATCGTACCGCGATCCCCCGTGATCTTGATCTTCACCGTCGATAGCCGAGTCGATACCGCCGGCTTGCTCTCTTTTATCACCAAACCTACCATCACCGGTCGAATAACCGGTTCTACATTTTTATTTCATAATTATTGGAATTATAAAGATCCTTTTGTGGTAAATTATCAGATAAATATATTTAGTAAAGCAGATATTATAATATGAACCGCATAAAGTTCAAATAAATTTAATCTTGTTGTTTTTATAAAGCAACATGTACCGGCTACTTGTAAAGCTCTTTCTTTCGATATTTTTATATAGGATTGAGATTTTTTAATGCTTTGGAAATTCCATAAACGCACAAATATGGTTTTCTTTTTGTAAGTGTACTTTCAATTTAATTTGAGAGTAAATTTAGTAAAATTACAAGATAACAATTTTTTACCTCCTCCGAATACGCTCCCACCCCTGCCGCGTTGCGGGGCCCTGCGGTATTGTAAAGGGTGTCCCAAAATAGACGCAAGGTTTGAATTAAATAGAAAACACAGTTTTTAGTCTTTATATAAAGTAAATGATATCGGCGCAAGGTTCGATCATTTTTAAATAACAAAAATGATTCTTTGAAAAAGATCGACATAGGGATCGAAACGTAAGAAACATGTTTAAATAATTGCACATTTGTTGTTTTTTAAAAATGATCGAACCTTGCGCCGATATCATTTACTTTATAATACTTAAATTTCGATGGAGAAGAATCTATCTATTTTAGTCTTTAGATTGTTATTTTTTCATTGAATATAAATACATAGGATAGGGTTATTTGTGGAATAACACATCGCACAGTGCGGACAAACGTGGCATATCTCACTACACGTGTATATCACGATGTACGATAAATTCCTTTGGCAAAATGTTTTATTAGGTGGTAATTGATATTATTAATCGTATAACAATAATTTTTATCCATAAATGTTATTAATTTTTTTTTAATTTATTAATTTTATTGTTAAATTTTTTTTTGTGAATAATTACTATTGCATTTACATTAGTAACCAAATTTACATTTTTATAAAAAATTTTGCCATGTGCCGCACTCTCCACAGTGCCAAAAATCAAATAATATTCCATTAATTGTAGATCAGTGTTACAATAATAATTCTGTATAATGGAAAGTGCTCACCAATGCACATGCATTCTTTTTACATTTAATAAAGTAGATTTATTTTTTGTAAAAATTTTCAACGGTGGTTTTATTTATTACTTGCATATAAAACTTCAAATTAACATATCTCGAGAAGGGCAAAAGATATCCTGAGATTTTGACATATTCGGATATATTACTTGTTATAGTTTAAGAATTTCATAGTTTTGTCTGTAACTAACTGCTACTCTTAATTTTATAAACTTTTTAATAAGTGCCCGTACCTTGCCTTTAGGATGTATTGTGGAAAATTCGTTAATTTCTTTTTAAATTTATTAGTTGTATTATTACATTTCATTTTCTGCGAATAATTACTAATACATATACATTCGTCAACAAATTTGGATTTTTGTCCAAAATTTTTCCATTTGTCCACCACAGAAAAATTCAATATTCGTATATATCACGATATAAAATACATTTCTTTTGCAAAAAATGCGTATTAGGATGGAAATTGTTATTAATAATCATATAATAATCATTTTTATGCATAATACAATTTTGCAATAAGTATATAGGGTGGACGATTTATTTGAAGACATCGAAATATCTGAAGAACTATGCATCGGATCAAAAAAAGTTGATAATGAAAGTTGTTCGTCTCGAAGGGGGACATCCAATGATACCAAACTCGAACATCCCCATCACTCCTTGGGGGTGGAGGTGGAGGAAGATAAAAAACTTAAATGGGAACCCCCATTTTTTATTTTAGATTTGGATTCTCCAGAAAAAAGTACCCCAATTTGACCTACGAGTTTTTGCATTTTGGTTCACAGATGGCGATGTAGTCGACAAAAATCAAAATGGGTAAAAAATTGTTGAAAATTGGGGATATCTCGAAAAATACACGTCAGATCAGAAAAATTAAAGTAGACTAATTTGGTATTTTAAATTCACGGTTGTGATATTCTTAATAATTTTAATATTCCAATAGGACTTCTGTCTGAGGAGGCTATAGAAGCGAGACATAAAGAAATCAGAAATTATCGTCCAAATCATACACGAAAAACCAGTAGACAGGAAACGAACACCGATTTATTTAATCATCTTTTAATTACGTCCGATCCGCTTATTTCAACACATCGAGAAACAACGACAAAAAGCAAATCTTGCGATTTTACTGAAATTGATCAGTATTTAATAAGAAATGTCCAAGATCACGGGAGTGAATGATTTTGGATCACATTCAAAGTACTGAGGATGACTTAGATAGCGAATAGCGTTTCGTTAAGTTTGTTAATTTTGTTCATACTATTATAATTTGTCTAAGTTTATTATTGTTAATATTAAATATGGTTCATTTATTATTAATTTCGTTTTAAATTTGTTAGTTTTTAAAAATACATTTTTTTTTTAATAAAAATTGTTAATTTCTTAATAAATTTATGAATTATATTGGTAAATATCATTTTCTGTAAAAAATTACCTATACATTAATAACCAAAAGAGAAGTGCCGCATATTAGGCCATTTGTCCGCACTGTGCATCGGGCAAACGGCCTCCACGGCTTTGCTGGCACATACGCACTCCTTTGTCGAAATTTTTCATGACTTTTCTGCATAATTGTGGCTGAATTTCGTTGATGCAGCGTTTAATTTCCTCTTGCACTGCACGGGTGGTTGTGGGCTTGTTAACATAGACCTCTGACTTCGAATAACCCCATAAGAAGAAATCTAATGGTGTTAAATCACACGATCTAGGGGGCCAATTCTGATCACCGAAACGAGAGAGCACACGACCAGAAAATGTCTTTCATTATTTTTGAAATATTGTTCAATAATGAAAACACGTTGTTGTATCGTATCACGCTCCATTTTTACCAACCCTAAACTCTCAGCTGTCAAATTGTTCTTTTTTCACGGTTGCCAACAATTTACTGCAAAAATGGCGACAAATTCAAATCTTGCGTTAATTTTGGGACACCCTTTAGTCCCGCCACTGCCTACAAACTCCAGCTGGCCTTCGACAAATGCCCAAAAATATTTGTTTACTTAAACATATTTTCTTTCCCCGGCACTTCTAAACCTTCTCTCTCGACAACCTCTATTTTCCATTCACCTCAGATTCTGATCCTCTTGGTCACCAGTTTCGAGTCCTCTGCGTGTCTCTCTCTCTCTCTCTCTCTCGATGCGCATCAGCTTCTCTTGCTTTCAACGTTTCGCCTCATCGTCAAAAATAAAAAGTATTGTGGGGAAAAAAAGACGATCGTTAAACGAGCGAAAGGGAGAGAAGGAGTATGAGAGAGAGAGGAGAAGAGCAGAGGAAGAAGGGAGGGAGAAAAAGGATCGAGAATCTGGAAAGGCCAGGAACCGCTTGGAATCTCGGGACGGGGACGGTGCACGGTATTTTTAGGCATTAAAATCGCTCCATAAATTAAATCCGCAAAAGGACGAAGCGGCCCGCCGCGCCGCGCCGGAATGAAACAGCGTCGCTCGCATCGTTTCGGGGCCTCGTTCAGTTTCTCCGCGTCGCGTCGCGTCGCTTCGCGTCCCCGTGGGAGATAATCTCATGACATGACCTGACTTAACGCGTCATTTGCCGAAACACACCCAAAAAAAATATCCGAGGCCGCGGATTCCCAAAATCGCAAGCGAGGCTCGCAACTTTGCCGAGAAATTAATATCGTCGTCCCGCGCTGTAAATATGTATTATCGTATTTGTATACCGAATGCGTAAGAAAAACCAGTTATTCTATGCAAATCTTTCTACAAATGCGAATGAGAATTGCATAAACATTCGTTTCGGTAATTATTTACATTACGGGTTTCCTCACCGATTTTGTTGAAATATGTTGTCAAGGTCGTCATTCTGAACAACTTTTTCCTATACATGTTACCGCTGCTCAACTTTAGTTTCCGAGATATTCGCAAAAAAGTTTCAACATCTGAAAAAGTGATCGGAGTAGGTCTGGGTTAGATTTGAAATTGTGGCCGCCGATAAGGCTGCCACGGTCACAACTTAAAACGACTTCAATCAGTTGAGACCCACTGTCCTGTCTGTTTATGTTTACGAACTGAAACGTGAAATGAATCGTATCAAATGCGAACTCATTTCATTGTCAGCTGTGTTAGCATACAGAGTATTAGGCATGAAACTATACGAATTCTTGGATATCTGCAACAATCAAGAAAAGTTGATAGATTTTTTAGTTAACAGTAAAGTGAATTGTATCAAGGGCAACGAAAATATGCTACTTGATCGCGAAAACTTAATTTTTAGATGCCATAATACTAGTTACAGTAGAAATCGGAAAAAAAGCGTATAAAAACACAATGTAATTTGAAAATTAGTGTTCATAAGGACACTTGTTTTGATAATACAGGGTGGTCCGTTTAAATAAGAACACCTAAATATCGCTTCAGGTTATTGTGATGCAAAAATTATTTGTTACGTAATGTGCATGGTGTCAATGGACCAAATATTTGGCACGAATATTTTTTTCGGAGTTGTCAAGGTCATCGATGTTTTTTCAACATATCAACTTTCTCTTGCATTGAGTAATTCATTTCAAACAGCACGTCGATACACGGATAGATAAATTGAAACTGATCGGAATTTCAAATCGTTAGGTATCATCAGTATTGTGACAGTAAACATGTTTATTTACATTCACGCTCTTGATGTAGAGCCTTGGTCAAAGCCTACGATCTCAATAGACATCAGGTCTAGGTAAAACTTTAATTTTCGAAGATCAAGGTCATGTTATTATACATATCTGAATGTATTTTTCCATCAGTTACACGATGCAATAAAAAAAATGTAGTTATGTACCAAAAAACATCGATGACCTTGACAACTCCGAAAGAAATGACCCTCGGAAAAAAGATATTCGTGCCAAATATTGGTCCATTGACACCATGCACATTACGTAACAAATAATTTTTGCATCACAATAACCTGAAGAGATATTTAGGTGTTCTTATTTAAACGGACCACCCTGTATACGACTTCCCATACAAACTACTGTTGTTCAGAATGAT
>CM052221.1:9741288-9763947 GCA_028454225.1 Lasioglossum leucozonium | reverse complement strand
AATTACAAGTAATTGTACTTTTATTTCTGCAATTACAAGTAATTGTATTTTTATTTCTGCAATTACAAGTAATTGTACTTTTATTTCTGCACTTACAAGTAATTGTACTTTTATTTCTGCAATTACAAGTAATTGTAATTGGTAGTTGCAATTACAAGTAATTGTAATTGGTAGTTGCAATTACAAGTAATTGTAATTGGTAGTTGCAATTACTTAACGCCAAAATGGCACTAAAAAAAATTAGATATCTACTCAATGGAAATGTCTAAAAAGAACAAACAAAAAACACATGTCAGGAAATATTTATTATTTATTAAATTTCAACTCTTAAGAAATTTCCAAAGTTAGATCCAGTGGCGGCCAGTGTTGGGAAAAAAGTTATTTCGATTACAATTATAATTACTTACCAATTACTGTAATTTGTAATTGCAGAAATAAAATTACAATTACATGTAATTGTAATGCAATTACTTTGGCTCAATCAGTAATTGTAATTTCAGAAATAAAATTACAATTACAGTCATTGAAAGGAGTAATTGCAATTACTTAACGCGATTACAGTAATTGTAATTACGTCTAATAATTACAATTACAGTTATTGTAATTGCGTCTAACAATTACAATTACAGCAATTCTTCTTTTAAATCACTACTTTTATGTTTTGGACCATTTCACTGTTTCCTTATTGAAAATGTAGTCCACTTTTGCTCATGTAATTGAAGATGTAATTAATTACTCATGTAATCAATTACTGCCCAACTCTGCAGGCATGTCAAACTCGTTTACCAGCAAGGGCCTCATTAAGCATTATAAATTAATTCGGGAGCCGCGACAAAAAAAAGCTCGAATTTTTTTTTTATTAACCCCTTGCCTTAAGATTTATTTTACAGTTTCAGTGATTAGAACGTTTTTTGTAGTTCGTAATTTCCTGAAACTGGAAAAATTTATACCTGTTGCATGCCTATATGTTCTCCAATTGCTGTGCAAACAAAACCAACATAGAATTTTATTTCGGTCTAAAGGAAATTAATAACATACATATTTATTAGACTCAGTTCAGAATGTTTTCATCACGTCTCTCACAGGATATTGTAAGGCAAGGGGTAAACATTGCAATTAATTATATATGATAATTATTGCGGTTAATTAATTATACATATGTATAACTGTTGTTTGATTTTCGAAAGTTGAGACCTATCGCCCATAAGCCAGTATACATATGCACATCAAAAGTCCCAACTCTCGAAAATCAGACTGTAAATAGATCTTTCTATTTAACAAACGTATGTATTTATAATTTTAAGTTTAAGAAATGCAGTGTTGTCGAAGTTTAAAAAACCATATACAGGGTGGGTCGCCACATTTTGCCATCTAGATGTTTCAGAAGAAGTTGAATGGTTTTGAAAGGGACACATTCTGATGGTACATTCTTTTTTGTAGGTGGACGTGTAAAGGACATATGAAGGTCATTAATGCTTTTTAAATGGAATAATATATTTTTTATTGTATCATGCTCCTTCATATTCTTTACAAAAAAGTATGAATCTATTTGTGTAAAAAAATCGTTAGTTTAGATATTTTAATTCTAATTTGTTAGGAAATATCGACTTTGTGATCAATATTACGAATTCAATGTGATAATGTAGTACGAGAGCAAGAATTATCAATGTAAATATTTACATTTTCTGTGTTGATAATTCTTGCACTCCTACTTATTGTGAAATTCAGTCTCTGTTACGTCTCTGATACAGTGAATACTGCGATACGGTGAATGATCACTTCATAATGAAGTATTCTAAAAAAGAAAAGATAGACATGTTATCAATTTATTTTTAAGCTGGGAAAAGTGCTACACATGCAGAAAGATTATACGCCGAGCTTCCGACTACAATGACCAATATGAGAGATCGTATCACCAATGAGTGTAACAAAATAACATCAGATACACTACGCAATGTTAGTGAGTCATTAACTTCTCGATTCAGAAAGTGTTCTGATGCAAATGGTTGCCACATTGAACCTTTTCTGTAAATATTAAAAATTAAAGTAGATATCACAATTAAAATATCTCCTAACTAATGATTTTTTTACACAAATAGATTAATACTTTTTCGTAAAGGATATAAAGGAGCATGATGCAATAAAAAATATGTGATTCTATTTAAAAAAACATTAATGACCTTCATATGTCCTTCACACGTCCACCTACAAAAAGAAATGTACCATCAGAATGCGCCCCACTCAAAACCATTCAACTGCATCTGAAACATTGTTTGCTATGCGTAATAATAATGACGTAAATGTGACTATACAATAGGTCACCGTTTTGGCCAGGTCGAAGACTACTTGTCGACGAGCCGCGTGTTTGACATGCCTGCACTAGACCCACCGAGTAATTAACGCGACCTGATTACTTTGCATAGAGATCCTTAGTGTCAACATTCCTGCACTGAACATTACTTTTATATCATCGATCTATTCCCACGAGGACGTTATAAATCTTTATAATTCGAAAGAGTGTTACGAAACGGGCCGAGCAATTTAACGAGAGTCTCCCAATAAAACAGTTAAGAGAAACGTCATTAATAGCATTCCCGACGCAGGATATTCTGTATGTACAAATAAAAGCTTCCAGATCTCGCCAATTTAATTCAGTTAACGACAGGCGGCGGGGAGGTGCCGAAAATAAATCATCCGATTTCGGACAGGAACATCATCTCGCCGAGATACACCGAAAGAGAAAACCTTGGTTCCGGAAGCGATAATTAGGTGACTAATTAAATGTCAAAATTTCCATCGGCGAGAAGGAGCAAACGAGCCAGCAAAAATGGGATCATAAATTACGCCGATCGCAGAGTGTCCCGGCGACTGTGTTCGTGGAAGGACGCTCGGCTGGTAAAATTATAATTTTTATTGCACATCGGGCCGCGGCTATTTTCGTCGGCGACACGAAACCGTCTCCGGCCGCGAGGATACTCCTCGATTTCCGATCCTTAAGTCGCTAATAAATCCTCAGGCCTCGTCGGCCGCGAATTGTGCAACGCGACGCGGAGCACTGATCGTCCGATTCGTAGGATCCACCGAACAAATTGCCCCGCGGCGGCGCTGATTTATCGCGTTTATTTTCCGATTGCGAACCTGGTCTGTGGCAAAATTCACCGCTAATCTGCAACTACTACGAAAAATCAGATCGGATACTTGTCAAGACGCCGAGAGACTCTATTTCTGTTTTTAGGTTTTGTCGGTGACTTACATCGACAGGAATGTAGGAGATACTTTTCTGAATTGTAATTGTGCATTTTATGTATTTATGGCAAAAATGAACAGGAGAAATACAAAATTGTGAGGACACGAAACGAATTTCAGCATGTTACTACGTTATTTTCGATTTATTGAGATTATCGTAGTCGTAATCTTCTAGATATTCTCCTAGCAGAGTTGGGCAAAAAGTAATTTCAATTACAATTACAATTACCCACCAATTACTGTAATTTGTAATTGCGGAAATAAAAGTAAAATTACATGTAATTGTAATTGTAATTTTCGTTCGCAATGACAATTACTAGTTGAGCCAAAGTAATTGCAATTACAAGTACATGTAATTGTACTCTTATTTCTGCAATTACATGTAATTGTACTTTTATTTATGCAATTACAATTACATGTAATTGTACTTTTATTTCTGCAATTACAATTACATGTAATTGTACTTTTATTTCTGCAATTACAAGTAATTGTAATTGGTAGTTGCAATTACTTGACGCCAAAATGGCACTAACAAAAAAAGTTAGATATCTACTCAATGGAAATGTCTAAAAAGAACAAACAAAAAACGTATGTTAGGAAATATTTATAATTTATTAAATTTCAATTCTTAAGAAATTTCTACTGTCAGATCCAGTGGCGGCCAGTGTTGGGAAAAAAGTAATTTCAATTACAATTACAATTACTTACCAATTAATGTAATTAGTAATTGCAATTACTTAAACTCAACCAGTAAATGAGCCAGAAAGGAGCCAGTCGTGTCCTATTAGGGTCTGTCCGACCGCGCGGCAAGCGCGGTCCCAAAAAGTTCTTTTTTTTCCCCACACATGACAACCACCTTGCCGGTAGGTATATAAAATAGATGACCGGGATTTCCACCCCCGCCAAAATAAGATGGTAGATAGGAAATGGGAAACTCCTCCTTCGTTCTTCGGAAAGGACCCGCCTTTTCGAAGACCATATAAATACGCAGGAAATCCGCGGTGCAAAAAACAGTTAGTGCGTTACAGTGTACTTAGTCGCATAGCTACCTAAACCTCCCTTCGCGAGACGCTAGATTGTCAATCACGATACCGTGTTATACCTGAATAAAGTATATCTTTTCTGAAATTAAAGTCTCTTTCATTAGTAACCATCAACAGTTACAGTAGATTGTAAGAGAGTTGACTGAAGACTGAACCGCAAAGACCCTTTTTATAAGCTGCGGAAACTGTGGTGGAGATGGTAAAGCAAAGCGGGTGAAAATTGGGGGTGAGATGTAGAAAATGGTCCAGACGCTGTCTTCGATTGTTATTGTGAAGACGCCGGAAAGTCGCACAAGAAATCGGACGAGTCCCGTCGTTTCGGGCTCAAGAGCCTTCGACTCTTCACCTAATTTATCTATTCGCGTCGGGTGGTCGAAATCTTGGGTTCTTGGTGTCGGATTCGTAGCAGAGACCTATTTTGTGGGGCGTTGCGTACCAACAGTTTACGTCTTACTATTGCCAGCGTGTGCGCACGGTTCCCACTCAAACGTAGTCCATCTCTAATGAAATTATAAACATACAAAGCCGACTTGCGTTCCAACAATTGAAACCCCGAAATTAGCTGGAAACAGAGAAGAAGTAATTTCGTCAAGAGTAATCCATTACGCGATGGTCGAAATTCAGTTAGACTAAATAATAATTACGATTGTAAAAGTTCTGTTTCGCATTATTTGGAAAGAGCCGCGCAACAATTCCGCCGTCAGTAGAAAGGCGCGTTTCCTAGCGACTTGTCAGACAGGTCGGCCGTCAGCTCCGATGAAGTGTGAACGCGGCGTGTCGCTGACAACTATATCATAAGCCCTCGGCGTTATGCCTGCACGAGACGGTGGACTGTACGTTTCATTTTTTCCGCAGTATATTTCGACAACGTAACGACTACTCCGCACGTAATCAGAGAGAATGAGAGAGGAAGAGAGAGAGAGAGAGAGAGACAGCAACGAGAAATCCGAAACGAGGCTCGCGTGATCGGCATTCGTGCTCGAGCGTCAGCCATTAGACCCGTAATCGGACTGCGATGAAAGATGGAACGCTCTCCTTTATTTGTTGTTGCCGATAAAACACTCCTTCCTATACACGCTGGATCTCAACTAGTGATTGCAATCCCGTGGAAGTGATGTGGGATTTATTTCAATCCCGCGGGATTGAGGATTTAGTACTTCAATCTAATATTTAATTTAATATTTAACTTCATATTTAATAAAGAAACAAATTTTGGTACTTTTCCGTTAGCCGGGCGCAAAAAAAATAATGTAGAATTCCGCCAAATTTCTTACAACCATAAGGTTATTTGTTCCAACAATGTTCGTTTGGGTTAGGTCTGGGTTGACCTAATCCAGACCAATAATTATAAGCATATATACCCAGATAGCACAAAGACGTCTAGAAGACGTCTCAAAGACGTCTGTTGTCGGAAAGACGTCTTGAATGTCTCACGAACGTCCCCTGAACGGCCTCCGAACGTCTTCGGAACAACCTGTGTTACAAAACTGTACATCTTAAAGACGTCTTTCAAACGACCTTTCGACGTCTTTGGGACGTCTTTTAGGCGACTTTACGACGACTTTTCGACGACTTTAAGACGATTGTAAGATGACTTTAAGACGACTTTCCGACGATTTTTAGGCGACTTTAAAACGATTTTTAGACAATTTTTGGACGTCTTAAAGACGGCTTAATAACGACTTTTCAAGACGTTTTTAAAATGTCTTATTTCAACCGTCTTTGGGACGTTCATAGAGTCTTCCAGGCCCAGAAATGTTAATTAAATATACATATGGGATTTGTCATCTGAAAAGAAGAGACTGGAGGGGTCCCAGTCCCTTTTCGCACGACAAATCGCATATGTATATTTAATGAACATTGCTGGACCCGTAAAACTTTATGAACGTCCCAAAGATGGTTGGAGTAAGGCGTCTTTAAGACGTCTGGAAGTATGACATCTTTAAAACGTCCCGGAAAATACGTCTTTAAGTCGTCTATAATAAGACGTCTTTAAAACGTCTTTAAGACGACTTATTTCAGACGTCAAAACGGTGTCCCGTGAAAGATGTCTTCAAGACGTCTCAAAGATGTCTTTTTAGGACGTAACATGTTCAAACCTAAAATGGACGTAAAATGGACGTCTTTAAGACGTCATGTGCTATCTGGGTATATTTTCGCTAACGTAATGTTGTAGCTAACAAAATAACGAATTCATGCATGTAACACAGTATGACCTTCAAATGATCTTCAACCCATAAAAATGGTATAAATAAAATTCAACGTGTAAGATTCATTTGATGTATTTTTATTACGCGAAATGTTCAAAAATACATCCCTTGAGCTGCTATACATTCAAATGTATCGCAATACACAACATAATAACAGATTCGGTGTTGACAGGAGGACAATTATGATATACCTTCACCTATACGTTCGTACAGAATCGTGTTTACCGACTACTAATTACTCAGAAGACCTTCTTGCTATCAGAGTTCCACAGTTTCTAAGATTTCTCGATCAGTTTATCGATGAACGTTTCACAATGCGTTACTCCAAGGAAGATAAGATTGATATGATTTTCATTTATGGAGAAAGTCGACAGTGTTTAAGAGAAGCCGTGCAGTTGTACAAGGACCGATTTCCTAATTGTAATTGTCCAACAGTTTCCGTTTACTCCAATTTGATAAATAAATTCCGTGAAACTGGTAGTGTCGAAAATAAAAAACGTACAAAGGTGAGGACTGTAAGGAATGAAGCAAGCACAATTAATGTTCTGGCAGCAGTGAATACAAACCCTCATGCTAGTACGAGGCAAATCGCACGAGGAAGTGGCATTAGTCAAAAATGTGTAGTGCAAATACTCCAGGAACACTAACAGCCCTTTGACCTGTCAATTCATCAAGAACTTCATGGTAGAGACTTTGTAAATCGTGTAAACTTTTTCCAGTGGGGATGCAGACAATTGATAAACGATAGAGCATTTTTTAATCAAGTATTATTTACCGATGAAGCTTCGTTTACAAATCACGGGCAAATAAATTTAAAAAACCTGCATTCTTGGTCATCTGAAAATCCGCGGTGGTTACGGACAGTCGACAAACAAAGACCATGGTCCGTCAATGTTTGGTGCGGAATTTTAGATAACCAAATAATTGGGCCTCACTTCATTACCGGAACATTAAATGCAGAAAAATACATTGCATTTTTACGAGAATCGTTACCAATTCTCCTGGAAAATACACCCTTGAACATTCGTGAAAATATGTGGTATCAACATGACGGATGTCCGGCCCATTCTTCCCGTATCGAAACACAATTCTTAAATAACAAGTTTCCAAATCGTTGGATTGGACGTAACGGACCCGTATTATGGCCAGCTCGTTCACCAGACCTTACGCCCCTTGATTTTTATCTATGGGGAAAACCGAAAGACGATGTTTATAATGAACCACCAACGACTATAGACGGTCACGAAAGAAAGAATCGTCCAGGCTTGTGCGTTGATTTCCTCAGAAATGAATTACACAGCAGTACGTTCTGTAACTTCACGGCTGAATGAATGTATAGCAGCTCAGGGGAATATTTTTGAACATTTGGCGTTACCGAAATACATCAAATGAATCTTACACGTTGAATTTTATTTATACCATTTTTCTGGGTTGAAGGTCATTTGAAGGTCATACTGTGTTACATGCATGAATTCGTTATTTTGTCAGCTACAACATTACGTTAACGAAAATATACCATTCCATTTAAAAAAACATCGATAACCTTGAAATCTCATAAAAATGACCTTGAAATTTTTTTTCCCTTACACCGTTATATGTGGTCCTTCAAGCAGTGTAACTTTGTTCTACGAAGTTTTTTTGTACAACGAAAAGTAATGGAGATATTTAGGTGTCCTGCTTTATCGAATTCACCCTGTATACGTTATTGTTGTTTACATATTCCCCCATTTATTCCAAAACACCTCGCCCCTTTAAACGACCTAGCACGGTTTTAAGTAACCAAGTCAGGAGTGACAGATGTGAGGAAGGTCAATATACCGACTTTTCATAAACATTAAGAACTGTCATTCTGTAACAATACCGCTGACCGGAGGATTACCCGCGTCTCCGCTATCCCCGAAGAGCGTGAGCAAGAAAGTTCCTCATCCTGGAACCGTGATCCGTTACCAGCGACACGTGCAGAATCTGTCAGGAAACCAGTTCCGGAAGCCTGGTTGGAAAACCTCGAAGTCGCTGCCAAGTGTCCCGAAGCCTAAATCAGATTGTCCATTCACGTAGAGATAAGACCATTCACGCGTGGCCGCATCCGAGGTCAGGCTGGCATCATCCCCGAAGAGCGCGAGCGAGAAAGTTCCTCGTGGTGCCCGTCGGTTTCAACGGTTGTTACCCCGTCGAAGAGAGGCGAAAGGAGAAGGAAGGAAGGTTCGAGGAAGCGATAGTCCCGCACAAGACAGAGCCGACAATGAGAATCTCGCTCTTGAGACCTGTACCGGTGTCCAGTTCTCACCGGGGCCCCGTGTTGGTCCCGGTGGACGTTGGCCACTGGAGGTTTCGCAGATGTCTGCGAGAGCGCGTGCACAGGTGAACAGAGGAAGAAGAAGAAGAAGAAGGCCGCTCGTTCAATGCCAACGGAACCACCGTAGCAGAGAGAGAGAAGAACGGTGGGGCGCGGTGAGGGGGGAGAGCGAAAAGGGGGGCACAGCCGGTAAACGGGGCCCCCGTAAGACACGTGAAACTGACCAATAGATCCGGTTTAGCGGGTTTCCGGATTCCGCGGGTCATCGGGCGGGACCCCGTTGCGCACCGGTACCATGCTCAGCCCCCGTTTGTTCCGAAGGTTCCTCAGGTTCCTCGGGGCTCTGCGGGCCCGAGGCCCCGTGAGAGAGAGGGGGAACGGGGAAAGTCCGGTCCGCGCAACCCCTTTTCCACGTATCAGGCGTATTGCCCATCCGCATACATTAACGATGGACATCCTGGCCCTGGAATCCGGTTTTCGACAATGCTCCTGCTGACCGTAAGTCCACGGTCACCCTAACAGCGCCACCGGAGGATCGACAGGGGAGCACATCCTGACGCGGGACGCTATGGGGTGCTGCCGGCCACTGTCACTAGACCGGACCAGTTCCGAAATCGATCATAGATAGAAGACTATAAGATTTTTTTTCACGTTCGTTGGAGGGATGGGACCCGTGAAAATCACCCGACAACGATTTTCGCCGTCGACGAATTTAACCGACAACGATTTTTACCGGCAACGACTTCAGCTGACAACAGTAACGCGATCTACAACGATATTCATATAATGTTTAATAACAACGACGTACTGGAACATGATCTACAACGATATTCATATGATGTTTACTAACAACGACGTACAGAGACGTATCGAAATTGCACTAAACTGAACAAAATATATTTGTATATATTATTGACTTGTACATGAAGTATTAGATACAATATATTATTCTTAAAATAGTGAAAAGGAAATCAATTTACCTGTTAATAAATTTAACAAAAATTTCAAATACATTTGTTGGACTGTACGAAAAAACCATTGGTAAATATTACGTTTATAGCAGGCACCACGGCTAACCTTGATCTTGACATACGTTGTCGAGGACAACATTCTGAACAACTTTTCTCTATACATCTATATGTATATATCCGCAAAAATATTTGTTAAGTTTGTGTTTAGTTTCAACAATATAACTACACTTGTTACTACATATTACTCTCAATTATTATTGTTAGAAACTGGAAAAAGTTCCCTTATCAAGGTATTGAAACAACGGACACTCGCTACTGCAAGTTCTGTCTTATTTAATCGACGAAACACGTGTTTTAGGGTCGGGGAAAGACTGAGACTCTCCACCATACTCACCCACACCAGCAATCTATCCCAGATCCAACAAAAATTCGTTTGAAATGGCGGAATTCGCTGTGACGGAACTAACAGTTTTGTGCAAATACAGTAACTCCCAAAAATATTCGGACACTAGGTATAACTAACTTTATGATTTGATAATTCGATTGTTGATGAAGCAATCGCCCTGGGAATTGTTTCTAGAGATAAAACATTTATTAATGTTGATAAACATATATGCTTTATTTGAAAAATATACATACGTTTCATAATAAAAATTATTTAACGAAATAATGGACCATTTGTGGCTCACAAAAATATTCGGACACGTATTTTATTTCTCTGCCGATTTCTCTTATGTACGAGGGAGAAAAGCAAAATTATTCGGAAAGTGAAAAAAAATCCGCGTTTAAGTGCTCCAAAACTAGTTAGTGAGCTATTAGAAGAAAGCTCGAAAAATGTGTCAGCCGAAACAGTTCGGAGAACGCCGAGGCAAGCTGGTCACAATGGAAGAGTAGCTAGGAAGAAACCATTTATCAACGAAAAGAATAGGAATAAACAAAAAACCTTTGGAAGTGAGCTAATTTCTAAGAATGAGAGATGGTGGAAGGATGTGATATTTGCTGATGAAAGCAAATTCAATCTGTAGAATTCCGAGGGAAGAACTATGGTGTGGCGGAAAGCGAATAAAGAGTTTAATTTTGAAAATACAAGAGGTACAGTGAAACACGGCGGAGGCAGCGTAATGGTCTGGGGTTGCACTTCGTCATATGGAGTCGGTAACCTAGTGTTTATTGACGGTATCTTGGAGAAAAATCATTATTTAAATATACTCAAAAATAATTTAGTTCAAAGTGCTGAAAAAATGGGGCTTAATAATAATTTTAAGTTTTACCAAGATAACGACCCCAAGCACAAGTCACGCATCGTGCAAGAATTTTTATTATACCGCTGCCCCAAAATTCTTGATCCGCCGCCCCAATCACCGGACCTTAATCCTATAGAGAATTTATGGGATAGAAAAATTTGAAAAACGCCAATTACATCGATAGCCGAATTAAAACAAAGACTTGCAACTGAGTGGTCGAATATAACTGTTGAATATTTAAAAAAAATTACAAATAATATGTCAAATATGTTAAAACATGTTCTTAAACAAAATGGTTACTCCACGAAGTGCTAACAAATTTTATAATGCTAAATGACATTATCCAAATAGAAAAATTAATATTGTCCGAATATTTTTGTGAAATGGTCCATTATTTCGTTTAATAATTTTTATTATGAAACGTATGTATATTTTTCAAATAAAGCATATATGTTTATCAACATTAATAAATGTTTTATTGCTAAAAACAATTCCCAGGGCGATTGCTTTATCAACAATCGAATTATCAAATCATAAAGTTAGTTATACCTAGTGTCCGAATATTTTTTATTATTTATAAAAAGTTGTTCAGAATGTCGGGATCTCTAATATATTTCAATTTGATTAAAATCGCGAGGAAGTGGTGTTTCGGCAAGTTTACCCCGAAGTCAATTACATTTCTGCGTGCATGAGTTTCATCCCCCTTGAAGATCCTAATGCTCGCAGACCGTCCGCATACATTACCACCGCTGACCTTCCACCGTCATCGAAATCCGGTTTTCGACAATACCCGATGCGCGGTGCCCTCGCACAGTGTTGCACCGTTCCGAGGGGTCAAACATTTCACCTCGCAAAAGAGGGACGATGAAATAGGGACCTGCCGCGAAAAAGAATCACCGCGATTTATTATACGCGCGCATGTTTCTAATAGAACGATTGTCCGCCGGCTTAGATACAGAAAAGACGAGAAAAGACGGTCCGCTTTTTTTACTAGATGCGAACGTAACGTCGTCACTTTGTTCGCGGGATCTTCAGTCAAGTACGTACAGGGATGCTCGTATAATGGTAGTTTAATCTCGTATACAATACTTCGATCGTGGTCTAAATTGGTACAGAAGGGTCGCGATTGTCATGATTATTTGGGTCATCTTAATGTACTTGAAAGTCCGCCGTTTTCTTCGTGTCTCACGATCTCACAGTAAACGCGTTCAACTATTTGCCCAATTGTACGATCTCGAGACTGCGGATCTTGTGCAAAGTAAAAATTATCTCTGTTAATTGTAAGAAATACCTTTTACTATTAATCCTTTGCACTCGGAGTTATTTTAACACTAATCCTATCGAGCACTAAAAGCGATTAAAATGTTTTAACTTATACAAATGCCAAGGTTCATAGATTTTGTGCAACTTTTATTTCCATTTAAATAACTTTATGAAAAGTATAAAACCAGTCATTCGACCAGCAATGGTAGATTTAGTGTTAACATGAAAATTAAACATTTCTTCTGACCTAGAATAATTGCATTCCATATGATTTTTTTCCTTTTGTGGATACGAAATTGCGGTAATTATTTACATTAGGGGCTTCCTCACCGATTTTGATGGCCTTGAAATATGTTGTCAAGGTCATCATTCTGAACAACTTTTTCCTATATAATGTAATTGATAATTGTAATTGATAATTGCAATTACTTGTCAAATCACTGTAATTGTAATTGATAATTGTAATTACTTGTCAAATCACTGTAATTGTAATTGTTGTCCGCAATTACAATTACTAGTTGAGCCAAAGTAATTGCAATTACAATTACAATAATATGTAATTGTACTTTTATTTCTGCAATTACAAGTAAAATTGTACTCTTACTTCTACAATTACAAGTAATTGTAATTGGTAGTTGCAATTACGTAACGCCAAAATGGCAGTAAAAATAAATTAGATATCTACTAAATGGAAATGTCTAAAAAGAACAAAGAAAAATCATACGTTAGGAAATATTTATTATTTATTAAATTTCAACTCTTAAGAAATTTCCACAGTTAGATCCAGTGGCGGCCAGAGTTGGGCAAAAAGTAATTTCAATTACAATTATAATTACTTACCAATTACTGTAATTTGTAGTTGCAGAAATAAAATTACAATTACATGTAATTGTAATTGTAATTGGAATTACTTTAGCTCAACCAGTAACTGTAATTACAGAAATAAAATTACAAAGGAGTAATTGCAATTACTTAACGCGATTGCAGTAGTTGTAATTGCGTCTAACAATTACAGTAGTTGTAATTGCGTCTAACAATTACAGTAATTGTAATTGGGTCTAACAATTACAATTACAGTAATTGTTCTTGTAAACCACTATTTTTATATTTTGGACCATTTAACTGTTTTCTTATTGAAAATTTCGTCCACTTTTGCTCATGTAATTGAAGATGTAATTAATTAGTGATGTAATCAATTACTGCCCAACTGTGGCGCCAGCACAGGGAGCGCGCGAAGAACTCGGCAAGCGCCGAGGAAGAAGCAAGGGCGATCGTTCTTCCCATAGCCGGCGGGGTCGCCGGTCGCTTCCTATCATTAAAAATAGAATGGCCCCATAATCTCGCGCAACCCTCGGTCCCGATCGCGACCCATCCTCCACCGAAAGTTCGGAACTGGTCTTGTGCCCCTTCCCCGGACTGACCTCCGTCCATCCGCGCCCATCGGAATCCGGTTTCTGGACAATAACGCGACCGTAGGGGCCGGCGGGTCAGCCGGTTCCGCAAAGCAGGCAGAAGATTCACGGCAACCTGTCGAAGAGGTGTGAGACAGGGGACCAGTTCGAGGGTGACACGGACAAGGGAGGACAGTGACCACACGTTTGTCCGGCGACGTCCTTTTTGGGGATGACCAGCGGCGTATAGTTCCCGGGGGTTGCGCGATCTGCGAACGTCGCACACGCGTTTTTTTCTCTCTGTCTCCCTTTTCTCTTGAGAAATTCACCGATTCTAATTCCGCCGGTGGTTCTGTGGGAACGAAAACTCGTTCGCGGGAGTCGCTGGTCGGCCGTCTCGTAAACGGCCGAGGAGAAACGGAGGACAATGGAGAAACCGTTTTCGAAAAATTTCCTGGACAGTGAGAACAAGAGAGACGCGGGACACACGCGCGAGGATTACGCCGGTAATAACGACCGTCCCGGTACATACCGGTACAGATCGGTACGCTCGTCGAACGGCCCATGGGAAAAACCGGACCGACCGGACAACTGACCAACGCCGAACGGAAGTGCCCCGATAAGACGTGTTTCGGTGTGCGTGCCCCGCGCGGCCAAACGCCAAGAATGGAAAAGAAATATCACCTGGCAGTTGGCCTCGAGATTTCACGCGATCCGCCGACGGTTACGCCGATCAGCCGCCCTTTACGCCCGTCACACTAACGACCGAACGCACGTTCGCCAAGGGGTGGACACTCTCGCGACCATCCTCCGTGGATCGCATGATTCTTCTGGGGAGACATTTTTATTCTTTTTTTTTCTCTTTACGCGACGTCCGACCACCTATTGTCCGAACAGTGCCCGTAACGGAATCGCTAGTTTTCCGATTTGTGTTTTTTAAGCAGAGGTCTTCTTTCAACTAGGTCGTCATTATTCGTCGGCTATTCTTACGTTTGCTCGTTTCCGGACCGGTGACGTTCGCGAGTGCGCTGCGCGGTTGGTGCGACGTTTGTGCGCTCGATGGTCGAGCGTGTAATCAGTCGATTGTTATTAGTGAAATTCGTCGTCTATGCGAAGAATTTAGTGATCGAGATCCACAGCACCGCTGTCTATTTTTGTGATCTGTGTTGAGAGAATGAATAATTCCTGAGTGTTGGTATGAATGAATGGGGATATTTAGTTGGTATGCACGAATGGATGTATAAGGTTGGTATGAGTGAGTAGATATGTTAGGTTGGTTATCAGAGAACGGTTTTGAATGAGCGAGCGCTACTCAAATGTTTTTTTAATAAAGTCGTCGAGTGTTCAGATTAGTAGAGACAACAGCAGAGTGTGCACGTGATTATTCAAACTCAATTCCCAGATAGCACACGACGTCTTAAAGACGTCCATTTTACGTCCATTTTAGGTCTGAACGTCTTACGTCCTAAAAAGACGTCTTTGAGACGTCTTGAAGACATCTTTCACGGGACGTCGTTTTAACGTCTACAATAAGACGTCTTTCTAAAGACGTCTTATTATAGACGACTTAAAGACGTATTTTCCGGGACGATTTAAAGACGCCTCAAAGACATATTTTCCGGGACGTTTTAAAGACGTCAGACTTCCAGACGTCTTCAAGACGTCTTATTCCAGCCATCTTTGGGACGTTCATAAAGTTTTACGGGTCCAGCAATGTTAATTAAATATACATATGTGATTTGTCATGCGAAAAGGAACTGGGACCCTTCCAGTCTCTTATTTTTCAGATTTCCATATGTATATTTAATTAACAATTTCTGGGCCTGGAAGACTATATGAACGTCCCAAAGACGCCTGAAATAAGACGTTTTAAAACCGTCTTGAAAAGTCGTCTTTAAAATCCTGATGTCGTAGACAAATTTTGAAATCAGATTCGAAATCAGCGTGAAAAAATCTACGGGAAATGAGGTATAGCATGTATTAAAAAAATTTTTTCCGCGCGTGGTATTGAAAAAACCACAATTTTCTTGAAATTGTACAAGTTTAAAAAACGTTCGTACCATAATCTCATCTAATTCTACAAAGTTTCAGCTAGAATTTCAAAAAAATTTCATCGCTCTATCTGATTTCTATCGAAAGTTCTTTGATTTTCGTCCGAATTACCCACTGTGCGGCGCGGCGCGTGGTCGGAAATCGCTAAAACGTGGCCAAAATATCAAAAATGAATTTTCAGTTAGGCGTATGGCCGTTGCCTTACTGGATACTCGGATAACGACTCTATAGGAAACCCAAAGTAAAAAGGTCTTATCATGTATACCTGCCAAATGGGAGGAGTACAAATATCGCGTTCATTCGTCACGCAGTTTCGTGCAGTGAACTACAATCCCAAAAAACAAGTGTGACGGTTACAATTTTAAGAGAAGTGAACTTTTTGTTTGTGTGTGCAATGGATGCTGTTCCTGGAAGTAAGTACTATTCATAATAATAATATTGGGTTTATATTAATCAGTGTTTACTATCTATAAAGACGAAGATCAATTTTGATGCGCTGATTTTATAAATGTATACTAAAAATTGTATATTCCACAATATTCCACTGAGATTTTTGTGTATGCTTGTAGTAGACACTATGTAGCTTCAATTATTTTGAAAAGTAGCTGCTCGAATTTGCCCCTTTTGTTACGCGATCCATATTTCTGACGCAAAGGTAGTCATGGTACTAATTACAAGCATGTTTTCTCGATAAATTTAGAAGGTATAACAAAATCTGTTGAATAAACATTGTATGGTTCCACATATAGAATTTTTTTATACATGTTTTGAACACCACGAACCATATTTTTTTATTGTTTTTAAAAAATAAAAAAAAATTTTCGAATGATTAATGCATCATTTTTATTTACTTTCAGGTTCTTCTGATAATGAAATACGTTTCTCCAGAAAAGAAATTTACCATATGGTTAAAATTACCTGAATGATGGATTAAGTATTATTTTCACATACCCGACCGCTACATATTACGAATCCGCCATTTTGTTTTTTGTAGTTTTGACATCAAATTCATATTCGAGGGCACGAGAAATATAGGAATACTAATTTTCGAGAGAGTCCAATAATTTTTTGTTATGCATCCGCCATTTTGTTTTTTGTAATTTTGACACCAGATACATAATCAGCGACCCGAAAAATTTCAGAGTTTCAATTTTGAACTAATTTGGAATACTCCGTCCTATTTTGGCCACGTTTTGGCGATTTCCGACCACTGTCGGCGAGTCGTTTAATTCAATTTTCAGAGGCGCCCGGGATACCGCTTGGAAAAACAAACGAAAGATAGCGTTGGTTCGATTGGCTTTCTCCGATGCTGCTCCGAGATTGAAAAACGAGAGAGGTCCGATGGAAACACGCCCGAAGCAGGAAATGAATCATCGCGAACCAGCGGATGATGGTGTTAGGCGAGCTATCGCGGCAATCATAGTTTTCGCAGACGGTCTCTCAAGTACATATCTCCGAAGCGATATAAGCAATTGCAACGTGTGCAACGAGCGATCCGTGTTCCACAAAAAGACGGGTTCGTTCTCACCGAAAGAGGTCCGATTGAGTCTTCTCACGTGGAAACGACCGAGGAAATTGAACGTGCGACTGCAACTGTCGATCGGGTGGATATGCAAATTGTGTTTGCTGCGGGTGTTGGATAATTTTCATTTCGACATGGACTTCTGGGTGGCGCCATCTTCGCTGGGAGCGTGTTTACTGTCCGCGTTCATTGAATAATGTTGATATTCCGACGAACCTGCATCAATGTTGCTAATCATTCTAACGCGCATGCTAATTAAAAAGCAGTTTCGTGTTAATTGCTAATAATAAGGGGAAAACGTGCTAATTCTTCTATCCTGTAACCGTTCGAAGGTCGAGCGATTGTCTATTAACATTTCCCAATGACGGAATTCTACGTGATGCTACTTCTTTGCCGAGGGAAACGAGGAATCATCTGCAAGAGGATGTTGAGCAACAAAATTGAACCTTAGACTATTGTAGGATTTTAGGAAAAATGAGGGAACCGCCGCGCCAGCGGGAATCGAACCCCGGCCTTTCTGCTAGTAACCGATCGGCTAACACGCTCACCCACGGAACCCTCCCATTATTCCTAATCTCCATACGGTATTTTGTTGGTCTGGGGGGTCCTGATCCCACACTATTGTCGATCGCGTGCACAAGAAAAACTTCACGAATATAAAAATACAAATTTTGTAGAAGAACGCTTCAAAGTCCTTCGCGGCTGCAAGTGAAAACAAATGAAACCTGATAGGGCTATGCAATCAAATGCAAACTGAAAAATTTCATGGATAAAACCTTTTCCATGAGAAACTTTAGACATTTCTGGATATAGTGTATAAAGTTTCAGCTGCCCGATCCTGCCCGTTTCAGTTGTACATCGATTTTAATAAATAATTGCCGGGAGTTTCGAGCGGCCCGAACGCGATCGCTTGCAGTAACTTTGTATATTTATTGTTATATCATTTGTATTTATATTTTATTTATTTTTATATCATTGATTATATTTATGTTTTTATTTTATTTGTGTTGTTATTGTTACTCGTGTTATTCCTGCGGCATAATAGTACCATTAACACGATTTTTAAAACATTTCCTATGATCTGACAAAAAAATGTTTGCACCGAAAGTTGGTCAGTATTCAATTTTCTACAAATTTCAATATAAAAAATTAAAGGATAAAATTAATTTTTATAAAAAATGAATATTACATCAATTTTTTAAATATTAACTTATATTTTTTACTTCATAATATTCTATCTGGTATGAAGACGAATCCAACAACCTATAATAATATAACATTAAACCTTGAACCGATTCCTGATTCGAAACCTGATTCCTAAGAGAATTTTGGAAATTTTCAATTAGCCACCTTTTCATATACGTTTTTATTAATCTGGGTTATTAATCGCTTTATCAGAAAGGTACCCCCGAGAGTTATTTCGAATTGCACAGCGCAAAAGTAATGTTATAATGCGCGGCGGGAAATTGAATAGGATCCCATTTCAGGAACGGTAATATCATCCGAATAATTATTGGCACTCGTTTAATTATTTCGCGGGTTATCGGAGGATCTCGGACCGGGTTCGAGATATTGTCCGTGCAAGGCTCACATGTCTCTTCGCATGATTGATGAACTCGCCAGGGTTCGCGTTCGCCTAACGTGATCCGATTCGATTTCTCTCCACCGATTTCGCCTGTCATAGTCTGAAGGCTTCATTATGCGCCGCGGCTTATTACTCGGCGCTTTTATCTAGCCCAGCGTGCAAACAGCGTATGCGGAAACGGAGATATACCGATTAAACGGCCGATAATTACTTGTTTCTTTGTAGATACACGCTTTGCACTACCGTTCGACGCCGCGCCGCGCCGTTCGGTACGCGCGTTCTAACTTCGTTACAGTGTAATCGGCAAATATTTTTCTGGTTCTCTGTCTCGAGCTGACAAAATCAATTTTTAGAACACCACCCCTGCCAACAATTACATTGTCCAATAAATTTCAACTTTTTTTTAGGATTTCCATTCTCACTATGCAATTCTTATAGAGTTTTTTGCGCTGATTCCGAATCTGACCTTAATTTTTCTCCTAGACCAGGGGTCGGCAACCTGCGGCTCTTTGGATGTGAAGCTGCGGCTCTTTAGTTCCATACGCAAATATTATTTATTTTATAAAATAAAAACATTTAAAAATCGTTCTGAATCGCTGAATTGTGGCTCTTTAAAAACTTTGAAATTTTGTAAATTGTAATTTTTGACTCTTCCGACTCAAAAGGTTGCCGACCCCTGTCCTAGACGCACAGTTTTTGAAAAATTTGAGTTTGAAAAAAGACCCACTTTTCAACATTGAACAAATATTCTGATTAAAATTAAACTATTGATAAGATAAAAATATTGTGAACAAAAATTAAATTCAAAGTACGCTGACAAAAGAATATACTTTTTACGTTTACCTCTTCCTAAAAAGCATTAAAAAATCTCAATTCTATAAAAATATTCAAAGAAAAAAAAAGAGAAAATTATATTTTGCTGAGGGGGAGGGGGGCGAAAATTTGTAGTTCCGCCACTGCGTCAAAACCAAACGTCTGTCATCATCATTATTAATATTTTCAATGTACTGTATTTCCATTTACGATAAAAACAAATTCAACGATAAAACTCGTCGTTTATGTCGAAAATTTTTATGCAAAATTGAATATTTGTTAAAATTGTAAATTAGAGATTAATTTAATAAAGGCTTCAATCACTCCCACGCATTCAATACAATTTTTTGACAATGTCTATGGTCATTTTTATTGCCAAACATGTTAAAAATGTTGTAAGGCTTTGTTATGCTACTTAAATTTTTTTTCTAATTTTTTCATAGGTGTAGACGGTTTGTTATTTCAAAAATGTGTATAAGGTAAACTGTAAATACAATAGAAGATTTTTCTGCGATTCATGAATACTATTGAAAGAAGAAATTTTTCATCAGGGGTATGCAAATGTTACAGGTTTTTTCCAATTTTCTTTCATTCGTACACGACATATATGAAGTGCGGCACTAATCGATAATGAAAATAATTATTGAAATTGCACGAAGAAGGCGGAAAATTAGAATCATTATTACTGAGAATTTTAAGCATTTTTTATAAGCTTGAATTGGTCAAATACAAAACTGTGATGACATCATGGTCGAATGATGTTTATTTTCGAGGCATTAATTTTTTAATTAATGGAGGGGAGGAGACACATTTTCGTTTAACTTTCTTTTTCACAATCGACTTAGACCATTTTTATTTGACATATAGATCCGCAGTCTAATAACACTGTCCAACAGAAAATTTTTCGATTCTCACTATGCAATTCTTATAGAGTTTTTTACGCTGATTCCGAATCTGTCCTTAATTTTTCTCCTGGACGCACAGTTTTTGAGAAACTTCAGTTTGAAGAAGAGACATATTTTTCAACTTTGAACAAATATTGTGATGTTATTATAAAAGATATTGAATTGGTCTTTACAGAAAAAGATTCCTTAGACTTTCCCGAATACAGTGATATCCAATATTAATATATCATGATTGTTTAAACATGTTTAAACGATCATTAAAGACGGAGAGACACCACTTTTGCACCAATTTTTTACGATATTTTCGAATTTATCTCAAAAAATAAGGGTCCAGCGGAAAATCGAACTATACCACGCGATAGAGCAGACTTTTATCTTGAGAAACCCCCCTTTGAAGTTTGAAACGTCGACGTTTTTACCGAAGCAGAAAGCAAAATATCTTCGCCGGACATGAGTTGCCGCCAGTGGTGCTCTTCCACTAGTAACGGCGATGCAAGCGTGCAATTATGTTAGCTTATTTAAATGTTTATTTATTATTTTTATTACTCTATTCCGATTCTATTAATATATTTATTCTTTATTTATTATTTCTCTAAAACTGCGCGTCTAGGAGAAAAATGAAGGACAGATTCGGAATCAGCGCAAAAAACTATAAGAATTGCGTAGTGAGAATCGAAATCCCCAAAAAAATTTGAAATTTGTTGAACCGTGTAATTATACCCACGAAGGAAAAGAGAAAGACCGAAAGTTCTGCAACACATTTTCGTCTAACTTTTGTTTTGCACAATTGCAGTAGAAAATTTCTGTTTCGCATAACGATCGGCCAATAAAATATCAGGGACACGCGGGGAAAGGCTCGACGATAGTCAGCTCTGAACTGTCGATAGTTGGACAATCGACCGGGATTAATAATTAACCATCGACGCGTGGAGAATTGCACGGGTCTGTTGTCCGCGCGTGCAATCGCGTCGATCTAGCAGTGCTCCGGCGATCGTTCGATCGTACGACCGTTTGATTCGCAACGACTGGCGTAATGACTGGCGTCTAAAACCGTCCGGGGTTTTGCGTTCGATAAAACTGGCCGTGCATTTATCTCACGCGGGACCGACTGCTAAACGTTTGGAAGAATGTGAGAGGCCGGAGTGATTGTTTTTCGAAGAAGTTTCGAATATTTCAGATCGATCGGCTTCGGGAATTCCAATTAACGCTGTTTATGTGGCGATTCAACGGAGACTTTATCGCTACTTGAACCATTTACTTCACCGGGCGCCGTAAAAGTTCAGCTGTTACGTCCGAAGTGGACTCTTTCGTATAATAATTATTGAATTTGGAGATAGAACGCAGTTTTGCACCTACCTGCATACACCGGCTACGGTTCGGGTAATTGAGGAATTTTTTGGATAGTTTTGAAATCGGTTTTAAAATAGTGTTGAGTGAACTCCTAGTCGATCCACCGATCGATCGAGTCACTTCGAAACTTGCACGTGGTGTGCCGACTAATTTATAATAACTAACTCGAAGGACCACTTCCCTCAATGGGAAGAATAAAATGTTATATTTGTGACAACAATACTATATTTCAACTGTGGACTGTGAGAGTCCCGACTGTCCGTACAATGATTATGTGACTAAACTAAAATTGCTAGGTGGACAGTCGGAGAGAATCTGCCGACTGTTTGTACGATGGCTACGAGACTAAGTTACTAGCTGACAATCGACGAGAATCTGCCCGGAGCTCGCAGGACCAGGATGAAGGAAAGCTAATTTTTCCCTCTCCTTTACAATCTTCAACGGGTGGGGATGTCGTTGGAAAAAGTGAAAATACAGAGAACTATTGTCTAAAAATCTGGTCCATGAGTGGACCCCGGAAAATAGCTAGGTGTCGAATTTCGGCGCCGAGTCGACGACGATGCGACCATCGGCGACGCGACACTAACCACATGTCCAGAAACAAGGGTTCCTTGTTCAGAACCAAATCGCTGTACAAAACAATATCCTAAACAAATAGTTATTCAACTAAATCGTTTTGTTTTGAAATTAACAAAATATATTATTGCATAGATTTTGGATTCACGTATTATTATCATCTCTAGTTACAAATAAGTCTTAATTTTACCG
>CM052221.1:9691141-9741188 GCA_028454225.1 Lasioglossum leucozonium | reverse complement strand
TTTTTTTTTATTGCATCGTGTAACTGATGGAAAAATACATTCAGATATGTATAATAACATGACCTAGAAATGACCTTGATCCTCGAAAATTAAAGTTTTACCTAAAACTGATGTCGATGACGTTCGGAGGCCGTTCAGGGGACGTTCGTGGGACATTCAAGACGTCTTAAAGACGTCTTGAATGTCCAACAACAGACGTCTTTAAGACGTCTTCTAGACGTCTTTGTGCTATCTGGGATAAAATAGTATGCAAAGACATATGTGCGTGGTACAAATGTCGACTACGCATAACGGCGGCCCTGGCGCGTCGAGAAGAGGCTACAATGGCCACGTGGCGCGAACGCGTCGCACACAAGCTATCAACGAACATTTTCATGACTTGCACGTATACTAACCGAACCAAATAATTATTGTGAATGGTTTCTTTACCAGAAATGTCTGTAGAATTCAATGCTGTATAGTAAATACCTGCTAGAGAAAGGATTTTTCTCATAAATACAAAAATAGAGCGTATAAAGTCCCCGCGTCAGCTCTTTTTCAAACTTCAACAAGCATTTACAACAATTAGAAAGTTCATAAAAATATAAATGACCATACGGACATGTAGAGAAGAGTCCCCTCTTTCTTTTGACTCAAACCTGAACGTCCTCGCATGTTTAGTTTTTTGCGTAACATTTCGTTTTTCATCGAAATCATGCATTTTTACAGAAATCAATGTTTCTCGAAAACGTTGCGTGATAGAGCAATTCTGCTTTGGGATTCGGTTTTAGGACGACAATGACTACAAGAATCAGCCAACAGTAATTGGAGCACACGAAAAAGTTCTCATTTGTTGGACAGTGTTATTGAGACATGATTTGAGGCCACCTGGATCCTTGCAATCCCCATGTACGTATACGGTGAGAGTGTGCACACATGCTACCGTTCCGGCAACGAACATGTCAACGAGAAGGTGAATCCTATCTTTATCTGTGCGAAACCCTCGAGACGAGAAGTTCAGCGAGGCTCGCAAACGAACGTGAGTCCCCTCTAATTTTAGAATATTCCGCGGCGTGGTGCAGCTCATCAATAATTTCCACTGTCGATGGTTCCGATCTGCGACGCGGAATAAAATGAAAGAAATCCGGGCGGCGTTGACACGATTCATCTTCCACCGGTGAGCGTTTAATCATAACGCCGGCGACGATTTTAATTAAGCCGTTCTCGCGGCGACCGCGTAAACGCGAATTTTCGCGGCGCGGCGCGTGTACCGACGCGACGCGTCGCGACGTTGACGATCGGTTAGAAAAATCGTTATCGCGATAACGGCGGCGTGGAAGGTTCCGACGACGAGGACGACTCAATATCCCGTGTCTTCTTGTGTACCATTAATTTTCACTCGGGACGATCGTTAAAACCCCGGCCGGAGATAAAAGAGGAGCAAGAGTACGTGTCTTGAACCCCGGCGCGGCTCGGGGACCCGCTTCCTGCGAATTCGCGATGGCGAGAACGATAATAGAGACGCGTACCGGTTTCCGGGCAAAAAATAAACGGCGTTCGTTTAATAACGAGTCCGCGGATCGCTCCGAAGAACCGTGCAAAAAAATCCGGGCTTGAAAAAGGAATCGATGTCCCGAGAAACGCTATCGACGCACGTCATGCAAGAAACTAAATTGAGTTTTCCACTGTGCCGTACACACACACGCGCACGCACGCACGCTTCTGACATTCCTTTTCCGATGGTCCGACAATTGAAGCTACGTCTTCAGATGTGACGTTTCCTTTTCGGGAACAACGAACAGCCTGCTTCGCAGACCGAGCCCATTGCCTCGCGATTTTTCCCGCGGCCGAGCTGTATTGTTGCTAATAACTCGTTCGAGGGGGAGACGCGTGTTCTTCGTTGTTGATTGGGTACGTCGGTTAGGAAATATTCTTTCGACCGTTCACTGCCGACTGTCCGTCTACATCGGGGTCGGCCCAAGACACGATGCGAGCGATGCACACCACGAATAATAGATTTTTATTATTTTCATTACCCGAAAATTAACCATTGCAGTAATTCATCGATAACTGTCTAAAATATCTAAACGATAATTGTCTAGTCGCCTACCCATTCCACTGAGGGGCATACCTCGTGAGGATACCGGATCGGGTATGTCGGTGTGAGACCAGGAGACCACTACTAATCAAATGACAAAACTTAATTATTTTTTATGGAACTTTCACCAATATATTCGTGGCATTTTTTTAATAAAAATTATACCAAATATGATATAATTCCGATTTGACCAATATATTTGTGGCATTTTTCTGATTAAAGTGATACCAAACACGATATAATTCGGATCATGTACAGATATATGGTCATTTATAATACGAGTCGGTTCGCCCCTGCAAGACACACTCTCTTGACCGGGACAATTCGTGAATCTTAAACTAAAATCGTAAATATCATCGGAATTATATAAAAAATGCCACGAATATATTGGTGAAAGTTCCATAAAAAAATAATAAAAAATAAAGAAGTTTTGTCATTGGATTAGTAGTGATTCACACCGATACACCCGACCCGCTATCGAATTTCACTGCTCGGCGGCCGAGGCCTCTCGAGCTTCGGTGTCCTGTTCTACGTTCGGTAAAAGTCAAAGAATCCCTTCACGATAATTGTCTTTGGCCAGACCCGTGGTATAGACAATTATCGATGAATTACTGTATTGTGTTTAAAAAAATATTGGGGGAGACGCGCTATAAAAGAACTTCGCAGCTAGACGCCGACTTCCCTAGGGTCGACCCTGGTCTATAGTAGAGCTAATGGTTTTAATTGAACCTTTGAGAATACTAGGGACCCTGAGGCACCGGAGTGTACAGGGTGTATAAAAATTATATGTCACGAATACTGTGAAGAAAATCTATATCTCTGGATCGGTGGAGATTTGTTAAAAAAATTGACCGCAAAATTAACTTTGACCCTTTCTTTTAAGGTTAAAAAATTTTTTATCGTATCGTAAAAGTCTCACAGGAACAATGGGTCTCGAGTCAACCGTTTTCTTAAAAAACAACTTTGACGTTTGATAAACTAATTTCTTCCATATGTCTATAGGGTGTCCCAAAATGGTATAAACGTGGAGGGAATGATTCTACACGAGAAAATAACTTGATAATATTTTAGTGAAAAGTTCGTTGAAAATATGAAAATAAATGTTTTTCATTTGACGCCTCGGTTTCGAGAAGTTAGTGTTTGAAAATTCAGCGGACACGCGTGCTCTTGAATCGTTTGACGCGTCTGTTTATGACCTACTAATTCTACTTGTTCCAAACGTTAGGCACGCGAACTTGGCGGATTTTTAAAGTCAATTTTCTCGAAAATTAAGGCCGAGCAGCAGTACCATGTATAGGAAGAAGTTGTTCAGAATAGTGACCTTGACAACACATTTCAAGGTCATAAAAATCGGCGAGGTGGTCAATCATCTGCATAAATAACCAAATTTTTGGCTCCCCTTTCAAATGGCGCGAAACAAAGTGTTCAACCGAGCACCTGGTTATTGACGAACGTAGTGAATGTTGGTTATTGACGTAAAAAAACGAGTAAAAGGGGTTTTGGGAGGCTAGATCCGTTGTATTTCTCGACAGTTCCTTGTCAGACCGTTCCGGGCCGAATTAAGCAATCCCCTGTTAGATCCATGGTGACCATGGAGCACAAGCGAGCACCACTAACGGCACGGTGCTTTTAACGGAACGAATGCTCGCCCGTGTACGTATTTATACGGTCGATGTCGGTTGAATATGGGCTCGTATAGCGTCGCTATCGCGGCCAACGGCGTAATGGGCTTCATTCGACGGTCGGGCACGCTGTTTTAGGGACGCGGCTAAGCATCGGTAATTATTTATCGGGACAACCGGAACGAGGCTCGTTCGAACGAGACCGTTCCACGGATAATCTACCTCGAATGGGGTGCGTGTTTCCTATGCGGTGTCGCAGGACGCTCTTAACTTCTGTCATTCTTTAGGGTTTCGTGGCCGTGTCCTAGCGAGATACCTCTTGTCCCTCCCTACCTCTGGCTGCGACGTTATGGCGATCGCCGTCGTCCCGCAGCGATTCCGCGAGACTACGAGATTTAGCAACGAGGATCATGAAGATTGAGGTATTCAGGCGTAATTGCCTTCAAGATACCGTGCTATTCGCCACGACTGAATCATCGGAAAAGATCATTCCCTGTCGTCGTTGACCCTCATCAATGAACGGATTAAACATCTTCACGAGTCTAACGCTGGATCTATGGAACACTAAATGCGAGTAGTTTACAGTACTTCATAAAACTAGAAAGAGCGCGTGTATTCAGGATTTCAGCGATTTTAATTACACGTCCAACGAAATAAATTGAACAATTCCTCATTTTCTTTTTGTGGAATTTTTTGTACAGGGTGTATAAAAATTATGTCACGAACACCGTGGAGGGATTCTATACCTCTGGATCGGTGGAGATCTGTTAAAAAAGTGGACCGCAAAATTGACCTTGACCCTTTCTTTTAAACTTAAAAAATTTTTTATCGTATTCATCGCAAGGAACAAAAGTCTCAAGGAATCAATGGATCTCAAGTGAACCGTTCTCTTTAAAAACGATTTTGAAGTTTCGTGAATTAATTTCTTCCATATGTCTACAGGGTTTCCCAAAATGGTATAAACGTGTAGTGAATGATTCTACATTAGAAAATAAATTGAAAATATAGGATAAATTTGTTTCGTTTGACGCCTCGTTTTCGGGAAAATTGACTTTAAAAATCCGCCAAGTTTGCGTGCCTAACGTTTGGAACAAGTAGAATTAGTAGGTCATGAACAGACGCATCCAACGATTACAATTCAAGAGCACGCGTGTTCTCTGAATTTTCAAACATTAATTTCTCAAAACCGAGACGTCAAATGAAAAACATTTATTCTCATATTTTCAACGAACTTTTCACTAAAATATTATCAATTTATTTTCTCGTGTAGAATCATTCCCTCCACGTTTATACCATTTTGGGACACCCTATAGACATATGGAAGAAATTAGTTTATGAAACGTCAAAGTTGTTTTTTAAGAGAACGGTTGACTCGAGACCCATTATTCCTGTGAGACTTTTACGATACGATAAAAAATTTTTTAACCTTAAAAGAAATGGTCAAAGTTAATTTTGCGGTCAATTTTTTTAACAAATCTCCACCGATCCGGAGATATAGAATCTCTTCACAGTATTCGTAACATATAATTTTATGCACCCTGTACACTCCGGTGCCTCAGGGTCGCTAGTATTCTCAAAGGTTCAATTAAAACCATTAGCCCTACTATAGACCAGGGTCGACCCTAGGAAAGTCGGCGTCCAGCTGCGAAGTTCTTTTATAGCGCGTCTCCCCCAATATTTTTTTAAACACAATACAGTAATTCATCGATAATTGTCTATACCACGGGTCTGGCCAAAGACAATTATCGTGAAGAGATTCTTTGACTTTTGCAGAACGTACAACAGGACACCGAAGCTCGAGAGGCCTCGGCCGCCGAGCAGTGAAATCCGATACCGGGTCGGGTGTATCGCTGTGACTCACTACTAATCCAATGACAAAACTTCTTTATTTTTTATTATTTTTTTATGGAACTTTCACCAATACATTCGTGGCATTTTTAATATAATTCCGATGATATTTGCGATTTTAGTTTAAGATTCACGAATTGTCCCGGTCAAGAGAGTGTGTCTTGCAGGGGCGAACCGATTTGTATTATAAATGACCATATATCTGTGTATGATCCGAATTCTATCGTGTTTGGTATCATTTTAATCAGAAAAATGCCACAAATATTTTGGTCAAATCGAAATTATATCATATTTGGTATAATTTTCATTGGAAAAACGCCACGAATATATTGGTGAAAGTTCCATAAAAAAATAATAAAAAATAAAGAAGTTTTGTCGTTGGATTAGTAGTGGTCTCCTGGTCTCACACCGATATACCGGTATCGGGTTACATTGCTCGACGGCCGAGGCCTACTGAGTTTCATGGACCCTCACGGGGTATGCCCCTCAGTGGAATGGGTAGGCGACTGGGCAATTATCGTTTAGATATTTTAGACAATTATCGATGAATTACTGTACAATGTATTCTCGGAAAAATGATCACTACACGGTGATTGGAAGAGTAATTGGAGTTGAGGTTATATTTTCTGGCGGGAGGGGGTTTGGGTTAGGTCTGGGTTAGGTCTGATTTCACATCACATTTCAAGTAGAATCTCGTCTATTATATTGCGGGTGGGGCTGTCACCCAGATCAAATACAGACCTAACACAGAGTTAAAAATTCATATAATTTCATTCTCAGTGAATTTCTTAGCACAAAATTTTTATTTTGCCGACATCACTTCGATAACCGAATAACTGCATTTTTTGATATTATGGCAGATGTATTTCCAATTACATAATTATTAATAAAGCAGTGTATTACTAAATTCTAAGTGTAATTTATTTTTACGTATATCTCGGAAACTAAGGCCGAGTGGCGGTAACATCTATAGGGAAAAGTTGTTCAGAATAGTGACCTTGACAACATATTTCAAGGTCATCGAAATCGGTGAGGTCGTGAATCATCTACATAATTACCAAAAATGTTTGCATTTATTATCTTGTAATTTCACTAAAACTACCCCGAGATTAAATTACAATTACAAAAAAAAACGTACTTCTTGCGTTTATATAATTTCCTAAAAAGCATTAAAAAATCTCGATCCTACAAAGATGTCGAACGAAAAAAGTGAGCCCAAAGTTATATTTTGCGGGGGGGTTGAAAATTTGTAGTTGCGCCACTGGTGGGGGAATATCGTCGGAGGAGGGATAGAGTGGGGAGACGAGTCATAATCTGGCGACTCAGATTGGAATCTCCGCGATGAGTCTATGTAAGATTTTTCACATAAACTATAACGATCGATCATCGTTCGAATTGTTTTTTCTGGTGTGTTCGATGTTAACAAGGACGCCGGCATTCTTCTAAAAACAGCACTCACGAAATTAAATAACGATTTACGAATGCTAATTTCAACGGACGTGCAGCTTAAGCGTTCATTCATAGGACAGGTCGCACACAGTTAAACCTTGACTAGCGAATTTTTCGCTATCGGCGAAACTCGAGCAGCCATTAAAGCGAGCAGCTTCACGACTGTAGACTAGCCTATTAAATCATCCCATCAGAAGCATAGTGGCCAAGGAGCATCGTCGCGACAAGGAAGCCTCGTTACGAGCGGAATCATTTATCTCCGAGCACCGTTAAAGCCGATTTTCCATTTGGGCCGGGTTTTGCTGCTCGGTCGAACAACGAGGCCCCTGAGCGGCCTTATGCTCGCTTGCTCGCTTGCTCGCGTGCGCCCGCGCACACGCCCATTCATAATCCATTCATAAATTAGCTTGGCCGGTGGATAATGGCGCGCGGGACCGGCCTCGGTAACGATTCTTCCCCGTTGACCTGAGATATTGGTGCAGCAGTGCTCATTTACCACGTTCGCTGCCGCATAACCATCCCCCGAAAATCCCACAAAATCAAAACAATCCCTAGTAGCACAAAATATTGTATACACATTCATATGATATTAAAAAGAGATTCAATTTTTGAGATACAATATTTATTTTACATTAGGTAAAAAAATATATTTTTTTAAATATGCAGGAAATATCTATTTCATGTTAAGAGAAAAATATTTTTTTCTAAATATAAAATGAATATTTAATATTATAAATGGAATAGTTTTTTTCCTAATAATACAGATAATATTTTTTTCGTATTATGAAAAAAATATTTTTTTCTCATTATAAAATGAATCTTTATCTAATATTGGAAACAGAATATTTTTTCCTAATATACAGATAATATTTATTTAGTATTATGAAAAAGTTAGATTTTTACCTAAAAGAATTTTTTAATAGAAGTTTATTTCTTCTAATTATATGATTTGATATGGTTTGAGCCTTTATAAGAATAAAAAGTAATGAAGCACATCATTAAGTAAACGGTAATGCAACTTTAATTTTCGAGGATCAAGGTCATTTCAAGGTCATGTTATTATACATATCTGAATGTATTTTTCCATCAGTTACACGATGCAATAAAAAACAATGTAGTTATGTACAAAAAAAAAAACGATGACCTTGACAACTCCGAAAAGATGACCCTCGGAAAAAAAATATTCGTGCCAAATATTTGGTCCATTGATACCATGCACATTACGTAACAAATAATTTTTGCATCACAATAACCTGAAGACATATTTAGGTGTTCTTATTTAAACGGACCACCCTGTATACTTATAGATACGGCGTAGGTATAGTATGTGTATAGGGAAACGGAGAGTTGAGCGTGGCAAAGATCGTGGTAAAAGCTAACGTCACAAGATGGTTGTTAAGACAATTTCAACACCGACGCTGACCGACGCCGACACTACTCAAATAAAAATTGTCTACATCGATTGCAAGAAATATAAACTAAATTGAATGTTATTTCTTCCCTTAATGATTGTAATGGAGCAGAAATCATATATTGTTGGTTTCAATTGAAAAAATTTTTTTAATTCATACTTCATTGTAATACCTTAATAAAACATATAGAATAAACATTCGTATCTCGAATAGACTTTATACAGGGTGAATTCGATAAAGCAGGACACCTAAATGTCTCCGTTACTTTTCGTTGTACAAAAAAACTTCGTAGGATAAAGTTACACTGTTTGAAGGGCCACGTATAACGGAGTAAGGGAAAAAAAATTTCAAGGTCATTTTTATGAGATATCAAGGTTATCGATGTTTTTTTAAATGGAATGATACATTTTCGTTAACTTAATGTTTTAGCTGACAAAATAACGAATCCATGCATGTAACACAATATGACCTTCAAATGACCTTCAACCCAGAAAAATGGTATAAATAAAATTCAACGTGTAAGATTCATTTGATGTATTTCTGTTACGCCAAATATTCAAAAATACATCCCTTGAGCTGCTATACATACAAATGTATCGCAATACACAACATATCAACAGATTCGGTGTTGACAGGAGGACAATTATGATATCCCTTCACCTATACGTTCGTACAGAATCGTGTTTATCCACTACTAATTAGTCAGAAGACCTTCTTGCTATCAGATTTCCACAGTTTCTAAGATTTCTCGATCAGTTTATCGATGAACGTTTCACAATGCGTTACTCGAAGGAAGATAAGATTCATATGATTTTCATTTATGGAGAAAGTCGACAGTGTTTAACAGAAGCCGTGTAGTTGTACAAGAACCGATTTCCTAATCGTAATTTTCCAACTGTTTCCGTTTACTCCAATTTGATAAATAAATTCCGTGAAACTGGTAGTGTCGAAAATAAAAAACGTACAAAGGTGAGGACTGTAAGGAATGAAGCAAACACAATTAATGTTCTGGCAGCAGTGAATACAAACCCTCATGCTAGTACGAGGCAAATCGCACGAGGAAATGGCATTAGTCAAAAATGTGTAGTGCAAATACTCCAGGAACATAAATTTCACCCCTTTCACCTGTCAATTCTTCAAGAACTTCAGGGTAGAGACTTTGTAAATCGTGTAAACTTTTGCCAGTGGGGATTGAGACAATTGATAAACGATAGAGCATTTTTTAATCAAGTATTATTTACCGATAAAGCTTCGTTTACAAATCACGGGCAAATAAATTTAAAAAACCTGCATTATTGGTCATCTGAAAATCCGCTGTGGTTACGGACAGTCGACAAACAAAGACCATGGTCCGTCAATGTTTGGTGCGGAATTTTAGATAACCAAATAATTGGGCCTGACTTTATTACCGGAACATTAAATGCAGAAAAATACATTGCATTTTTACGAGAATCGTTACCAATTCTCCTGGAAAATACACCCTTGAACATTCGTGAAAATATGTGGTATCAACATGACGGATGTCCGGCCCATTCTTCCCGTGTCGTAACACAATTCTTAAATAACAAGTTTCCAAATCGTTGGATTGGACGTAACGGACCCGTATTATGGCCAGCGCGCTCACCAGACCTTACACCCCTTGATTTTTATCTATGGAGAAAACTGAAAGACGATGTTTATAGTGAACCACCAACGACTATAGACAACATGAAAGAAAGAACCGTCCAGGCTTGTGCGTTGATTTCCTCAGAAATGAATTACACAGTAGTACGTTCTGTAACTTCACGGCTGAATGAATGTATAGCAGCTCAAAGGATGTATTTTTGAACATTTGGCGTAACAGAAATACATGAAATGAATCTTACACGTTGAATTTTATTTATACCTTTTTTCTGGGTTGAAGGTCATTTGAAGGTCATCTTGTGTTACATGCATGAATTCATTATATTTTGTCAGCTACAACATTACGTTAACGAAAATATATCATTCCATTTAAAAAAACATCGATAACCTTGAAATCTCATAAAAATGACCTTGACATTTTTTTTCCCCTTACACCGTTATATGTGGCCCTTCAAACAGTGTAACTTTGTCTTACGTAGCTTTTTGTACAACGAAAAGTAACGGAGATATTTAGGTGTCCTGCTTTTATCGAATTCACCCTGTATATGATCTAAGGTTGGACCAGTCGCACCGAGAAAACTTCGTCTTGAAGCGGCACTGTTGTAGCTGCAGGACACCCGGCCCGAATCCCGAAACGCGATGAAGTAGCATGCTCGACGGAAAAGCCCGTCGGTGATCTTCTGCGGCGATCCTCACGCAGGCGATCCGCTCGAGGCGGACGTCTGCTTCGCGGCCGATCGGAAGCTTATAATTCGACGCGGCCAGTGCATCGTTGCCTGTAATATACCGTGCACCGATGCGCCGTGTGCTGGGGGATCCGGACTCGCTGGTACGTGACCATCATTCAGGATCGGCCGATAAATAATTATCGATAGTCCCTGGTCGTTGTAAACGAGAACCGTCGAGCAACGGAAAGATTGGTGGGGGCATCGTCGTCGTCGTCGTCTGCAGCTCTATCCCTCCAGAAGCGGCCCGACGCGACGCTCGCACCGCCGCCGCGGCGACCATTTTATCGGTTTCCACTGCGTATTTTCACCGGGCGACCGTATAAATCCAACAGATAGCATCTAGACAAATGAAATTACAGGGCGGGCCCCCCTCTGTTAGGCCCGAGCTACATTGTACGTCCCGGTATCAACCGGCGTCATCGGCTGATGCCGACTCCACTCCAGAGCCTCGATCTCTCCATTCTCGGAGGAAGATTGGCTGCTACACTAGGGCGAACATTCTCGACACTGTTTAAAGAAGCTAACACCGTCCGTGACACATCGCGACCTTTAACTCTTGCACCGATACACTAGTGATCGGATCGATACCGATACTATTGATGATATTCAATCAATTCGATACCAAAGTACTCAATGGGAAGTATCGATACGTATTGAAGTGTAAGGTATTTGGTATTCATTTTCGATACTGATACTCCATGAAACGATACCCGTTTGATACTTTACGAATGTTTCGATACCCGTTTGATACTTTACGAATGTTTCGATACCCGTTTGATACTTTACGAATATTCCAATACCTGTTTGATACTCAAGGGATGTATACATCAAATGAATCAAATGAATTCTCATTCGCAGTCTCGTATAGACGGGTCAAAACATCGATTTCTTCTTTTTAAGTACACAACCTTAAAAATACTTTCCAAAACCTGGCTGTTAACAAAGTAGGTACGTTTAGAACTGTGGTGCAAGGATTAGGAGAGTGTGCTTTTCTTTCTCGACCTATTTTGTAGAAACTTCGAGGATTTCTTTGGAAAAAACGAAGGAACCTATGAAACTGAAAATATTATATACAATAATTTTTATACCGACTCTTTAAAATCACGAGTTCGATAGTTTGTTGCAATTATCCCTGGGAGAAGAGATTTTAGGCACACTCTGCCGCGTGCATCCTCCCACACAGGCTGGGGAACAGGCTCAGTGACAAAGAAAGGGTGTCCTGTCTCTTGGCAGCGCGTTTCATCCTGATAGAGCGCTCACACGCCGGACGCGGTCGTATAACCGAAGGTGTCGTTCGATAAATAACGAGGGTCGCTCTGAAAGCGGATGGCCACGTCGAAAGAACGCCATTATGTGTAGTGGTCGCAACCGATAGCAACATTATACGAGGCCGTATACATATGTATGTCGATCAGTTTATCCGGTCGCCGTCGTGTAAATCTGTGCATTTTTTCGAATTTTTTCCAAAGAGAATTTACAATTTCGTCCAAATTTTTAGACGCGATTAAATGGCGAAAATTAGGGGTGTGCGTGAACTCGAAAATGTCGGGACGAGACAAGAATTTTTTTCGAGATCGAGACGAGTTCTCGAAAATTTCGGGATTCTCGATTTTGTCGATGAACATAGCTTGTACATCCTTTGAAAATGTGACGTCACAGTGTCTTTCTAAGAGCTCGACGATCAATTCCGTCAAGGTCGAATCCAGGTGGGGCTCTGTTACGTCATTGAATATCGAGGACATAACCAGCAAAGCGATTGAGCCTATCGAAATTTGATCGTTTGACTTTCGACGTTGAATTCAGTTGATAGTGACCATCGAAAAATCGAAATAAAGCTCACGTCGCGATTACAGAATAAGAAGACAGAAACGCGGCGACAGGGCGCCACAGTGGTCGGAAATCGCTAAAACGTGGCCAAAATGCGAAAAATGAATTTTCGGTTAGGCGTATGGCCTTTGCCTTACTGGATACTCAGGTAATGACTCTATCGGAAACCCAAAGTAAAAAGGTCTTATCATGTATACCTGCCAAATGGGAGGAGTACAAATATCGCGTTCATTCGTCACGCAGTTTTCGTGCAGTGAACTACGGTTCCAAAAAACAAGTGTGACGGTTACAATTTTAAGAGAAGTGAATTTTTTTTATGTGTGCAATCGATGCTGTTCCTGGAAGTAAGTACTATTCATAATAATAATATTGGGTTTATATTAATCAGTGTTTACTATCTATAAAGACGAAGATCAATTTTGATGCGCTGATTTTCGAAATGTATACTAAAAGTTGTATATTCCACAATATTCCACTGAGATTTTTGTGTATGCTTGTAGTAGACACTATGTAGCTTAAATTATTTTGAAAAGTAACTGCCCGAATTTGCCCCTTTTGTTATGCGTCCATTTTTGTGACGCAAAGGTAGTCACGGTTCTAGTTACAAGCATGTTTTCTCGATAAATTTAGAAGATATAACAAAATCTGTTGAATAAACATTGTATAGTTCTACTTATAGAATTTTTTTATACATGTTTTGAATACCACAAACCATATGTTTCTATTGTTTTTAAAAAATAAAAAAAAATTTTCGAACTATTAATGCATCATTTTTATTTACTTTCAGGTTCTTCTGATAATGAAATACGTTTCTCCAGAAAAGAAATTTACCATATGGTTAAAATTACCTAAATGATGGATTAAGGATTATTTTCACATACCCGACCGCTACATATTACGAATCCGCCATTTTGTTTTTTGTAGTTTTTACATCAGATTCATATTCAACGGCACGAGAAATATGGGAATACTAATTTTCGAGAGAGTCCAATAATTTTTTATGTTATGCATCCGCCATTTTGTTTTTTGTAATTTTGACATCAGATACATAATCAGCGACCCGAAAAACTTCAGAGTATCAATTTTGAACTAATTTGGAATACTCCTTCCTATTTTGGCCACGTTTTGGCGATTTCCGACCACTGTGGGGCGTCTCGATAGAACAAATGGAAGGACAGTGTGAGCGGAGCTGCAGAAGGTTTAATCTAGCAACGGATCCACATCCGTTACTGCAACGGCGGAAAGGTTAGGTCCGCATAAAATACCAAAAGAAGCAATTCCCCAGCGCGGCGCAGGGTACGGAGATCCCGTAGCTTGGATTTATGGTCCCCCAGGGCCGTACACGCAGCGCGAGTCGCATTGTTTCCAGCGAATCCGACGAGATCGTGGGTCGCCGGCTCGGCGCGGCGGGTCGCGAACATCGCGGCAGGTTGATACCCGCGTTAACGGTATTATACCGGTGTATATCGGTATCGGAACAGCGCTGGAAGTAAATACTGTTGTAACGATATTCACGACAAGGAACGCAGTCACGAGCGGCAGGAAGCATCGGGCCGGGGCCCGTTAGTGATGACCGATGACATACACCGGGCGGCTGCTTAATAGATCCCGAGGAACGACGCGACGCGACGCTGCGCCGGCCATTTTTTTTTTCGCGTGTGCACGCGGTGTCGAAACAAGCTTGCCAGTGGGGTGCTTTGCAAATGAGACAACCGTGCCTCCGCGGAATTAATGTTGTCTCGGTAAACAGTCCGTAAATCACCGCAACGTAAATTAGACTTAGAGACCAGCCGCGGCCGGATGCTCTCCGTGCTCCTAATCCTGGCGATCACACGTCCTCGGGCCGCGCGATCTGCGTTTAAACTAATCCAAACTGGCCCGTAATGACAGTATGTTTGACAGGTTGAACGGCCAGACAGATCATTCATCGGATAACAGGTGTTGCGATATGACACGATCTCCCAGGGCAGAGTTGGGCAATAATTGATTACATGAATAATTAATTACATCTTCAATTACATGAGCAAAAGTGGACTACATTTTCAAGAAAAAACAGTTAAGTGGTCCAAAACATAAAAATAGTGGTTTAAAAGAACAATTACTGTAATTGTAATTGTTAAACGCAATTACAATTACTGTAATCGAGTTAATTGCAATTACTCCTTTCAATGACTGTAATTGTAATTTTATTTCTGCAATTACAATTACTGATTGAGCCAAAGTAATTGCAATTACAATTACATGTAATTGTAATTTTATTTCTGCAATTACAAATTACAGTAATTGGTAAGTAATTATAATTGTAATCGAAATTACTTTTTTTCCCAACACTGGCCGCCACTGGATCTGACAGTAGAAATTTCTTAAGAATTGAAATTTAATAAATAATAAATATTTCCTAACATATGTTTTTTGTTTGTTCTTTTTAGACATTTCCATTGAGTAGATATTTAATTTTCTTTTTGTGCCATTTTGGCGTTAAGTAGTTGCAACTACCAATTACAATTACTTGTAATTGCAACTACCCATTACACTTACTTGTAATTGTAGAAATAAAAGTACAGTTCCTTGTAATTGCAACTACCAATTACAATTATTTGTAATTGCAACTACCAATTACAATTACTTGTAATTGCAACTACCAATTACAGTTCCTTGTAATTGCAACTACCAATTACAGTTCCTTGTAATTGCAACTACCAATTACAATTATTTGTAATTGTAGAAAAATGAAAGTACAATTACTTGTAATTGCAGAAATAAAAGTACAATTACTTGTAATTGCAGAAATAAAAGTACAATTACTTGTAATTGCAGAAATAAAAGTACAATTACATGTTATTGTAATTGTAATTGCAATTACTTTGGCTCAACCAGTAATTGTAATTGCGAACAACAATTAGAATTACAGTGATTTGACAAGTAATTCCAATAATCAATTACAATTACATGTAATTGTAATTTTATTTCTGCAATTACAAATAACAGTAATTGGTAAGTAATTGTAATTGAAATTACTTTCTCCCCAACTCTGTCCCAGGGTGATCCCGAGCGAAACGAACTTTGTCAATATGTGTACGGAAAGAGATTGCCTCTAGCCCGGATTCAATGTGACCGTAATGTTCTGTTTATGACGTTCCGATTTTGCTTGAACAGTAAGCGAACCTGCTTTCAGTAAGATTGCCAGACGAAATTTCGAATTCCTTTTTCCTGGCCCTTCCCAGATAGCACAGGGACGTCTTATGGCTGAGCGTATCTAAGAAGACGTCTTTGATCAGGCAAAAGAAAAGGAGACCTATGCCGGGTGCGAACCTAGTACAGTAATTCATCGATAATTGTCTAAAGTATCTAAACGATAATTGTCTGGTCACCTACCCATTCCACTGAGGGGCATACCCCGTGAGGGGCTAACCCGATAACCCGATACTGGATCGGGTATATCGGTGTGAGACCAGGAGACCACTACTAATCCAATGACAAAACTTCTTTATTTTTTTATGGAACTTTCACAAATATATTCGTGGCATTTTTATAATGAAAATTATACCAAATATGATATAATTTCGATTTGACCAATATATTCGTGGCATTTTTCTGATTAAAATGATACCAAACACGATAGAATTCGGATCATATACTGATATATGGTCATTTATAATACAAATCGGTTCGCCCCTGCAAGACACACTCTCTTGACCGGGACAATTCGTGAATCTTAAACTAAAAGCGTAAATATCATCGGAATTATATTAAAAATGCCAGGAACATTTTGGTGAAAGTTTCATAAAAAAATACTAAAAAATAAAGAAGTTTTGTCATTGGATTAGTAGTGATTCACACCGATACACCCGACCCGGTATCGGATTTCACTGCTCGGCGGCCGAGGCCTTTCGAGCTTCGGTGTCCTGTTCTACGTTCGGCAAAAGTCACAGAATCCCTTCACGATAATTGTCTTTAGCCAGACCCGTGGTATAGACAATTATCGATGAGGTCCACACTCGAGCGCTGACCCAACCGAGCTGATGGAAACGTTTTAAGTACTTTCAGATGTAATGCGCTGACGCTGTAGAAATACTGATCGAGTTGACTTCAATTTTTAATTTTTCCTGTAAAATGTTCAAGATTAGAATAAATAAAACGTAATAATTTCCAGGTCAGTTTAGTTTTTCACGCAGAAAACATCGAAAAAATCGGTTTTTATTTGTTCAACTACGAGGCTGTGGACTTAAAAATCTGAAAAAATTTCATAAACTATACTTATAACTAGGCAGCGGATCTTTATGCAAAATAAAATTTTTTTACGTCAATTACAACAAACTGGAGTGAAGTAGAAATTTATTTTCTTTGTTATTACGTTTAATAGCCTGAAAATAATGTTGAAGTGTCTTTAAATTTTTCTAATGTTTTTACTATTTTTAAATTTTTGCCATAAATGCATAAAATCCGCTGTCTACTTACAACAATATATCGGTATTGCAAAAATCTAGACATTGTCACTCTAGAACTTCCATGTGAAATCTGCCTGTTTAAGACGTCTTATTTCAGATGTTTAAACAGCGTCTCTAAAAATGCATCTATTCAAGACGTAAGACGTTCAGACCTAAAATGGACGTAAAAACGATGTTTTTAAAACGACGCGAGCAATCTGTGTTGGCATCGATTACCCTGTAGAACGGTGGACAGTGTCGGTCGGTACTACTGAAATATTGCAGCCCGGGTTGTTCGAAAGGAAGCGGATTATGATTATCAATAGCGATTAGCGCGCGTATACTGACATTTTCAGAGCTCCAATAAATATGACGACCAGCGGAGCTCTGAACGTTCGTACAGTTATAAAATGGTGGCGAATCTCTGTACTCATAAACCACAAATGTGTCCGGACGGCAGCGCGGCGTTTACGAGCGGTGCGACGCAACTATGTGCAGTTTGATAGCTCGATGCACCAGGAGGCGGCGCCGATACGCACAACGGCGAGCGCCTACCTACCAGACGAGAAGTCGGGGACCCATTGGCCACCGCAATGACCAATCATCATTTGACATTCTTTCACCTTGCTCGTAGTGTGCGGTAACCCAGACTGGACGTGCTGCAACCGTGACGCGCTGCCACTGTCGGAAGAAGAGACTCTGTCTTCGCGTGCACCAGCGGCGCCCGTGTATGCAGCGCTGACAACCCCGTAGGGGCTCCGTGATTTAACCTTGCAAGGCCCCGGGCCCGCAGACCTATCGTTCGAACGTTCTCGGACGCCGAATCAACGTAATCAATGCAACTTTGTCCTTCGTACTTTTTCAATTAAAGAATCTTGCGTATAAATCGAAAGCTTTCATGGAATCCCACACAGGCCTCAAGCTGAACTAATTGATTTTTTTAGAGCTCAAACTTTTAGATCAAAGAGAGTTCTGTCTGAATCGTGTTTGATTAAATTTCATTTTAATTCGAACACTGTTCTATCTATATTGTTCTCAATTCTATATAAATTTAATAATAAAATTTTAATCATGTATTGGGTGTACAAATTAATTCGTACCCCTCGCGACTGGTCAATTGCAACTATCTGTTGAATTCAATTTTGTTAAGAATGGAGTAAATGTATAGACGGGTATTATTAGACTGCAAAATAAAAATAATGTACAGGGTGTATAAAAATTATATACCTCTGGATCGGTGGAGATCTGTTAAAAAAATGGATCGCAAAATTAACTTTGACCCTTTCTTTCAAGGTTAAACAATTTTTTATCGTATCGTAAGTCTCACAGCAACCGTTCTTTTAAAAAACATCTTTGACGTTTGATAAACTAATTTCTTCCATATGTCTATAGGGTGTTCCAAAATGGTATAAACGTGGAGGGAATGATTCTAAAAGTTTGTTGAAAATATGAGAATAAATGTTTTTCATTTGACGCCTCGGTTTCGAGAAGTTAGTGTTTGAAAATTCAGCGGACACGCGTGCTCTTGAATCGTTTGACGCGTCTGTTCATGACCTACTAATTCTACTTGTTCCAAACGTTAGGCACGCGAACTTGACGGATTGCATATAGGAACCGCATAAATTCTATCGCCTGAAACACCCACTCATTTTTCTTGTGAATGCAGAAAATCCAACGAAATGAAGGAAGAGCCAAGTACTAATTTGTACTGCTAATATCAAGGATTATGATCATTGGACAGCGGATCTTTATGAAGAATAAAACTTTTTTACCAGAATTGCAACAAACTGGAGTGAAATAGAAATATATTTTCTTTGTTAATGTGTTTAATAGGTTGAAAATATTATAAGAATATTTTTAAATTCTTCGAATATTTGTCATAAATGCATAAAAGCCGCTGTGTAACGATCATCCAATAACAAATTCAATATTTCCAGTCGATTGCTAACACTCGAAGCAGCCATTCAGCCTCGCGGCGCAAGTTTTTCTCCTTTAGCTCGAGCATTCATTGAAGATTTGCGAACGTGCCGCGATATTTGAATGAATCGAGCCAGCAGAACGCGGATTCCAGGAGTATATCGGATTTTCTGGTAAATCGGACTCGACCAAGGACCCGGTAATTAGAATATTATTTAGCCACGGAACGTTCGAGCGTTAATGGCTACCGTGCATGTTGCCGATACAGTTTTCGGATGCCACGGATTCCCCTGGCAAGCAGATTTCCCGTAAGACGGTATGCTATGCATGGGTGTGTCCCTTTCCTTTTCGCGAGTCGAACGCGAGAGCCTTTCGCCAACGCGCGCCACACAACTACAGGAATGCCGTGCCGATCTCCTTCTCGTCGATTCGCGATGCCTGCGTTCAGTTCAGCCTGCGGAATTTCATTGACCGCTATCGTCCGGGAATCGTCTCGACCTCCAAACCGATGAGACTCGGCGACCATTTAAAACTGGAAACTCTGCTCCTCTCAATGGAAGCCGATAGACAGCCACCGCGCAGACGCTGTGACCTTCTTAACGTTTCATTAGAAATCACTGAGCGCGATCAAACTGTCAGTGATGTGAAATTCGATAATTCATACGCGACGACATAATAAAAATATTCTCCACAAAGAATTGGGGAAATTTAAAGTAGTAGGGAGTTTAAAAGCGTTCAAGGACAAGGAAAATTTCAACCAATCGAAATTATTAAGGTTTCCACTCCTACCAATTGATACAAAACATAATTTTGGGCACCCACGAAAAAAAAACAATTCCTATTATACAGGGTGGTCCGTTTAAATAAGAACACCTAAATATCTCTTCAGGTTATTGTGATGCAAAAATTATTTGTTACGTAATGTGCATGGTGTCAATGGACCAAATATTTGGCACGAATATCTTTTTTCCGAGGGTCATTTTTTTCAGGGTTGTCAAGGTCATCGATGTTTTTTGGTATATAACTACATTTTTTTTTATTGCATCGTGTAACTGATGGAAAAATACATTCAGATATGTATAATAACATGACCTTGAAATGACGATGATCCTCGAAAATTAAAGTTATACCTAGAACTGATGTCGAATATCTTCGGCCACGACTCCTGAACCTACGAATGCGAAGAAAATATTTTTTATCACACTAAGAATATCGATCAACAGATCTGTGTATGTGTTAACTGTTAAAACAACACTCACGTTATCTTAAGTTATCATCAGAGATGTTCAAAATGGTGTCCTTCTACGTTGATACATTTTCTGAAACGTGCAATGACCGACTGTACAGATCTTTCAATTATTTCGGAATTAATGTCAGCACAAGCTCTAACTAGTCGGTTCTTCATATCTTCTGATGTAGTTGGTCGTTCATTATAAACTGTTTGTTTCAATTTTCCCCAGAAAAAAGCCCATTGGTGTGAGTTCTGGTGAACGCGGTGGCCATCCTAGAACTCCGGTACGACCAATCTATCGATTTGGAAATTTTAAATCGAAAATTTGTTTGACAAGGCGTGTAGAATGAGCCGGACAACCGTCATGCTGAAACCACATTCTGAAACGGATATCTAGTGGTACATCATGAACAAGCATTTGTAGCTCATTTTGCAAGAATGTTGCATACTTATCTCCATTTCAAGTACCGTTTAAGAAATAAGGAGCAATTATTTGATTATTTAATATGCCACACCAGACATGTACACTCCACGGTCTTTGTTTATCCACTAAACTTAGCCAGTGTGGATTGTCGGTTGACCAATAATGAATGTTTCTTAGATTTAGCTGTCCATGGTTGGTGAAAGACGCTTCATCAGTAAATAGTACTCTTTTAAAAAATGATTCGTCATTTTCGTATTGCTGCAAATCCCACCGAGAAAAATTCATACGATTTACAAAATCTGTTCCGTGCAGGTCCTGATGTAACGATAGATGACAGGGATGAAATTTTTCTTCTTTCAATATCCGTATTATGCTTGTTTTAGAAATGCCAGTTTCACGCTCGAGTTGTCTTAAACTCACTTGTGGAGTTTCGTTAACTTTATCGACAATAATTATTTTATTTCTTTCGTTCGTAACAATTCTGATTCTTACACGCTTTTTGACAACAGTACCAGTTTCACGAAAATGACTGATCAACTTTTTATAAGTAGAAAGTGATGGACAATTACGGTCTGGAAATTTATCTTTATACCCAGATAGCACATGACGTCTTAAAGACCAGTCCATTTTACGTCCACTTTAGGTCTGAACGTCTTACGTCCTAAAAAGACGTCTTTGAGAAGTCTTGAAGACATCTTTCACGGGACGTCGTTTTAACGTCCAAAATAAGACGTCTTAAAGACGTCTTTTCCGGGACCTTTTAAAGACGTCTTATATGAGACGACTTAAAGACGTCTTATTCCAGCCATCTTTGGGACGTTCATAAAGTTTTACGGGTCCAGCAATGTTAATTAAATATACATATGTGATTTGTCGTGCGAAAAGGGTCTGGGACCCTCCTTATTTTCAAATGACACATCCCATATGTATATTTAATTAACATTTCTGGTCCTGGAAGACTCTATGAACGTCCCAAAGATGGCTGAAATAAGACGTTTTAAAAACGTCTTGAAAAGTCGTGTTTAAGTCGGCATTAAGTCGTCTTTAAGACGTCTAAAAATTGTCTAGAAGTCGTCTTAAAGTCGCCTAAAAGACGTCCCAAAGACGTCGAAAGATCGTTTAAAAGACGTCTTTAAGATGTACAGTTTTGTGACATAGGCCGTTCAGAAGACGTTCGGAGGCCGTTCAGAAGACGTTCGGAGGCCGTTCAGGGGACGTTCGTGGGACATTCAAGACGTCTCTAAGACGTCTTCTAGACGTCTCTGTGCTATCTGGGTACATTCTAACTGCTTGCCTTAAACAATGATCAGCTTTACCGTAAATGAAGACCATATCAACTTTCTCTTGCATTGAGTAATTCATTTCAAACAGCACGTCGATACACGGATAGATAAATTGAAACTGATCGGAATTTCAAATCGTTAGGTATCATCACTATTGTGACAGTAAACATGTTTATTTACATTCACACTCTTGATGTAGAGTCTCGGTCAAAGCCTACGATCTCAATAGACATCAGTTCTAGGTAAAACTTTAATTTTCGAGGATCACGGTCATTTCAAGGTCATGTTATTATACATATCTGAATGTATTTTTCCATCAGTTACACGATGCAATAAAAAAAAAATGTAGTTATGTACCAAAAAACAGCGATGACCTTGACAACTCCGAAAAAAATGACCCTCGGAAAAAAAATATTCGTGCCAAATATTTGGATTCACATTACGTAACAAATAATTTTTGCATCACAATAACCTGAAGAGATATTTAGGTGTTTTTTATTTAAACGGACCACCCTGTATAAAGAAAGAAAACTTACATTGCATAAAAAGTTAGATAATAAATACAAAAATTTTGGGTCTCCTCCGATTGCGGGATTTTTCAATCTAGACTGGCATTAAATAATTTTTCTACAAAATCCACTACCTACAATCCTACACTAAATTATTATTAGAATCTTCTTCTTCAGCAATTCAATACCTGAAATCAATCTAAATCTCTACTCACAATCCAGCTCACCTAACCAGTTCCAAATTCTACAACTTCTAAAGTCTTCACATTTCTATCAAATCCACTACCCAAGCTCCCACGCCATTGATTTTCACTGAAACCTCATCCAGGAAAATACCGTTCGCAACGAAAAGGATCTCCAGCCGCCTCCGTTCGGAACGCGTTATCAACGAACTGTTGCGGTGTACATAGTCCGACGAAGTGGACGTGTTGCCAAAGATCAGACAATCCAACGGCTAGCTTCATCCCCGTCGAGCGGCCCGCGTAGCCGGGTCCGCGATAAAACATCAACGAACAAGGAGCTCGCTGGCAACAGAGGAAGCGAGTCGATCGTAAGATGCCAGGGATACTTTTCAATCGTCGAAGCGAACACGCGCGGTTCGTGCAGCGAACGAACGCACGAGAGTTGTCTCGGTGATCTTGGTTTGTGCCGATGCTATGTGCGCGCGAGTCGCCACGGGGCTTAGGGCACCAGGGACACGGGGGTTGTTGATCTCGGCTCCTCGCTTACATGCTTGACGGAAAAACGTCGACTTAGGCATTCAACGTCAGCTGCGACCGATTCCGCGGTAGCACACGCCAGACCAGTTCAGCGAATTGAGTAGCTCCACTTGCCATATCCTGCCACGTCCTGCAGACATTTTCCTGCCTATTACGGCGCGGCCGGATCGGCCTCGGGCAAAGAACTGTTCAATGAAATTCTCCGGTCGCCAAGCGCGCACGATACCAGCCAGCAAATCGCTGACTACGATTCCGCTTCCGTCCGCAGAGATCTAGCCATCTTTGGGGTCACTCGGTTTCGAACTTTTACAGGTCGATGCTATCTTTGGGGATTACTGCCGACCCTCGTCTAGCGAAAGACCCGACCAGACGGGTTCTCAGCTGGGTTCAAGCTTTCCGAGAAAATTCTGGGAGCTTGATGGGATTCTGCGAAGGCCTATAGCAATACGTACAACTATACTGTCTTTAGAAATTTGGGTCTTGCAATAGTTTCGCTTATGCAGTGCCACTTCCAGTTCAAGGTTTGCAAGGATATTGTATGATCTTTGGGATTCCTCGTTTCGCATCTTTGAAGAATGGTGATGAGATCTTAGGGGATACATAGAAATACTATCTTTAGAAACTTGGGGAAAGGTCTCAGGATAGTTTGACTTGTGCAGTGCTATTTCGAGATCAATATTTGCAACGTTATCGTGGAGATCCACCCCTTAAATTTTCTCCCAACTGTAGTCGAACACCCGGTATAGTATGATCTCTGCAATTCTCGGTTTCGCATCTTTGAAAAATGATGATGAGATCTTAGAGGACGTTCATAGGTACCGTCTTTGGGAACATGGTAGGGAGTCTTGAAATAGTTTGACTCTTGCGGTGCTATTTCGCACTTGAAAATGTAGAACAAAATTGTGAGACGAACATGGAGATATTAGTCCAGAACCTTTGGAGTATGACATGTCACATGGAATATCAAGGCATTGTATGCTTTCATTCTTCCTATCTCTTCGAAAGTTCGTCCCCAGAGGATCGCGGAAGACCTTCATCAGCGCTTCCGCAAAAGGATGGATCACCCGAGGCGATGAGTAATTTCCCAAGAGGGCTGTTTTGAGGAAGACACCATTAACGGGCGAACTTCTTGCAGAGTTTGTCTAGCTGGCTTCGCTGTTTACTCTGAATATACATATGCATGAGCTATAGAAAGTTCACTTTAACTCAACCCAAAACTAACTCAAGCATTGCAACTGACACACCTTACGCATAAAGTTGTTTAACGCTAGACCTACCGAACATTGACGGTAACTCGCACGTTGGTTTATGAGAACGGCAAGATTCAGTTTATATAGACTTTTCATCATTTCCATTAGAATATATGTATGCTCGACTTAAAAAATTTATCCAATTATTTCCTGTGAAAAAGCGTTTATAACGTCAACAATTTTAGCTCTGCATAACCAACGTCCCTCAAAAATGGCGATTAGAATTGGGATTCTGTCCGTGTTTTTCATTAATAGACAGCGGATTTTTATGTAAAATAGACATTGTCTACCTAAATTTCAACAAACCGGAGTGGAATGGAAATTTATTTTCTTTCTTAATATGTTTAATAGGTTGAAAATAATATAACAGTAGTATTTAATTCTTCTAATGTTTTCATTGCTTTAAATTACTCCTGCCAATTTTGGTCATAATCAATCCTGCTCTCTTTGGAAAACAAACTTTAATTGAAATATATATACAGGGTGAATTCGATAAAGCAGGACACCTAAATATCTCCGTTACTTTTCGTTTTACAAAAAAACTTCGTAGGACAAAGTTACACTGTTTGAAGGGCCACATATAACGGTGTATGTGGCCCTTCACACAGTGTAATTTTGTCGTACGAAGTTTTTTTGTACAACGAAAAGTAACGGAGATATTTAGGTGTCCTGCTTTATCGAATTCACCCTGTATACGTAAACGACTTTTCTGTTGATATAACTTCAATTAAATCAAAATCTGAAAAATGTTGAAATTATAAAAAAAAAATTTTATTTGTAATACTTTGAAAATACGAACGTAAAAAGCAAAGACTATTTATTGTTGAATCTTCTAGTTTGCTCCTCAAGTCATTGCAAAGATACCCTGCAGCGGAAAAAGCTCGTTCAGCCTCTACGCTTGTAGGTCGAATAGATAATAAATATTCGTAGACCATACATAAATATTTCCCTTTTTAGCCGTCGCTCTCGAAGGATATCATCTCCTTCTTTAAAGTTTTGACGACATCTTCTACCAATTCCTTTGACTCAGCTCCTTCGATACAATTTTCTTGCTAATATTTTGTAAACAAATTTCTTAAGTCTACAGATTTGCAGAAAACGTTAAATGTTAAACCATCTTTAGCAACCATTCGTGATACCATTGTCTCCATAGAATTTTCTTTAACGAAAAAACTATAGATTATTTTGGCTCTTTTTGTTGGTATAACATTTTCGTAATTATCGACAACTTGTGGTTGGAGTCGTGCTTTTAATTCGTTACAAGAATTCGTTCTAAATAATGATACTTGTAATTGCGGTTTTTTAATTCAATGCAATGTTTGCTTCTCAAGTCTGTCACCAATCCTTTTCTTGATCGTTGACTAATTTTTAAAATCGCGCTACACTTCAAGCATTTGGCAGTTTGAGCAGAATCACTTTTCACAAAATAATCCCAAAGAGTTCTACTGGTGTGCTCTTTTTCATTATCACACATCATTTCTTTACTGGACATTGTACTTGCACAATACGAACTGGAATAATAGATCGATAAACAGATACGTGGTACGTAGCACGGCAACGGAAAAAGTGAAGAGCGCAGAGCCGTGAAACAATGCATCATCGATAGTTCATCGTGCGCGTCGACATTCGCAAAATTTCGATTAGACGCATAGTCCCGCAAAATTTGCGGAATCCCGCGGGATTGCGGGATTGTAATCCCTACTTGTAGGGCACGCTGTATAATCTTTTGAAGTTTGGTTATTATTTTACTGTATAATTACCTGAGATCTGTCAGCCTCACCCTACTCTAGAACAATGATGCGGGAAAAATGGCGGTGACACGACGAAGGTCGTGCTCGACCACGCATTACCATTCAATCGGTCAGGCAGTGTACTCGCCTGACCTTTTCCCGTGGACGTTGCGGCGCACTGGGAGCGTGTGTATGGTACAGGGCCGCGATAAAAATCCGCGGATAATGAATGGCGGCCGGAGTCGGCCGCAGTAGCGGGGAAAAGCTGATATCAGAAAACGGTCTTTAATCACAATAAACGTCGCGATACTGATAACAGGAACGACGCTCGGGAACGGTCGTTCCCGGTGCCGGCGGGAAAGTTACGCGCCAGTGAATAAAATCTGCAATAAAATAATGGCCAGGAGTATCGGGCGTACGGAGAACGGCGTTTGCGTTCTTGTTTCGCCAATTGCGTCATTAGTACCACTCGAAATTATATTGCCTGGCTCGTTAAGGGGTGCGTTAAGGAACGAAGATCACGGATGATCGACCAATTCGAAGCAGTGAGTAACTCCGCTACTGTTACGCGGACCCATTGAAATTAATGTCGAGGGTACGCCCCTTTCCCCCCCCCCACCGCCGTTCCACCCCTTTAATACTCATTTAATATCGGAACCCGCGGCACCGAAGGGCACGGGGATCTCAATCATAAAACGCTTTAATTTGTCGTAAAACTGAGCAGATTCTATTACCCGCCGCGCGAACTAGCCGGTTATATTAATTCCGGGAAATATTTTCATACGCTCCGCCGATCAAATTAAAAATCGACGTACCACCTTGTTCCTTGTTCCGCGAGAGTACGCGCCCCTGACGATTACCATTCTGCGCGTATTACGATAGGTCTGCTGGGGAATCCTGATTCGATAGTGCCCCGAGTCAATTATCTTCGGAATAGATCATCAACGGTTCTTAAAATAAAATACAGTAAAGCGGGAATTAATTATCCGAACTAATTGGAATCGAGATGTTTCGGAGAATCGACTTGTTCGGATAATCAAACAGTATGCGCGTGTATCGATTGGTGTTGCGCACTGATACATCGATCGCTACGACTACACTGCTTCCAAGAAATTATTGGGATAGGGAACAGTGGCGGAACTACGAATTTTTCGAAGACGCAAAATATAATTTTTAGGCCCCTTTTTTCTTTTCGAGGGAGAATTTATGTTATTTTTGTCAGTGAACTTTTAATTTTATTTAAATTAGGAATAATTTTAGTAAAATTACAATAAATGGAAAAACTTTGTTGCGGAGTCTTGCGGTATTGTAGTTCCGTAACAGTGGTTCGGATAATCGAGGTTCAGATAACTGACACTCCACTGTAATTAAAATTGTACCAGCTAGCGTTCGGCTGTAATCTATTTAGAAGTATTTTACATCGGTTTGCGTACTTTAACGCACTTTTCACGTAATTTTCTCTCGCCGCGCCGCGCCGTCGCCGCGCCATGACCTTTTGCTACATTTTTCAAGATCGATCTCGCTACAGATGCAATTTGTCTACGTCCGCGTTCGATTGAAGCTTGGGAAACGCAACAGAGACATTGTTGCCAGTGGCAGTAACAGTTCCGCCACAAAACTCAAGGAGATTTCGAACTTTCATTAACCGTACGCGAAAAAGAGATGAAACGAGCGTCTCAAGGATTCTACCGAGCGGCGCAGGACGAAGGGAGTAACACCATTGGCGTAGACATTGCATAAATATTATATTATCTGCCGATTCAAAGTGAAACATTGCAATAACAAACAATGAATTCTGCTAGCAGGTACGTACATACAGTGACTCCCAAAAATATTCGGACACTAGGTATAACTAACTTTATGATTTGATAACTCGATTGTTGATAAAGCAATCGCCCTAGGAATTGTTTCTAGCAATAAAACATTTATTAACGTTGATAAACATATATGCTTTATTTGAAAAATATACATACGTTTCATAATAAAAATTATTAAACGAAATAATGGACCATTTCACAAAAATATTCGGACAGTATTAATTTTTCTATTTAGATACTGTAATTTAGCATTATAAAATTTGTTAGTACTTCGTGGAATAACCATTTTGTTTCAGAACATGTCTTAACCTGTTTGGCATATTATTTGTAATTTTTTTTAAATATTCAACAGTTATATTCGACCACTCAGTTGCAAGTTCGCCTATCGATGTAATTGCGTTTTTCGAATTTTTCTATCCAATTCATCCCATAAATTCTTGATAGGATTAAGGTCCGGTGATTGAGGCAGCGGATGAAGAATTTTGGGCAGCGGTATAATAATAATTCTTGCACAATACGTGACTTGTACTTGGGGTCGTTGCTTGGTAAAACATAAAATTATTATTAAGCCCCATTTTTTCAGCACTTTGAACTATATTATTTTTGAGTATATTTAAATGATGATTTTTCTCCATGATACCGTCAATAAACACTAGGTTACCGACTCCATATGACGAAATGCAACCCCAGACCATTACGCTGCCTCCGCCGTGTTTCACTGTACCTCTTGTATTTTCAAAATTAAACTCTTTATTCGATTTCCGCCACACCATAGTTCTTCCGTCGGAATTCTACAGATTGAATTTGCTTTCATCAACAAATATCACATCCTTCCACCATGTCTCATCCTTAGAAATTAGCTTACTTGCAAAGGTTTTCCGTTTATTCCTATTTTTTGCGTTGATAAATGGTTTCTTTCTAGCTACTCTTCCATTGTGACCAGCTTGCCTCAGCGTTCTCCGAACTGTTTCGGCTGACACATTTTTCGAGCTTTCTTCTAATAGCTCACTAACTAGTTTTGGAGCACTTAAACGCGGATTTTTTTTCACTTTCCGAATAATTTTGCTTTTCTCCCTCGTACATAAAAGAAATCGACAGAGAAATAAAATACGTGTCCGAATATTTTTGTGAGCCACAAATGGTCCATTATTTCGTTTAATAATTTTTATTATGAAACGTATGTATATTTTTCAAATAAAGCATATATGTTTATCAATATTAATAAATGTTTTATTGCTAGAAACAATTCCCAGGGCGATTGCTTTATCAACAATCGAATTATCAAATCTTAAAGTTAGGTATACCTAGTGTCCGAATATTTTTGTGAGATTGGTAGCAAGTGAGAAACGGCCGCTACGTAAAAAACCACGATGAAAAACTTCAGAACGGAAGTAATTAACCCTTTGCACTGGAGAGGCGACCCTCAGTCGCCACAAAAATTGCTGTACCATTATTTAAAATATTGTTTACGTTATTAAATATGTTAGTATCCAATCAATTGCATATCGAAAAAATGAAAAAAGAATCATATTTGGAATGAAATTATTCTAGGTCGGAGGAAATGTTTAATTTTCCTGTTAAAATAGGTCCGAGTGCAAACAAATTGACTCTCAGAATGGCGAGAATTCCAAAAAAAAGTCGACAGCCCGTCCCGACCCGCTGTTTTGCGGGTCCTCGCACAGCCCTGGTTTCAGACGAATGCAACTCACATTTCGACCCTCCCTCGCAGAAAGGAAGCCAGGTTGCAAATCCAAGCGGCCGCGTTTCGCGTGATCTTCCTTTCTCCTTGTCGTTGTCTCGAAAAGTCGCAAGGAAGGCCGCGCCGCGCCGGCAGGGAAGAAGACAGGGCGTGGTCGCGATCTCCCGCGCCGCGGAACGCGTTTATTTGATCGAGAAATTTCTCTCGGCTCCGTGGCCCCCTGGCCCCCACGCCTTGGATCGCTGTCCTCTCCATTTCACCCGGTGCGCCTCGATATCTACCTCTCTCTTGTCTTTCATCCACGCTCCCGTTGCTCTCCTTCTGTTCTCTCCACGGCACACGCGACATTTCCCTCCCGCTTCACCCTCCTCGCAACTGCAGCTGTCTCTCTCTCTCTCACTCTCTCTTTCTCTTCCTCCGATTCTCGCGATTTCTCTCTTTTCCCTGCACTCTGCCGCGTCCTTCTGCCCCCCGACCGCCCCCACCGCTCATCCCTCGCGATCTCCCTTTTCGTCGTGGTTCTTACCTGTCTCCGTTCGTTCAGTCTCTTCTCTTTTTCTGTCTTCCTCCCTGCCTCCCTCTCCATACCCTCGTGGCATCGCATCCAACCAGCGGCGACTAGGTCCACGCGTGCATAGGCGCATCCGTGCGCTGCATGTGCACAGTGTACAGGCTCATCGAGAGGCGCGTCACGCGCGCGAGACTCCTGGGGAAGGAACAACGGAGACGGGGGCGGGGAACCCAGAAAAAACAACCCCCGACAGCGATGCGAGAGCCGACGACACGATGGACAGATGGGGTGTGTCTCAGACAGTGGTCTTCAATCTGGGTCCCCATGGAATTATGATTTTCCGCGAGGCCCGGTCTGAATTCGGACTACAGTGGGACTCCATTTATCCGAACCAGCATCGTCGAAATTTGCTGAACTCTAGCTGACCTCCTGTTACGCGAACTCGCTGCTCGTGGCATCCCAGATAGCAGATATATTTCAGCAAAAAAGTAGAAATTTTATTTAATTTATATTTTATAATATTTAATAATTATATTAATTAACTTGAACGGGAAGGGTCCCAGACCCTTTCGCACGACAAATATCATATGTATATTTAATTAACATTGCTGGATCCGTAAAACTTTATGCACGTCCCAAAGATGGCTGGAATAATACGTCTTTGAAACGTCTTGAAAAAGACGTCTTTAAGACGACTTATTTCAGACGTGAAAACGTCGTCCCGAAAGAGTCATCTTTAAGACGTCTTTAAGTCGTCTCATATGAGACGTCTTTAAAAGGTCCCGGAAAATACGTCTTTAAGACGTCTTATTTTAGACGTTAAAACGACGTCCCGTGAAAGATGTCTCCAAAACGTTTGAAAGACGTCTTTTTAGGACGTAAGACGTTCAGACCTAAAATGGACGTAAAATGGACGTCTTTAAGACGTCATGTGCTATCTGGGAACCTTCTCTCTGTGTACGAGGAAATGAAAAGTTGAGGAATGGAAAATTTCCGAAGATTTTCTAGGAATGCTATCTGTGATATGTTTCAAAATTTTTAAAAATCAATAAAACACAAATTTTTTCTGTACATTTTGCTCTAACAATGTATGGGTCCAATGACATCTCTGTACAAGGTTAACATTAGAATAGGAGTGCACATAAAGAAGATTAAAGATTGATACAGAGGATCGTTTAAAAATTTCTTTCGGAGATTATTTACCGCTGCGATCAATTGACAGGATAAATGTATGTGGAAATAGGAACTTCAGACAGGGGTTGGTGACGCTTGAACGAGTTTGACCACCCTGAGAAATAAAAATGGGAAAATAAATAAACTGCATCCTTCGAATAATCTTTACGGATATATAAATTATCGGGGACTACGAAGAAGAAAATAAATGAACTGAATATTCATTGAATAGTCCGCATGCATCGATATACAAAGAGTAGTTACGACAAATGCCACTATAAATTACCAGGAATTATTACTAATTGCGCATCGAAAGAAGAATAACAAAATCATTCTTTATGAACTTCCAAGGAGGTCCATGATCAAAATCTGACTTGCCGTGTGAGGAATTAAATAACAAGACAGTCCAAATGTAGCCAACATCCATGTAATACCGTAGTGGTCTCTGCAACGTGGGAGCCCGTAATCGGAGAGGGCCCAAAATTTTTGCATTTGTTATCATGTAATTCTACCAAAATTATCCCTATTTTAAATTAAATTAAAAGTACACTGAAAAAGAACCATAGTTTTTGAAGTTAACATTTTTTATTATTTTTGTTCTTTTTCTAGGAACCCAAAATTATATTTTACAGGGGGGAAGCGAAAATTTGTAATTCCGCCACTGCAATTCTATAAAAATATCAAAAGAAGAAAGGTAAAAAATTGTTGAGGATTATCGCCCCCCCCCCCCCCCTCCCTCATTATGAAAAGTACAAACAAAAGTTAACATTTTTTATTATTTTTGTTCTTTATATAATTTGTTTTTTTCTAGGAACCCAAAATTATATTTTACAGGAGGGGGGAGCGGAAATTTGTAATTCCGCCACTGCAAGATTATTTAAGAGAAATATTTTCGATAATGTAATATTCATTAATCGTTCAAGATGTCCGTGCCGAAAAACACGCGTACGTTCCGGCTGGAAGAAACCAGAAATGTCTCTATCCGACAAATCACTGTCTCTTATTGTACCCACACCGTTTCGGCTCGGTGTTGTACGAAGGACTTCGTGGGTGTTGCGACGCTGAAAATCACAACTGAAAAATGTACACCTGACACGATCGTAAATTAATCTCTGCGGAGGCACGGCAGCCTTTATGGTGGCTCGTAACATTCTTTCTGGCCGTGTTAGGCAATATTTAAATGAGACATTCGGTGCGAAGTGGATGGAAGTGTGAAGGCTCGGTTGAATGGCCGTCAGGGTCAATACCTGGTCCACCGAGGCTCGACGTCCACCGACACAGAGAGTCTCTGCCTAAAATTAATCATAACCGCGTATCAATTCGCAGCAATTATGGCAAATTGTTAGTAGCGGTTTCTTTCTACGGATAGTTACAATTCTTTATTAACCTTTGTCTCTCTTAACGCTACAGTGAGCGAAATTCGTGTAATCGCACATATAAAAATGAGGATTTTGGGGCTATAGGTTCAAAATTTTAATAAGAAATGTGTAACAATAACTGCGGATTATAAATATATTTATAATATTTGCACATGTATATTTAACAGGACATTTACGCAAGAATTATTATAAAGAAAACCATATTTTACGTGCGAGATTCGTGTAAACGCACATGTAAACGAAACAATTTAAAATTAAAAATGCATGGACATTACACATTTAATATTTTATATGACCGCCATTGCTTTGAATTAAGGCGAAAATTCGATTTGGCATTGAGTTTATAAGATTTTTAATAATGATATTGGGAATTTCTTCCCAGCAGCGTTTAATTTCTTCTTTTAAATTGTCTATATTGGTGAACTGACGACCATTGGCATAAACTTTTCTGACCAGTATGGCACATAAATTTTCTATGGGGTTCATGTCAGGGCTACATGCTGGCCATTCCATTATAGGTATGTTTTGTTCATTGAAGGATTCACGGGAATATCTGGAAACATGAACCGCTGCGTTGTCCTGTTGAAATATAAATTTGTTTTCTCCAACTACATCCTCTAAAAATGGGATTAACGCACCATCCAAGCATGTCTATATATTTTTCCGAGTTCAGTTTGGTGGAAACAAAACAAAGTTTTAATTTTCCAAATGAAGAAAAAGCTCCCCAAATCGTAACGCTTCCACCGTGAAAATTTCGGCTTAGTCTAGGGTCATTTTTTTGTCGCAAATCATGCCGATACGATGAGCATCCGTCTGGACCATCCAAATTAAACTTCTTTTCATCGGAAAAAATTACTATTATTCCACTGGTCGGTCCAGTGCATATAATTTTTTGCGAATTCTAGACGTGTAGTCTTATGATGTTGCTTTAACATCGGCTTTCTCATCGGTTTTTTAAAAACAATGTTTGGTGCGTTGTACAAAATTTGTTGTACACGTCTCGATGTTATTGGCAATTGTAATTGCGCAACAATTTGACGTGCAACTAATTTTTTTTTGTCGCTTCCTGTATTAAGCTGTTTTTTTCTCGTTTTGTGATTCTTGCATTTCCTTTCGTACCACGTTTTTTGCCATAATCTTCACCACGTTTCAAAAAATTGCGTATTACCGACTCGGAACGTTTAATTTCTTTCGCAATCTTCCGACTCGATTGCCCCCTTCTTTTGAAAGATGCAATTATTGCCTTTTCCGCTTCATTTAAATATTTTCCTTTTGCCATTCTGTTCTTTTACATCAAATAAAAAATACGACAATCAAGAACACGGGACAACAAATTCCTATCAATATCTGGGGAGAAAAGCACTGCGTTTAAAGGAATTTCGCACTTGTAGAAGCTGGTGTAACATGTTTTGCTCTGCGACATAGACTGGCGTGCAAATGCGGGAAATTACGAAGCATAGTGATTGAAAGTAAAGGTCGAGCAAAGTAAATAATCCCGCCTTGTCAACATCAACTGACCTATTCATTAATTGAATCCTCCGAAGGAATAGAAGACCCTGAAAAATTGTAAGTCTACTTTACGTTAGTATTTTATAACGTAGGATTAGTATTTTTATGTATAACAATAGATACAAGGTTTTCTTTCATATTTAGCAATTTTAAATTTCTTATCTGAATGGGCAGAGAAACAGACGATGACTTGTACGGGCCTAGCCACGAATGTCTCTTTAAATTTTGTTTGCTCGAGGCACGCACACGATCATGTTCTGTCTCATCGACACGGTCGGGTGAACTGTAGTAGTAGGCTTCTGTCTATACGTATAACGCCACACAATCAAATTTTGCAAAACCTTTAACAGCTTATATCTCAATAACTATTTGTTTGCGGCATATGGCTCCTTTCAGACTTTTTCTCTTCTCGATGAGTAGAAGGTATTGACGTGAAAAAAAACTTTGACAACAATTTTCATTGTTATAAACAATTTTGCGGCAAGTTTCTTTTACAAATGTCCACCGATCCAGAGGTGTAGATACACCCCTAGGACGGATGACCATTACTTTTCTTACACCCTGTACATAACTCTCATTTGATGACACTTCAGTTTTGTGGTGGGGCGTATCATTTTGTCGAAGAGTGTAGGCTAGGATCGCGGCGAGCTGAATTTCACGGGGTACACGAGGCTCTGTCGATTCCGGGTCTCGGTACGGTAGCGCGGCCTTGACGAGATCCCGTGTTACGATACGTCGCTGGAAATCGAGGTCGTTTTTGAGATCGCCGGCTTCGCGAGACGTGAGTTCTTAAGCCGTTACAGGACGGAACGCGGCGCGCTCGTATCGCTGCTCGATCGACAGATCCTTTTTGGCGGACCAATTGAGCTGCGTGTCGCCGGCAAATGGACGGAATTCCTTTTGCTCCCACGGCACGGCACGGCACAGCACGCCGGAGCTTGCAGCCGTCGATCGATTTAACGGCGCGACAGCGTAACGCGAATGTGCCCCGATACCGAGATAATATTTCTTGATTTGAATAAAATTTAATGGCGTACAATCCGACGTGCCGCGCCGGACCTCGGCCCCGCAACTCTGTTCGGAAATGACGGCCCCGATGCGATTCGATTCGACTGCGAATTTTTTCGCTCGGCTAATTGCTCCGTTCGCCGTGAATCACGGATGTGCCCCGACCATCAAATTCTCTCTTTCTTTCGGTAAATCGGCGCACAGTGGTCCGGGAGCCCGCTTTTTGTGGCCAAAACTATTGTAGCGTTATTCCAACGTTTAATGTTATATTATTATAGGTCGTTGGATTCGTCTTCATACCAGTTAGAATATTATGAAGTAAAAAATATAAGTTAATGTTTAAAAAATTGAGGTGATCTTCATTTTTCATAAAAAAAATTTTTTTTCTTTAATTTTTTATATTGAAATTTGTAGAAAATTGAATACTGGTCAACTTTCGTTGGAAACATTTTTTTGTCAGATCATAGGAAATGTTTTAAAAATCGTGTTAATGGTACTATTATGCCGCAGGAATAACACGAGTAACAATAACAACACAAATAAAATAAAAACATAAATACAATCAACGATATAAAAATAAATAAAATATAAATTCAAATGATATAACAATAAATAAACATAGTTACTGCAAGCGATCGCGTTCGGGCCGCTTGAAACTCCCGGCAACTATTTATTAAAATCGATGTACAACTGAAACAGGCAGGATCGGGCAGCTGAAACTTTATACACTATATCCAGAAATGTCTAAAGTTTCTCATGGAAAAGGTTTTATCCATGCCGATTCCAGCTTTTTTTTAAAAAACCTTCTCAAAGTTCACATTACTTAAACTTGGCACTATTTGTTCATGGATAAAAAAAATGCAAATAACTGCATTACACACTTAAAATACATCTGCTGACACGTATGAAACTATCATTTAAACTTGTATTTTGATAGTCTGTGACGATTATTTTAACACTAGAACTACTGACGATTGGCGTATATCTACTTCTACCGGAAGGGTCAAAATGACTTGTTTCTTAAATTACTAAGACATTTAAGAAAAGACAGAAATTTTTACATTTTTATATATTTTTTAATTTTAAGAACAAAAATTGAATATAATCTGAATAATAATAGTAATATAATAGCAATAATTAATTAAATAATTATGCATACAAATTTTTCCCATTGTTTCGAAGTAATTTTATGGGTTCAAATCTTTCTGCAGTGTGCGTAATGATTTTCACAAACATATACTTCTAAAACTTTGCACATATTTTCCGATATAGTTAGGACGAAGTTACAGCGAATATAGTTGTACTGAGAGTTGTGTTTCAATGTTTCTGATAGACGACTGAGTTGTATGTGGCAGTGTTTCTGATGATCGACTGAAAGTAATCTGAGTGAACTTGACTGAAGTAAATACTGCAAGTAATGACCAAGCGCAAACAGCGCAGGCCGTGGGAAGAACATTTTTTTGGTTGTTGACAGATCTTTGAGTTTGAAAATATTTTATTTTATGACTAGATGATAAATTGCTACGCTAATGAGTGCCAGGTTTATTGGGCGCGTAATGTAATAAAATTATAAACTTTCGATTTTCTAGAGGTATTGTGACACAAAATAACGGTTTCTCTGTGTATCTTTCAGACTACGTGCCACAAAAATTTCCACGATACAACAGAATAGCACCGAAAACCTATGTTCCGTGGGGGGTCAAAATGCCTCATCTCGGTATAATACAATTTTACAACAAAATGATAACAAAAAAGAAAACTGTTTTACAGAATTAATTATTTGTAGATCTTAGAAAAAGTCGTACCAAAATTTTCAGAAACAAAATGTACCTGAGATCAGTTATAATTATAAAAAATGTCAAACAAGTCATTTTGACCCACTTGGTAGTTGTAGTGTTAAACGTTTCATTTAATCTAAATTCTACAGAGGTTGTCTTTAGAACGTTATATCTCAGCACAGAATAATCTGAAATCAATAATAATTTGGATTTGGAAGCTTGGTTCTTACTCAGTTGCAAAAAAATTTTTTCAATATCTTAATCTTGAAAAATTGATTTTTGCCCAAAAATAGCGGGCTCTCGGACCACAGTGCGGCGCTTGAAGAACAAAGTCTCCGGGTTTTTGGCAACGTCCTGCCATCGGATCTAGCCAGCAGCATCGATTTCGTTTATATCAATCGGCACGTTTGTTGCAATATTTTTTTGTTAAGCTGTGTATGGTTTTAACGTCGCGTTGATGTTCGTTGCGATGATGATTGTTTGCGCTGCTTGCGATGAACAGGAGCCAAATGGAAATTTCATTCTTCCCTTAACCATTTTAATCAGCTGGGATTTAATGTGAGTTGCTATACGTCAGGTGACACGTCAGGACGGCTTTAAACAATAATAAAATGTGATATAGGACGAGTTAGGAAATAATTCTTGCATGATTTTATAGAAGAAAGTATGCTGAAAATATTCCATTTTGTCAAATTCTATGATCTCTTATGACTCAAAAGATATTCCTTGCGAAGTCTTAAGAATTTTGAAAATTTTCTTCATTACATTTAACGAAACATTTGTAATACATTAGAAATACTAATTTTTGGTTATTAACGGTAAATTGTAGCTTAAAGATAAACCTTTCATTTAAAAAAAAATTGGAAAGAAAATATTAAAAGGGATCGTCAGGGCATCTTGAAGAAGAAAAGCAATTTTTTCCATGAGAAAGACTATCGTTAAAAGTTCCAACTTTAACTGTTTGTTACAGTAATGATTTTTACTAAATTTTATTAATTTTTTCATTTTCTAGGTTGATGGATATTTAGAAAGCAATAAACAGTTGGTTTTTGGGAAAAATGTTACTAAACTTCGCGTTTTAGACCACTGTACGAGCTTTATATGTTTATTTATAGGAAAAAGTTGTTCAGAATCTTCATGCTGAGATCATATTAAAAAATCATTAAAATCGGCGAGGTGGGACCTTTTATGCACAGTTACTATTTTTATTTGTGGAGAATTTTTCTATCATTAAAATTCCTCACAGGTTCAATGTTTTTTCCTTACATTTTGCACTAAAAATATGTATGGTCAACATTAAACGATTGTTTAACAAGTGATTCTGCTTGGAAGGGTGTACGAAAACTTTCCAAGAAGGCCAGGAATTGCGACGTTTGCAGCGTCCACTCTTTTTCTGGTGGTAGGGGTGTTCCGAGGCTGCGTTCGCGCGAAGGAGACATTTCACCCGATAAAGGTAAGTGCGGCAGGTATTCGGCCAGTGAATTTTACTCGCGCGTCAACTAATTTTATCATTTCCGCCGTCGGATTCGGCGTGTCGCCTCGGGTACGGTCGTCGGTATTAATCGCGACAATCCGGCGCGTCGGTAACGGCAATAACGAACGCGTTTTATAGAGGGGCCCGCGGAGATCTCGCTTACCCCGCGTACTCGCCATATTGTAACCCCGAATTACTATAAACCGTTTAATTCCCGCGGGCCCGGGACAAAGGCGCGCCGGTGCGCCGCTAATTACCCGCGGCCCGACTGCCATTTTATATCCGATCGCAGAGCCGTGTGGTTTCCGGCGTCCGTTGTCCTCAAGACGCTCGTTAAATCGCTCGCAGGAGAAAATGTGCCAACGATAATCCGCGGCCCAATCGCTTCTTTTAGGCCCCCGGTGCTCGTGGAACGAACTGGCAGATGAGCATAATATCAGCAGACTGTGATACACCCAGTGGCAAGACTATAACGAACGACTTTAGTCACTTTTCTGCCGAGCCAGATGGTTTAGTCTACGTAATGAGAGTTTTGGAAATATTGCATTTAGTCTGAATTACGAAAAAAAAACAGTAGCTGCTTTTTCCGCAACTTTTCTTATTTGGGCTTGTTACGAAAATTTTGAAAATTTGCTTGGTGGATTCATACAAGTTATTATTAGACTGAGGGGCTGCTCTGTACCTTGCGTAACCAAAAATTTTTGCCTTTTTCCAATGCAATTCTGTAGATTTTGGCGAGAGAATGCCGAAAATCTAAATTTCAATCCCAGGAGATCAGTGGTTAAAAAGTTATGAGCGTTTAAAGAGTTCATACATGTATGAGTGCCGCCATGTTGGTATGCAGTGAGGTGATCCGCTAGGTGACAGCACAAACACACGGTGATATCAATAATGTAGAGCGGCTATCTTTAACGTGTACCCTTTGTACTGGGACAAGCTGCCACCGAACAGTAATTAAAATATGTATACAGAATCATATACAGGATCTCAAAGAGAAGGTATAGTCCAAGTTGGTTGGTGATTAGGTCGGGACGGGGGGTCGATGATGCTCGTTAGACAACGCGCGACGCTCAGTATATGTATACCATCATGGCGGAGCTTTAAACTGTCAAAAACGTTGTAAATCGCTCAACTTTAAACACTCATAACTTTTGAATCATTGATTTCCTACGATTGAAACTTGGATTTTTGGCATCTTCTCGCCAAAATCTACAGGATTACATAAGAAAAAGGCAACAATTTCTGGTTACCCAAGGTACAGTTTGTGCAAATTCCAACTTTCACGGATTATATAATATGTTTAATAGGTTGAATATAATATAACAGTATTTTTAAATTCTTCTACAGTTTTAAATTACGCCTACTAATTTTTTTCAGTTACATTAGGACTAAACAAACGTTGACGTGTCTACTGGAAAAATCTTAAAAAACACATCTTTTAGAACTATTTAGAATAGTGTTAAGCATCGTGAATTTTGTAGCTGTAAAAAAGTCCATTGAAGATTAAAGATCTTAATCGTTTAGTATGAAACGTTCAGGTTTGCAAGCAGCTGGTTGACGTCGGAAAGCTTCTTGGTTATGTTTGCAGTGTATGCCAATGATTTAGTATTCGAACTATTTTTCCTTATCCCGTCCAGATGAATATCTGGTAAGACCTTCCGCTTAATTACGCGTGCTGTTAATTATAATTCAGTATCATTAATTCACTTGTTTACATAACAGAATAAAAATCGTACGAAATCTCGAAAGAATGCGGTTTTACCATTTTCGGACGCGACGTGCCGCGAGTTAACTGTACGTCTCATTACTTTAGCCTTGTTTTCCACTTTTTCTGTAAATGTACGTAAAAGTATATTGCGCGCATTAAAAGGCTATTATTATTATTAACTTTAATTTGAGAAACGCACCTCGCTGCATTTTTTGTTTCTACAAGATTGAGAAGAGTAATAAACATACGCGACGCCTGGTGATCCATTTTCCACATAAGGTTCTGGCCTCGTGAAAGTAATCCGAATTTTGCTCCATATAAAATTATACTGAAGCATTCAACATTTTACAGACGCAAAATTTCTCCCTTCAGAATGATGCCCATTAGGATCGAAACGTCGGGAAACTTTTAATTGCAAAATTGCTTAAAGGTTAAAATTGGATCGAACCTGTAGCGCTGACATTGCGGTAATTTATTTGCTAATCGCAACCGTCTTTTCTGATGTGATTTGAAGCAACATTTTCATTTTGCAAAATGTCCGCCGGAGCTTCGTTTAGCAGTTATTAACGAAAAACAAGGACCAATCAGAGCGCAGCTACAGTGAACGGATTCCGGCTCGGCGACAGGTCCCGCCGAGCGTCGCGTTGCCGTTGGACGAGCCAGAATCCGTCCGCTGTAGCCGCGCTCTGATTGGTCCGTGTTTTTCGTTAATAACTGCTAAACGAAGTCCCGACGAACATTTTGCAAAAGGAAAATGTCGCTTGAAAACACATCAGGAACCGCACATTTCACGGTGTTGGAGGAATTTTTAGACACCCTGTATAATAATTTTTAGTGTTAACACCGGATGCCATGGTGACAGTTGCGAATTATACGTAACTATTACAAAAAGGAATTTCGCGTTGTTTGCGGAACGATTCGTAAGTTCGATTCGTTCGAGAAATTCGATCCGGGCCCACAGTGGTCTAAAACGCGAAATTTAGTGACATTTCGTTATACAGTAATTCATCGATAATTGTCTATACCACGGGTCTAGCCAAAGACAATTATTGTGAAGGGATTCTTTGACTTTTGCCGAACGTACAACAGAACACCGAAGCTCGAGAGGCCTCGGCCGCCGAGTAGTGAAATCCGATACCGGATCGGGTATATCGGTGTGAATCACTATTATTTTTTTATGGAATTTTCACCAATATATTCGTGGCATTTTTTATTGTATAATTCCGATGATATTTACGATTTTAGTTTAAGATTCACGAATTGTCCCGGTCAAGAGAGTGTGTCTTGCAGGGGCGAACCGACTTGTATTATAAATGACCATATATCTGTATATGGTCCGAATTATATCATGTTTGGTATCATGCCACAAATATATTGGTCAAATCGAAATTATATCATATTTGGTATCATTTTCATTATAAAAATGCCACGAATATATTGATGAAAGTTCCATAAAAAAATAATAAAAAATAAAGAAGTTTTGTCATTGGATTAGTAGTGGACACCTGGTCTCACACCGATATACCCGAGTTTCAGGGCCCCCCACGGGTATGCCCCTCAGTGGAATAGGTAGGCGACTAGACAATTATTGTTTAGATATTTTAGACAATTATCGATGAATTACTGTAACTCTTGAACCATAAGAGATATCGGCATGGAATTTGCATTAAAATTCGTTTAAAAAATAGTCAATTTCAACTGTAAACAAATTAAAATTTTTTTATTTTGTTAAACAATAATTTTGAATTAATTTTCATTGATAGTTTTTATTAAAATAAAATTGTTCAAGTATAATCTTCCAAACTATTTTTGACTTGTTTTATAGAATACGTAAAATATAAATTTGAGAAATCTTTTTGTAATCAACGCATACAAAATGTACCGAGAAGGTAAAAACGCCTCACAAGAGTGTCAGGAAATATTTTTTATAATAATTATAAATAATTATAAATAATCTTTTCAATTTAATTGTTTTAAAATAATTTCCATATTATAGATATCACGACCTTTGTGATTTCGTATTATTTCATATATGTATTATGTGTTTATAAAAGATAAAGATATTAACAAAAATATAACAAATATAAAAGTCGTCACTGAATCTTACCATTACGTTTTTAAAATGATGTTAACAATGAAATACTAAGAAACTCGTAGTCAAGTTATATTGTTACCGTTCATTATATTTTTAACAATAAAATTAACAGATTAATTATACTATTATTAAAAATTACATACTTATTTTCGGTAGGTATAAACTTTTAATGCAATTGCAAAAATAATCATATTTGGTTGGTAGTTAATTACTTATGTATTACTATAAATGAGTTGCTATACGTCAGGTGACACGTCGGGACGGCTTTAAACAATAATAAGTTGTGATATAGGACGAGTTAGGAAATTATTATGCATGATTTTATAGAAGAAAGTATGCTGAAAATATACCATTTTGTCAAATTCTATAATCTCTTATGACTCAAAAAATATTCCTTGCGAAGTCTCAAGAATTTTGAAAATTTTCTTCATTACATTTAACGAAACATTTGTAATACATTAGAAATACTAATTTTTGGTTAATAACGGTAAATTGTAGTTTAAAGATAAACCTTTCATTTAAAAAAAAATTGGAAAGAAAATATTAAAAGGGATCGTCAGGGCATCTTAAAGAAGAAAAGCAATTTTTTCCATGAGAAAGACTATCTTTGAAAGTTCCAACTTTAACTGTTTGTTGCAGTAATGATTTTTACTAAATTTTATGAATTCTTTCATTTTTTAGGTCGATGCATATTTAGAAAGCAATAAACATTCAACAGATAACTATATGAGACAGTTGGTTTTTGGGAGAAAATGTCACTAAATTTCGCGTTTTAGACCACTGTGGGGCCCCACGGATCGAAAAAATCGGTCGATCGGCGTCTGGGATAGAAGAGCCGCGAGCGAAAGAGAGTCGAAGTATGAAAATAGGGGAGAAGAGGAAGCGGGAACATGGGAGACAGAGTGAGAGGAGGCGAAAGAGAGCAGAAGGCCGCAAAAACGATGTCAGCGCGGCAGACAAACGGAGGCGGGGGTAGAGAAAGAGTTTGAGCCGGGTTCGGTTTTCTCCTCGGTCCCCGCGATCGCGATCGCCACGATCGGCGTGCACCGGCCGGTAGCCGGCCCGAGAAACAGGAGAAAAGAAAAATACAGGGGCGAAACGATGCTGCCCGGAGGATTTTTGCATCGGATGCACGCGTGCATAAGCCCCGACGCCAGCCCTTTGTGTGCAAGTCGGCTCTGAAATCGATACGATTGAGAACTTCATTGTGACAGCGAGGAATTGCTTCGTTGGCGCCCCCTATATCCTGTTGGTGTCTTCTTTAATTATTCTGTAATCGTTATACAATTCTGTTAGAATTCTATAATCTTCACATCGCCGAATTTCTTCCTCATTCTTTTTCCTTGAAAAAATGGGAAGAACTCGGATGTCGTTGTAACGGGGAGGTTTCAATCGGAGAAACATTCTTGAATTCTAAACTTCTATACTAAAAATACCCCCTACTAAATGGTTCTGCTGCTACCCAGCGGATTAGCTCGGTAAACGCTAATATGTGCGGCGCCCACACCAGTTCAAAATCGCTCAATTTTTGCGTGTAACTTTTGTACCAGTGAACTCCGCGCTTTACAGCCTGTATTTCTGGAGTTTTCACGTCAAAATCTACAGGATTGTATTAAAAAAATTGCGAAATTTTTGGTCCCGTAAGGAAAAGAATAGCCCTGCATTATTGGTGTGTACGAGAAATGAACCGATTTACGTTTAATCGTATCCCGCTGCGCTCAACGAAAAATTAATCTCGTGAGGGCTCGTTGTGGTTCTTGATGTTGGTGATGGTGAGATCGTAAGTGAAACACTTGTTGTCTAGGTAACTTAAACAATAACTCTTATTTATTTACCAACTATGTACACGTGGTTTAACGATGTTAAAACGAACTAAATCGTGCGGTGGTTGAGAAGTATCTGACTATTGGCAAAAAATCTTGGAGGTTGTTAGGTGAGTTTTTTGGGGTTGAAAAAATGAGTGGTGGGAGACAGTAGTTGAAGAGAGGGAAAGGTGAAGATGGTGGTAGCGAAGAAAATAACGGAGCACGGTTGTCCTAGGGGATGGTATGTTGTAAAAAACAGATGTGGGCCTAAAGCTATTACTTGGGTTTTTTTATGATGGGATAATACTTAAAATTATGGTGCTGCGTGTCGATTTGTAAAATTCGTACCTAAGTAGAGTTTGGGACAGAGACAATAAAATAAACGGTCGGGTATGCGAAGCAAATCCGGACAATTATTATATCTAACAATAAATGTCCAGTGTTATTGGCGCTACGGTTCGATCAATTAAAAAACCAATAAACAATTTTGCAGATTATCAAATAATCATCGACGTTTCGATTCACTTTTGAATCATTATCAAGATGTATTTGTTTGCGTCTGTGAAAGTATGCGTATTAAACAACTTTCAAAATAGATCAAAAGATATTGACCAAAATTCCTTTTTTTTTTAAAACAAAAACTATTATTTAGATTACTAGCTTACTTGTTTATGATGTGAAATAATATTTGAATAGGAGCATCGTGACATCACGCACATGCGTGTGTTCACACTGCTTGCTGTCACTACACTGAGTGTATTGGACACGATCTAGGTTATATCAATCGATATTCGGCGGTAAATTTGAACGAAACCTCTTTTAACCACGTGTGTGAATATACCGAATCGGTAAATTCAAATATTAACATTCAATTGTAGTTAGAAAAGATTTAATTGGATATTATTTTTATTTATGCGACAAAGAAATATTTAGTGATTTTGAAAATATAAAAATATTTAATTTGGAAAACAATGTCATCATAAGACATTAATGATTCAGTAATGTTGCGTAATATTCATGTATCTTTGGTGTTTCATACCTAAGATTTACGCTATGGTGTTTAATCATATGAATTGTTTCCAGTAATAATCTTTGATGTAAATTAGCTTCTTTGTCTATGATTTTAGTATTTTGAAAATGAAACCTATGATCCAACTCCAGTGTTGTGTTGGTGGTAAAAAAATATTATGCTTATGTTCAGTAATCCGTGTGTCAATCCTAATCCACATCCCAAACAAGGGATTGAATAAACAACATTAAAGTTTTTTAATTGTGGTAGCTTGTCTTTAATGGGTGGATATAAAGATATTTTAATTGATCGAACCGTAGCGCCAATAACATTGGAAATTTATTATTAACATTTTACGATCGATATAACGAAACATATTTATTATATCTAACATGTGAAAAAGAGTTGGGCGTATTTCTCTAAGATAGCAGTCGCTTTTAGTGATCCGTGGATGTAGCGTTGCGAAATAAATCGCGAAGCAGGGGGTTAAAAGTCCCGTTGAGCGTGGACGTGACAGAAAACGCGTCGGGACCGCTCCGCACCGGAGAAAGTAGTCGAAGGTTCGCGGTGCATGATCCCGTCAGGAAATTAATGGCCGTCCGCGCGTCTGGACAGATCGTGCAGGGGCCGAAGAAAGCGAGTGCGAGGACCGCGAGCGCTGCCGAGCGCTGCGAAAACTGCGAGCCGAAACGACGGATTCTCTCCTCTTTTCACGATGGGCAGAAACACACACCGCGCTCCGTAATATTCATTGTCGAGACGCGCGCGGTACGTACTTACACGTATCCGCGTCGGATTTCACGTGGCGTTTGCGGTTCCTTGGGAATGGATACCACGGTTATAGGTTACGGTTACGGGCGCACGGATCCAGCGGGGCTCCGGCCACGAAATGTGCCACGATTTAACCGTGAACGATGGAAATTACACCGGGGAGAACTGCGTCGCGGAATTTCGCGCACGAAACTGCGGTTATCGCAACGGCTTTCTTACCGACATCCTTATATCTCTCAATTAGGAACCTCGGAGGCCTTTGACGGCGCGGCGTTTTAGTGCCTTTGAGAAATGGTCCGTAATTACGATGGCTGTGATCGAATTATTAGGTTTTTGCGAATGGAATCACCGTTTTGTACCCAGATAGCACAAAAACGTCTTGAATGTCCTACGAACGTCTTCCGAACGTCTTCTGCACGGCTTATGTTACAAAACTGTACGTCTTAAAGACGTCCATTAGACGTCGTTTGAACGTCTCAGAAGTCTTTTAGACGTCGTTTGAACGTCTCAGAAGTCTTTTAGACGTCGTTTGAACGTCTCAGAAGTCTTTTAGACGTCTTGAAGACGTCCATTAGATGTCGTTTGAACGTGTCAGAAGTCTTTTAGACGTCGTTTGAACGTCTCAGAAGTCTTTTAGACGTCTTCCAGACGTCTGAAATCGCTAAAACGTGGCCAAAATGCAAAAAATGAATTGTATGGCCTTTGCCTTACTGAATACTCAGGTAATGACTCTATGGGAAACCCAAAGTAAAAAGGTCTTATCATGCATACCTGCCAAATGGGAGGAGTACAAATATCGCGTTCATTCGTCACGCAGTTTTAGTGCAGTGAACTACGGTCCCAAAAAACAAGTGTGACGGTTACAATTTTAAGAGAAGTGAATTTTTTTTGTGTGTGCAATCGATGCTGTTCCTGGAAGTAAGTACTATTCATAATAATAATATTGGGTTTATATTAATCAGTATTTACTATCTATAAAGACGAAGATAAATTTTGATGCGCTGATTTTAGAAATGAATACTAAAAGTTGTATATTCCACAATATTCCACTGCGATTTTGTGTATGCTTGTAGTAGACACTATGTAGCTTAAATTATTTTGAAAAGTAGCTACCCGAATTTGCCCATTTTGTTATGCGATCCATTTCTGTGACGCAAAGGTAGTCACGGTACTAGTTACAAGCATGTTTTCTCGATAAATTTAGAAGATATAACAAAATTTGTTGAATAAACATGGTATGATTCCACTTATAGAATTTTCTTATACATGTTTTGAACACCACAAACCATATTTTTTTTATTGTTTTTAAAAAATAAAAAAAAAATTTTCGTCCAATAATTTTTCATGTTACGCACCCGCCATATTGAATCCGCCATTTTGTTTTTTGTAATTTTGACACCAGATACATAATCAGCGACCCGAAAAACTTCAGAGTATCAATTTTGAACTAATTTGGAATTTTGGCGATTTCCGACCACTGTGCGTCATATGCTATCTGAGTAATCTTTAATTACAATTTTTAATCAACGAACCCAAAACATATTTTATCAATTCAAATAATCTCCATCGGCTTAACGCGTTCGCAATCTATTTTCACTGTTAAAATGATTTATCAGATGCAACACACCTTTTTTACGAAATATTAAAACAATTTAACTGAACAAAGTTATGGAGCTTCCGAATATTATGCGCTACGTACTACACCCTGAAATAGCAAAGTGTATTTTAATTGAGCTATCTCTAAGTAAATTGCAAGATGGCCAACTTCACACGTGTGTGGCAATATATTTATGTAATAATTAAGTAAGTACCTGCCACTTGATTTCCCTGTAATTGAACGCGAACAAATTTATTACACAACCTAATAAAACTGACCGGAAATAAAGATCGTTTCTGTTCAATCGTAAACAGGTCGTTCTTGAAGAGATTAAAGAGCGTACTCCTCCTTGCAGAATCAGGAAGTCGCAGAAAAAATTAATGTTCCCACCGGAGTCGCCTGTAAATTAAAATGGATGGTTCGAGGTGGCTCTGGATAGCCCAGAAGGACCTATTCCAGCTTTATACAAGCAAATTCTAACCAAGGAGATCATATTGTATACTGTTTGCAAATCAAGTGGTTGCTAGTGGCCCTAAAGAATTGAGAAAAAATACATAATTACGCGAAAGTGACAATCGTTGAATTAAAAAGAAGTTAAGAATTTCTGAACAGTGACAACAGACATGGACAATTAATTAACTCATGATCATCAATCAGAAGATTAAAATAGAAAAAAATTATTCTCGCTAATAGAAGACTCCCACTAATATTCGGACACTCTTAAAAAGACAATAACATTTTTAATATTGGACCATACGACTTGGATTTTCTTTTTTAAGAAGTTAGAATAATTGGTTTGTTGCGTAACGCGAAAAGAAATTTTGGAAAAATTACAATTGGTCGGAAGTGTAAAGAAAGTAGTAAAATTTGTATTTTGCCACTTTTTGCAACGTTTAATGGAAGATATTCCGAAAATTTCATCAAATTCGGTCAACGTTGCAATGAGCATGACGTTAGAAATTGCAGTTTTCATGAGTTTCAGCCTCAAACTGCAATAAATCTAAGGATTCTTACATCTTTCAATGCCTGACACAGATCGACAGAAAGTAATTTGTAAAATTATCGAAGTAGACCCACATAAAAAACATATAAAACGCAACTGTTAGTATTTTCTCTATAATCCCGACGAATTATTGAAAAAATTTTACCAACAAATTGCTCCAACATCTCGAAGAAGTTAAAATCGTAGAGTATTGAAAATGTTATCGTTCATTGAGAGCGTCCGAATATTAATGCGAGTGACTTGTCACACCTGAAAAAGTCCGACCGCAAAGGGTTAAAGAGCGAAACGGTCGCAGGAAGTTGCAGCATCGCTTCCTCTGCACCCCGGTACACGATGACCTCGTAAAAGCGTCGTCTGGGAGACGAGGAACTCGCCGCACGCCTGCCACACGTCCTCGAGCGTGTGGGACGTTGCAGAAGAGTGCGCGTAGATGCACGGAGCGTGTCGCAGCTGCAGCTGCTGGGACCGCGTAGGCCTGACGAGTACATAAACCGCGACGGTTAGGTTCGCGGGTGAAGACCCACGCTGGGCACGAGGTGCGTTCTCGGGCTACTCGTAAACTCGTAAACCCGTTCGCGACTCGAGTACTCGCCCCTATCAGCGAGTGAGCAATTACGCTCCCCTAACCGCTCCCCCACCCTCGTCATTTTTCCGGGCGCGCATCGGTTTGATCCGATCACGCGAAATTACCGGGATAAATTGGCTCGGATGTAATCGAGAATTTAATGGGGACGATTAACCGGCGTCGAGCAAATTACGGTTTAGAGGCGGTGACGAGATGCTCGCTTTTGCTTAGGAATCCGCTCCTTCGTTTTTCCGAGCGTCGATAAACAGGCATCCGTGAAATGGTTCGGCTGGTATAATCGGGACGGACCGGGATGATAGCTCTATCGCGCATCATCCAAGGTGGAGGCGGCGGAACGGGGGTTCAGCGTTCTTGCTACTCGCCTTTTTACTTCCTATTCTGACGAAAGATTGTTCCTGGAACGGAGGCCGTAATCGTCGAGCGGACTTCAAAATAGCTACAGCTAAATTAGTACACTGTTCAACAGCGTTAAAGCATCACTGAATTATGACTGAATAATTGTCGATGTTCCAACATTCTGCCTGCGCTTATTTTAACACGTTCACTGCCGCGGCATGCCGTAGCGGTCGCTAATGACCGCTACTGAACTTGCCAACGATTCACATGGTCCGGGCGGCCCACAGTGGGCAGTTCGGACGAAATCGGCGACAAAATCAAAGAACTTTCGATAGAAATCAGATAGAGCGATGAAATTTTTTTGAAATTCTAGCTGAAACTTTGTAGAATATGGGAAAATAGGGAGATTATGGTACGAACGTTTTTTAATCTTGATAAAATTCGTTAAACTCGTACAATTTCAATAAAATTGTGGATTTTTCAATACCGCGCGCGGAAAAAATTTTTTTAATACATGCTATACATCATTTCCCGTAGATCTTTTCACGCTGATTTCAAATCTGGTTTGAAAATTTGTCTACGACATCAGGATTTTGCGAAAAATCTATTTTTCTGACAAAAAACTAATGAAATCATTTTTTCGTAATTTGATAACACATTAGTTTGCAGGTATTTTCATATATGGAACATAATAAAAATAATAACAATTGAGT
>CM052221.1:9672098-9690641 GCA_028454225.1 Lasioglossum leucozonium | reverse complement strand
TTATTTACAATTTGTACATTTCAATCTCGCATTTTTGTTCTAGCTTGTACCTGGGGGAGAAATGCCTGATACGTGAACCAATATTCTGTCGTTATATTTTGTATAATAAAAATATAAACATTAAGTTGACCGTACGTACAATAAAAGATTTAAGGTACTTCTATTTAAAACTATCAAGTGGAATAAATATTGTATATCGAATGTGCTATATCATCTCATCGATCTCTTCGATGACTCTGGCGGTGGTAGGTCTGTCCTTGACACGTTGTGACCACATTTTTATATACAAACTATTATAAGCTCCGTTAAATTTGTCGTCGATATGGGTGTCATTTGGACGATTTCCTATAGCGGATAAGTAAATGGTCGTGTGGCTATGTAGGCCTCCAAATGGTATTTTTCTGGACAACATTTGCCACGCCACGATACCAAGAGAGTAGATGTCCGCTGCTGGCGTTGGCTTGCACCCTTTCAAGACCTCCGGTGCTGTGTAACCCGGAGTACCCTGGAGAAAAGATAGTTTCGAATAAAACAACAAAAGGGACGAAATGATCGACTCGAGCTCGGTAAACGTACGTGAAATTCAAAGGACATGTTCGAGTCCCTTATCGATACGGAGCTGCCGAAATCTGTGAGTTTCGGCTGACCGTCTATGGACATTAAAATATTCTTGGGTTTCACGTCCGCGTGCACGATACCGGCGTTGTGACAAAATTGCAGCGCACACGTAACGTCCTTCAGTATGGAAACTCTTTCGTACTTGGCCAACTTGTACTCGTCCAAACGATCTTGCAATGTAGTACCGCACAACTCCATCGTTATCAAAGATAGAGAAGCACCTTGCTCTATCATCAGTACTTTCACGATGTTAGAATGTTTTAAAATGGAAGCGTTCTTCTCCGAATTCAATGCATCTGTACACCTTCCAGTTTCCATTACTTTAGCTGCTACCTGATCACCTATCGGACATTCGGTGTTAGAGTAACAAGTGTCTTTTTACAAACAATTGTATCTATATTGTACAATATTTATCGATACGCAAACGATCATTGTCAACGTTTTTTAATTCGAATCGTCCATATATTTTATATTACCTTTGTAGGAAGCTTTGTATACAGTGCCGAAAGCCCCGCTACCAAGCACCGTAGCATGTTTTTTCAGAAAACCATCTTCCAGTATCCTCCTTCTGTTGGGGGTGTCAAGATTAAAAGGAGACAACCGATTGCTATTATCGACGATTCGTTGGCTAGTTTTAACTGGCGTTTTCGGACTTAGAAATTGTCTAGAACGATACGGGTAAAATGATTTTACACGATCGAAATCGAGAGGTTTGGACGTGCGCAAACGTTACCTTATTTCCACAGTTTTCAATGTACGTGGCGATACGCTGCATAACTTGCTGGCTAGTGTTTGAGGCGAGGCCATTTTGCCGATACAACAACGTGTTACGTTTCACCGGTTTCTCTTTGATCGGTACAGTCACGGTCGAACATGTGAGACGTAAACCGTAGGATAAAGGTAAGCAAAGGTAAACAAACAACTTTTGAGACGATGGTGACGCTGAAAAACCTTATGGTTAGAGGGCCATTGAAATGTTTTTATTTCTCTGCGTTCTAATACAAGGCATGGACCATGTACCAGGAGACTATTACTAATTATTACTCTGTAATACTGTACGATAACTAGATTATTTACACGTTTCCTTTCAAATGAACTCATAACAATCGATACTTATTTCAATAATCTCTCAATATAGATAATATCTGCAGTATGCATATAATAACATGTTAATGTACTAGACATAATCGTATCTAATGAAATTTCGTGTTAAACAGTGGACGCTAATACTACGTATGTATGTTCGTAAGTACCGCCGGTAATTCTTACAGCGACTCTGAAATCTCTATCACAATTACATAGCACAGTGTTCTTCGATTCGAAATTGATGTTCTCGCGTATTTTTAAAATGAATAGTAGTAGTAGTAGTAGATAAGTAAATGGGACGATAGATCGATTTTCACGGGAATACAATAGGTAAGATTAGAATTCATTTATCGTTCGACAAGGTACTTTTTAGCTCGACAAGTATTAGTAAAATATCTTCAACAAATTAAAATAGAATGTCTTTTCTCTTTGAAACTATTTCACGCTCAAAATATTCATCTTTTTAGTTTTAGTTCATCTTTCTTTGTTGCACGTATCTCGATATAATATGTATAGGATGTAAGTACATGCGTGTACATGACCGCACGCGCACACACACACACACACACGCGTGTGTGTGTCTATTATTTAGTATTAATATTACAGCTTGGTCTCTTCAAAAAGTGTCGAAACTTTACATTCAAAAAAACTAACGTCTACTATAAAATTAATAGTTACCGAGGCGATGCGTCTACCAATACTGATCATTTCTTACGCTGAAATTAAAGTACACGGGCGAGATGTCTAGGATTTGAATATATATATATATACATATACATATATATATATATATATATATACGTGCGCGGTTATTCGGTCGTCGCTATCTAAGTTTGCTTATATGCTACCTTCATTTTAATTAAATAAGTACACGATCGATTCGTGTCGGACGTCCTTCGAGCGGTGAGTTCGAGCGCGAATTCGAAAGTCGATTCGGGAACTCGACTTCTCGGAGGTAATTCAGACAATATGTATTCTGGAATCGTTAAGCTTCTTTTCTCCGGGTATAATGATATCGTCAGGTACGTCTCTGAATAGATTTTTGTTTGCCGCAGCGTGTACCATATATGCATATACGTATCCGATAATACGATAATAGGATACGACCGTATTGTAATTTGTAATTTGGTAGTTCGTACAATGTAACGTCGATAAAAACGAAAGCGAATCGAGTTGTCGGCGGCGCTAAGTGGCTATACGCTTACGAGAGAACGACTTGCATCAGTTTGTACCAAAAATTCTCTCTCTCTCTCTCTCTCTCTCTCTCTCTCTTTCAAACGCTCGCGATACATCGATTAACGCAAACGATTGAGTATAAGAATTAAGTTTGAAATCGTTTGGAAAATGATCAATTTCTATCTAGGAAAAGCAACGATGACGTCTTTAGGAGCTTATTCAACGGATATACATATATTGCTAAATGATTGTAATCGTTTGCACGCGGTGCTAACGAGTGTGCCACGGTCCCAACTGAATTCGAAATATTCCTCACGTCGACCGACATAGGAACCAATTAACGAGAAATCGCTACCCGGACATCTCTCTGTAAAAAGATTCGTTATCATTCGACCACGCGAGGGACCGCGTGGACGGACCAAGCACCATTGTTTAATCATCCGCGATCTTGCGATTTGGCACTCACCTAATCCCGTGCCGTTCGCGCAGACCAATTTTTCCTGAGCAACGCGTCGTTCGTCACCGCGCTTTAGAGGCACTCGGAGGAGGCGCGGATCCACCCCCTCCCTTTCTCCCTACCGACTTCAACAAGGGGTGAAACGTATCGCGAACTTCGATCAACGATATATTAGATAGCGTATAGGTACTCCGCATGCTTGGAGTCGCAACCACTTCCGCGTCAACAAAATTACAACGCTAACGCCAATCCGACGAAAACCTAACCGAACCGAACAATCATTTCTTTTGTTGTACTGGACAACTAGACTTCCACGCGTTTTTACATATCGGATCTAGAAACGAATTCGCGTTTCATTGCAATCTCTGTAAACACGCGCATAAAAATTTGCAAATTTTTCATATATAGAAGTTTTTCCTTGTTAATTCGATGATTATCCGACGTCGCGAGTGTTTTGTGCACGATGGCGCGTTTGCTCGATACTGGAAAAACGCGAATTTTTCACAGAATATATTATACCTGTATACGAGATATACATACATACGTAATTTTAAATATTCTAGCAAAAATAATGAATTTATTATAGTCTAATGCACCTTCCTCCGCGTGGACATGTTACCGATATTCTCTACCTATCGATCGTAGACAACGTTTTGATACCGTGCTTTTATATTCGGACAATGTAACTGGACACATTGTGTCTGGCAATTTCTGTCCCGAGTACCCATACACATCCAAGATACACGTAAAAAGAGATTCCGCTGTTTCACCTTTACACGGTGTATCGATTATGTACAAGTTTCATAGTACAAAATAATCTTTACGAATTTAACGAGTTAACCAACAGCTCTCTGCGAGGCATCGGAACAATCCCTGTTTACCTACCCCCTTTATCTACGCTCTCGTTCTCGACTCATCGGCCTACGTGTGTCGGTTCTCCCACGAAAATAGACTCCGTCTACTCGACGAACTGGCGCTCCTCCGATGGACAATGCGGAAATTTCGAAAAGATACAACGATTACGGGGTAATTGAAGAATTTAAGCCGAACGGGCCATCGCGCGAATAAAATTCGAATAGGGAAGAAGGGGTGGTGGAAAGAGCGGAAAGGGAGAAGGATAAAGTGGAAAACGGGACGAGAAAGACGAGGGGTGGTAGAGGTATGTTTGGAGCAAGTCGAATAAGGCACTATCTAACCAGGTAACGGAGCTTCCTCGTAAAAGTCTGGCTCTTCCTCGAGGCTCTCGTGATCGGAGCCTTTGCTGTCGAGTGCCCTAAGCTCGGCGGCGGTGAAAAAGTGGCTCATCTGAGCCCTGAGCGGTATCATCAGGATCAGGAAGAACGGGAGAGCCAGCGCCGCCCTGGTGCTCTTCACGATCCACAGCACGGTCAGGCACAGAATTTGTATCAGGGTGAAGATGTGCATCTTGTAGGTCTGCACACGGCGAACGTAGTTCGCGGTACCGTGGTGCTTCACCGGCATGAAGAACAGCTTGACGCGATCGAACAGCTGGACGCCGTTCGTCGACGATATGCCCATGTAGAGGAACACACCGAGCAGGACGGACATTGGTACGCGTCGCAGCAATGGCGCCATCAGCACGCTCACGCCGATCAATATGGCGACCAGCAGAGCGCTGACCCTCTGCTCCTTGACCTCGACGATGTGCGGTTTGTCGCCGGGAGCGTGGGTCCGCGACATCACCGTCACCGCGGACACGTGCGTCAAAGAGCGGACCGACGCCGCGCAGCACCACGGCGCGCCCATCAATCCACAACCGACGTTCATCAAGCACACCACAACTATGTCCATGTGGTAACCGTTACCCTTACGCAGTTTTCGCTCCTTCTTGTCGATGATTAGCCTGGAACAGATTAGTCGGACGCGCGTTACTATGTTACTTGACTTGCACTCTTCTACGATACTATGGAAAATCGAATCTACTCGTATACGTGTATGTATACTTGTAGTCATAGCCGTTACAATAGTTATCGCCGTTTCTCCATTCATCTGTGTTACATACCACCTTTATTCCATCGTCCTCTAGAAGCTTCATCTATTCGAGTATGCTCGACTCTGTTCGAGTACGCGCGAATGCTAGCATTGAAATAGTTGAAACGGAACCAATCTCGGCTCTCTAGGTAACGTTTTTCGACAAACAATTTTCTGTCGCGTCGATGATACACCCTCAGTCGATTCTACTTCAAGTAAACGTTATGACGAACCGTACGTGTGGCGGTTCGTTATCAACGAAATTTGATTTACGGTATACATTCGATACAGAGCGGCGCAACGTTCATTCGCGGATTCATTAAATATCCTAACGTCATCGTAGCGTCATCGGTTTTTCGATTAAAATAACACCGCGAACGGCGTTCAGCGATAAAATAATCATCGACATTTCGCCTCGAGGATATATCGCGATGACGCGGGCAAACGTTGTCGCGTACGATGCATTTTATAAATAAAATTTCGTTACGTAGGCAGTGACGAGGCGGCCTGACCGTGCGTGTATTGCTTATCGATGGCGCGCGTGCACGATCTCGCCCCGCGCGTTGATACGAAGCTTCTCTTTTTATAACCGGTGTTAATTACCGTGTTGCAAAGCGAAGGCTTGGAAAAAAGAAGAAGAAAGAGGCTCTGCATAGATAGTTCGTTTAAAGATCACGAAAGGCTTACTCGGAGATTTGAGTTTCCATGAAGACGAGAATGTAGACCAGCAACGCGGGTACGATGCACGCCATGGCCATCCAGAGAGGCATCGGTTTGTGTACTCCGCCCGGCGAGACGATCCAGCTCCTGTCGGGTATTGTCGGGGACAGGCCTTCGGGGACCAGCAGCTTCTCTGTCTTGACCTTGGCCACGTAATCCATCAACGCGAACAAGATGATGCTGATCGGCACGCCGAAATCACCGAAGGCTCTCCTGGCGCTTCGGCCGAGGTAATGACTGTTACGGAAAATTCGTAGGTAGTAGGCGCCTAGGAAAGTGCCGAGACACAGGATGGTGCACATCAGAGCGGTGTTGGGCTGATTGATCAGCAAACCGACAAGATTGCGACTCGGTATCAAGGTTCGAGGCTGTTCCATCGTGAAGGTCTCGATATCGCCGGTTCTCGGCGACACGACCTTCATCTCGGTGACGTTCATCTCCGTGGCCCAGTACTCGGTCCCGTTGGTCTCCGGAACGAAGCTGTACTCGTCCAGCAGCGGATTCTTCGCGAAATAGTTGTATAGCTTGATGAACGTCTCGACGATGTACAAGAGGGAGATCAGACCAGTGAAGATCTCTTCGGTGAACCGGGTGAACAGTCTGACCAGCACGGAACCCTCTACGCTGGCGACGGCCAGCGCGATGATTCCCATCCACGCGCCCACGTACACTCTAACCGTGAGAAACTCGAGCTCGTTCGCCTGGCAGAAGTTGTAAAGACTCTCGTCGAAGAGCAGCAGGGGTCCGGTCGTGCCGATTATCACCAGAGGCTGGGTGGAGAACAGAGCCATCACGACCCCGGTCCACGAGCCGGAGACCAACGTTTCCGATATACCGATCACGTCGTGCGTCTTGTCGCTCATCAGGCCTCCGAACGTGATCGCGGTGCACAGAGCCGCGAAGTACATGAAGATCGCGGCTGCCAGACAGGAGGAACTCAAGCCGTCCGTGAAGTCGGACAAGTAGAAGGGATAGCGTCTCTTGATGTCGTTGATCAGGCCGCCGAACGGACGCTTCGTTCTGCGCAGGGGGTCGTCGTCGCCGGGCGGTTTCTTCTCTTCCTCGCCAGCGAGAAGAGCTAAAATCCAAGATACGGTTGTACATGTACACGCGTACGCACAGGTTGTACATACTCGGTCTGTAGATAATACGCACCCTTTTTAACCGCAGCCTCGCTCAGCACCGGCTTGCTCTTCTCCTCGAGAGCCTTGGCCTTGCGATTTCTGATGGCCTCGCTCTTGGCTTTGAGCTCGCTGAACGGCAGCAGGGCCTGCCTCTCCCAATCGCCGGGCGGCAGCACGATCGAATCATCGAGGAACTCGTTGATGGCCGACAGGAGCTCGCGTCTCTCGGTCGCTTTGTACGCGACTTTGTGAAAGGACGTGTTGGCCATCAGCGTGGCGATCGACCTACCGATCTCGTGATAGTCGAGGTCGCCGTTTCTCGGTCCCAGCAACGTGAACATGAATCTCACCGGTATGTTCACCTCCGTGATCGAGGACATGACCACGCCCTTTGCCAGTCTGACGAACGCTATCGTCGGCTGGTCCAGAAAGTCGACCGCGCCGACGTGCACGATCGTCGCCTCGGCGCCCGCCGGGATCCTCTTCAAGATATACTCGTTCTGACCCCTCTTCAGGTCCTCGTTGCTGCTGGTGTAGGTCAGCTCTTCCTTGATGTCCACCACGGTGTGATTGCCGTCCGAAATCAGCTTCGACGAGATGATCTTTGGCTTCGAGTCGTGTAGATTCTACGGGCGAGAAACGAGAAAATCAATTTCGCTGAAACGCGAGCGTCTCTCGCGGTTTTAAACGTGATGGTGGTATTCGTCGATGGTATGCGAACGGATGCGATGGTCAAAGATTCTCGAGTTCGGGGCAAGACAGACAGACAACTAGACAGACAGAGAAATAGATACGCGAATAGAGAGAAAGAGAAATTCCGCTCGCCGATGGGAGCGGACGATCGGTCAGCCGGACAGGAGAATTTTCGTTTCGGCTTCGGTGGCCTCGAACGAGCGAAAAAATGTTCGACGGACAAATCTTTTCTGGGTCTCGACGATGCTCTCGTCGAGAACATCTTTTCGTCGTTCCCAAACCAACAAAGTTTATCAGAGACGTCCGCGATTTTATATCCGCAGTCGAACAATTCCTGCCAACGCCACTGGAAATGAGAGTCGCAAGTGATTTTCTACTGAAGAGAAGACTGAAGAAAATTGTGTGTCGTTGATATCGCTAACAACAACTAAACAGAAAAAAAGAGGATTCGACGAACGGAAGGCGACAACGGTGGAGAGAACATTCGTACATGGAGGATCGTGATCAACGAAACATTAAGCGCAGAACGGAACGGAATGTAAGTAATAGAACGAAACAGAAATAGAGAGTAAAGATTCGCAAGCCATATACAGGAGTGACATACACCCTTATCCATAAGTCACCGGACGGACACTTACTTATTTTCAACAAAGTGGTAAAAATAAAAGTTTCCAGCTTGATTTTATTGTTTTATTTCGATTAGATGTATCTATTGTACAACAAATGCAATCAATATACACGTGCTACGATAAATGAAATTACATTTGTAGGTAAATGTAAAATTAAATATTGTATACAATTTAAATAAATGTTGGAAAAAGAGGTTGAGAGAAATTGTGGAATGATTAGGTAGAATAAGAGAAGTGTACCCAAAATCAAAACAGAGCTTATGGCCGGCTCTAGAAGTAAATTTAAAAATTTTAAAAATACTTAATATAATATTGATCCTTTAACCTTTTGCACTCTGAATTATTTTTTAATTTTGCTACCAGCAGCTCCCAACTATTTTTATTTTAAATTTATTCTAAGGACAGTTCCTTTACTGCTACTTATTTTTAACAATTTTTATTTTTCTATCGGTTTGAACATAATGTCGAGTGGGACTCGACAAAGGAGCTCCCGAGATAAAAACTGATGTTGAGTCACAATCGACATAGGAGTACAACGGGTTAATAATAAAATATTGTCCACTCCAAATATGAATAAGTGTCCGGTGACTTATGGACGGGGTGTAGAGGTCCAGGAGTGTGACATGGACTTACAGGTGTTGCGTTCGAGAAGCGAACCCTAAAGAGATTAGTATTTCTAAAGAGCTACTCGATTGCTCTACGCAACGGGGCCTGATTGCTTGGCGCGTCCCCTCGCTGGAGATAGCGAACGGATTGCATGCAGCAAAGAACCGTTCGCCGACTCCAGCTTTTTAATCGGATATTTTCGTGCTTTCAGCGCTCGGTTTGGGTATCCACGTTGAACGAAACACGTCCGTGTTAAAAGCGTTCGTAAGAACGGTTCACGAATAATTTGCGAGTTCTGCATACAATTCGAGAAACGAACGATAGAGGTGTCTCGGAGATGCTACGGGTCCGTTCGTTCCCTGCTACGGGACGAATCTTGGCACAGGGAAGCGAGGATGAACGAGCGAAGAATTTTTTCGAGGAACGAAGAACAAAACGGTTTCCCTGTAAGTTCATGCGGCGGCAAAACGGTGGTTAAATGTGCGGTTCGGTGTAGTGATTCTGGCGATGGGCGAGGCTACGCTCTAGCGAAATAAGGTTGAAAATACTGCGATTCGAGATTCGGGAAACGAGAGAGATTTACATGTTTGGTTACATGGTTCTCAGAGGGTTCCCGCGCAGCGTCTTCTTCCTCCAGACCGACGGACTGCGAAAATAACATTAGGACACACCGTCAGTCAGGCCTCTCCCTCCCGTCTCTTCTACGGATTTCTATCGATTATTTCACGTGGCCGAACGTGGTAGAACGTGGTCGAACATGCTACAGCCCGTGTACCGTGTAACGCCTCATGCGCGCCAACGATGTTGGACAGGCGTATCTATCGAGGCGCGGAACAAACGTTAATCACTGGGTTACTCGTGCTACGCGAACTCGGACTCGGCGATGCGCGTACCACGGGCAACGTTCGCGTTCGACGCGATCATCGGATACCGCCGACGTCTAACTGGTTATCGGACCGAACAGGCTCGGACTGTCCAAGAAATATCGAACGTTCGACAAGAAACCGTCTCGCGCGAGAAATACAAAAAGACAAACAGACGCGGATAGAACGTGTCTTTGGTAAAGTAGAGCGACCGGGAGACCCGAGCGGCCGACATCGAACAAGGATAGCTACCTGCAGGCTGTTGTAGCTGGTGGAGGATCTCTTTCCGCCGAATCGGAAGCCGCGATCGTGATCGTGCACGTGTTTGTGCCTGAGAAGCAGAGCCCTCTTGACCACGGCCTCGTCCTCCGGAAGGATCAGTTCCTCCATTACCATCTGCTCGACCACTCGATGAGCCAGACCCGGCAAGTCCTTGCCCTCCAGGTCCAGCAGGACCACGCCGGTCTCGAGACACCTACGAAGGTTCAGCAGCGAGTGGAAGCTCAAGGAGGCGACGTGGGGCCTGCCCCATCGGTCCGCGCCCTCCTCGACGTCCTCCTCGTACTTGATCCATCTGGCCGTCTCCCGCCATTCCCTTTCCTCGCCGACGCCGTGCAACTCGTCGAGCTGGACGAACACCTCGTGCGGCGAGTGGTCGTACATCTTCTTGAAGGTGTCGTGCGGTATGCCACCCTCTTTCTTCCGGCCGATCTGCACCGTCGAGTAGGCTGCCTTGTGACGCCTCATTCCCCGCGGATCGTCGCTCCTGTGCGACTCCAAATCGTCGATGTCCAGCTCCTGCAGCGTGCTCGCCTCCTCCGGCTGCACGCTGACCCGCCGTGCGAACACGCTCGACCCGTCCGGGAGACCCGCTCCCGATCTCTTTCTCCATTGCGGGTCCTCTTGCAGCGAATACTTCCGCGACTTGTGATGGTGTCTTCTGCAATCGAACGGACCAATCGTTAAACCAACCACACAGTATCGACCGGCGTATCCTGACCAATGGCGGAACTACAAATGTTCAACCCCCACACCCTCCTGCGCCACAAAATATAATTTTGGGCCCCCTTTTTTCCTTCGATATTTTTATTGGATTGAGGTTTTTTTTAAGGACTTTTTGCAAGGAGAATTCTAGAAATTCAATAAACGCGAAAAGTATGTTTCTTTTGTCAGTGAATTGTGGTGAGGTGACAAGACCTCCGGAACAACACCTGTGTCCCCGCTCTACCTTCCCCCTTCTACGACGTCATTCCCCACGCATTCGCCGCAACCAGAACTTGTGACGACTTTCGGCTCTGTCGTGCGCGTGTCCGATATTGGCAGAGAGGGGGTAGCTTCCCCTCAATTCGTGCTCCCTCCCCTCATCTGGCGGCACTGCTGCCGGGGATCATCTTTTCATCGCACCACAGTACTTTTAATTTAATTTAAATTAGGGATGATTTTAGTAAAATTGCGAGATAATAAATGCAAAAACTTTGGCGCCGCAATTTTCTTTCAATTTTTTTTAATGCTTTTTTGGAAGGAGAATTGTAAAAATTCCATAATCGCGAAAAGTATAGTATGTTTCTCTTGTCAGCGTACTTTAAATTTAATGTAAATTACCCAGATAACACGAAGACGTCTTTAAGACATCTTGAATATCCTACGAACGTCTTCCGAACGTCCACTGAGACGTCCCGCAAAATACGTCTTAAAGACGGCTTATTTCAGTAAAATCAACGTCGTGTGCTATCTGGGTAGAGATAATTTCAGTAAAATTACAAAATAATAAACGCAAAAACTTTGGGCCCACTCCGATTACGGGTCTTGCGGCATTGTAGTTTCCGCCACCGATTCTATCCGACAGACAGCTAACTTCGATCTCTGAATTTGAAAAACACGTTCGGTAACGAACTCCACGCTGGCATCCTACTCGAGCGTCGAACATTTTCGAATTTTTCTCGCGGAGGACCTGTCGTCGTTCGACTCGTCGATATCGGGTACGAACGCGGCGAATTGTTCTGAATCCGACACCGTTCGCAAAGCGGAAGCTCGATGTCTTATCTAGAGTTAAAAAAAGATCGGCGCGGAACCGCCGCACACGAATGGACGATGCACGACGATGCAATGCACGTTCCTTTGCCAGCGACGCGGCGAAAAGCTATAAACAATAGCATACCCGTTGACACGAGGCACGCCGGACCGAGTGCCAGAACTGTTTTTGCGCATGACCCTGACAGTCGCCGTGGCTGCGGTCTTGCCATCGACGAACATGTCGGACGGATCGTCGGTCAAGTGTTTGCCTAACCAAGTCGAAACGACGCGACGGATAGTCGTCCGCAAGCATCATCCCTCGTTCGGGGATCTTTCGCTCTTCGCGACAACGTTCGGCGACTTTGCCCCCTGTTCATGCCGTGGCATCGCCAAACGCGGGACGAATCCGTCACGGGTCACGGCACTGTCCACGCGCCCGAGGTTCGTCAGATCGAATCGACCCTGAATCGCGTTGTCGGCGGAAGAAACGTTCGAACCCGACGCGCGCGGAGAGCTTCCTCGACGATCGAACGTTTCTTCCGAAAGGGCACGAGTCGTCACGCGCCGTTGACGGGTTCGAGTGGATCCGAATTTCTGTACAGTCCGAACGGTGGTTTACCCCGGATGGCGGAAATTGAAAGAGATACTTTTTCAGCAGCCTGATGCGGCCGATGTCCATGGTGTAGCGGTCCGGCCGGCCATCATAATTCCCGAACATCGTTGTCGCGAGGGTTACGAGAGGAAGAGAAAGAGCGACGACAATCGCATTCGTGTTCGCGCCAGTCGAAACAACCCGCGGGAGACCGAGCCGCGTCGAGACTAATTAGAAGAATACGGAGCCAGTGGCCTCGTCCATCAGACTGCCTGGTACACGCTCGCAGAGACAACGCGAATCTCTGGCCGAAGGCCATGACATTAGACAGCAATTGCGAACTGTTTCGCGTCCCTACCGCTAAACATCGTGCAATTATCTAATACCGGCGCGATGTTACGCGGGAAGTACAACTACCTGCAGCAGTTTTGGGACGTTACCGGCCCCCCCTTTCGTGCCGACAACGCCGCTGGTTGTTGCTCCGTCTTCCGCGCGGCCCGTGATCCCAACAACTTTTATTCGTTCGATCGATAATCTCGTAGTAGGGTAATTCCACGCGAAAACGCACGCTTTATCGCGTAATGTTTCGGATTTTGTTCAAAGTTGAATATGTTGTAGTTATGGGGTCGTGTTTTAATATACAGGGTGAATCACGAATCGTGATCAGTAGAGATTACTCTGTTATTAGCACTCCGATCGAAAGTGTTTTTTTCAGCACAAATGTTTTGTTAATATGTTTAATAGGTTGAAAATAATATAATATTTATAAATTCTTCTAATGTTTTTACTGTTTTAAATTACATCTACTCATTTTTCTCTAGTTATTTACTAAACTAATCCTTGTAGCCTTACAGAGAAATTCAAGTCATTTGGTCCATTTATAAAAAAGTTATTCTGATCTAAAGTATGTGTGACCAATTACGTAAGTAACTTATGTACGTAATTAACACTATAGCTATCACGACTTTTAATCTAAAATTATTGAAATTATAAACGTGTTTTCATAAGAAATTATTTCTTGCATATCTTTATTAAAGCACATGTTACAATAACAACCGCGCAAAGTCTAAATAATAAATAATTCTTTGTATAGGATATCGGTTAAGTTGCATTATTTATTTGTGCCTTTCGAATTTGTTTTCATGACTATTTTTCTGGTAAATACGTAAATCTTATACTCTAAAGTTTAATTTATTCACTCAAATTTTTTGAAATTGTGCATTCGGCGTTTTTCCTTACAACCACAGAATTAAGTCTTGTCATTTTTATAAGGCAACACGTGCCTGTTACTTTTATAGCTTGATACGTGCAGTGCTAATTTATTATTACCGAATGTAATAGCGAGAGTGCCTAAACTAACAAGTTTTGCGTCGAATTCCAATGTTACAAGCGAAGGAAAGAGTTCCTCGCCACTGTGGAGGCGATATTTCATCGCGAAACGTGGAAACGCGAAAATATTGGGATGCGAATGAACCGCCCCGCCGCGTACCGGAAGCGACAATCGAACGGATCTCGATTTGTCGGGGCTCGCGACCGATACGCGGTAGTAAAATCATCGCAAGCTACGCTGCTAGACTCATCGGGCCGATATCACAGTTTGCTACCGATCGATGCTCTCGCGATGCGTTCACACCACGTGTACAGGAATTAGTCGGCGATGTTTCGATCGTTTATTACGTGCAAGGTCGTAACGACTCGCGGACGCGAACTCTCTTTAACGATGCAACGAGAAAGTTGGACGACGCACAATGGAGTATTTGCCTCGAAAAGTCGGGCAAAACACGATTTTTTATATCTTACGTGAGATGAAAAACTTTAGTTATCTGAGCTATTGGAATATATGAACAACAGTGTACCAGTTTTATTATTTTTTATTCATGTACACGTGTAGTGTTGTTATGTATTCAAAACAGAGGCCCTAACCGTTATAACCAAATTGGAAAAGGTTGTGGCACTAACAACTATATTTCCCTTTAAACGATTTGGGTTACAAATAATCATTGTGTATAGTTACATTTGTTTTTCGACATTAGTAACTCTTATCGATGACGAAAATAATTTTTGGTTCTTAGTAACCGTTACTGATTACGGAAATTGTTTGTAGTTCCCGATAAGCATTATCGACGACGAAAATTGTTTTCAGTAAAGATTTATTCAGTATTTAGTATTTGTTACCTAATATGTCTTAACTGTAGCCTTGTTGGTTACCGACAAGTAATGTCGTCAGCGAACGTGTTTCCTAAGAAAACTTTTCTTGGTACTACTGATCGTCGTCAATTATATTGTCACCATAAATGTAAGATTATTTGATAAAAATAAAATATATCATTACAGTATTCGCTCGATGTAAGCGCATTCTTGGTCCTCTGAGTGCGCTTAGATCGTGCCCCGACACTATTTTATTATGCCTTCCTCGAGCGCGTCGACCGCGTCGAGCGCGCCCGAGTTACAAAGGAAACCGAACGTAGAAAAGAACAGCAAGTAAACACTACCGCGTGGCCGACAACGCGTATCGATGACACAATACAGTAAATGCTCCTTCCTAGTCCGACAGCCGTGTTTTTCACGGACTAATATCGTGCCCCGACATGCTTTTTAATTTATGACTGCGTCTAGACCGGATCGCGCCAAGCGAGACTTCAATAGAGAGCTGAACATAGAGAAGGACAGAATGAAATACGGATCGCGTCTCTGATAGTCGTCTGTAATGGCTATACGTTGCTGAAAACAATTTTCGTCGTCGATAGTGGTTATTTGTAATCAGAAACAATTTCCGTTATCGAGAATGGCTATTATTGACAAAAAACAGTTTACGTAATCGATAATGGTTACTAATAACCAAAAATTGTTTTCATCGCCGATAACGGTTCTTTATAACCAAAAAGAATTTTTGTCATTTATAATGGTTCTTTATCAGTAAAAATAATGTCTATCAACATAATTATTATCTGTAACCAGAACACATATAAATTAATATTTTAGAAAAACTAGATTTTGTGTAATTTTTATTTGAATATATGCTTGGATAAACAAAATGTATCGAATCAATTTCCACCTAAGTAACTTTATAATTTCAATAATTGGGAAATGAAAAAACATTTCTAAAATTGCCAAGGCTCTACTTATTTCGATTTTGTGCAATTTTTATCTCAGTATGTGCTTCGATAAAAATATTTGTCCAATCAATTTCCATGCAAGTAAGCACATAATTTCACTAATTGTAAAATGAAATAAACATTTATAAAATTAACAAGGCTCCACTGAATTAGATTTTATGCAATTTTTACCTGAATATATGCTTCGATAAAAATATTTGTCGAATCAATTTCCATGCAAGTAAGCTCACAATTTCAATAATTGTGAAATGAAAAAACATTTCTAAAATTGACAAGGCTCTGCTTAATTAGATTTTGTGCAATTTTTATCTCAGTATGTGCTTCGATAAAAATATCTGTCGAATCAATTTCTATGCAAGTATGTACTTTCATAAAAATATTTGTCAAACTTTATAATTTCAATAATTGTAAAATGAAAAATATAAAACCGATCATTTGACCGGCAGTGGTAGGTTTAGCGTTAACCGATCGAACAATCGTTCTTCCATTCGATCGCGCAATCTCTTTAACATCCATCAGGTTGCGATACGTCAGCTATTCGTTCTCAGTCCTACGATAAATTCGAGTTGTCGAAACAAAGGATAAACGCGCGTCGCTCGACCGAACGTGATTTATGATTTTCAGTTTTAACCATGGATCGTCATTGAGCAAACTGCACGGAACCATTTCGGCTTTCCGATGCGAGAATCGCGGCATCGCGGAGTGCACGTGCTCCGTTCGCTGGTCGTCTCGCGAAACGGCAACGAAATCGGTCGTACTCGCACATCTTTCGGTCGTCACCACACATTGTTACCACACAGTTTTAATAACCGTGACGCAAGGCTGCGATACTATTTATAAGCGAGCTCTATGTTTTCCCAGCTCAGTTGGGCGACTATTCGTAATTCGTCTTGCAAACGGCGAACCTTTAAAACAGCATAACCGAGCGTAACGCCATTGTTCGGATGTACGTGCATAGATAATAGTTTTCGCGTTCGCGTTTTTGGCATCGCGACCATAATCGTGGGTGACGGTCGTCGCTTGGCATATCGCGCCTCGGGACGGGAACGGAGATTGCTCAGCACAGGTACAATTTAATCGTGCCAAAATACCTGAACTCAGATCTTGCGCGCGCGCATCCCTTTCCGTACAGGGACGACTTTCTGCTCCGCAACGATTTACGATTTCCCTCAATTTTCCGCGATCCGGTGTCGGCGGTCGCGTTTCTGTTTTCGGTGTCGGTAAATTCTCATCTCCGAAAAGCCTCGGAACGGCTGCTAATCCGGCGATCGCAGGGCTTAAACTCCCTGATGGTTATCCTCCGGGTTGTAATTGGACACGAGTCGACTACTCAGTATTCCGGCTACGCGATTGCAGGTACCTACAGTCACACAGTGGTTCGAAACCGTGAGAGGACGAACTAAAGTCAAACTTTCTTTAAATTCTTATATGTTTGAAGTACGTTTTGACGTGCACGTGGGTGGATTTACAGGTGGCGGCAATATTAAGTGGACACTCTTAAAAATCGCGTAACTTTTTTAAAATTGGTCCAAATGACTCGAATTTTTTAAAGATGTTAGACCCACTAGTTTGCTAGAGAATGAGTAAACATAAATTTGTTTAGATTGCAAATGGTAGGAATCATAAAAAAATTTTTAAATGATGTTTCTTCAACTTTTTTATCTGAAAATTTTATCTAAAAAATGCGTTTTGTAGATTTCGGTAACTTATATGCATACTGAAAATTTCATAAAAATCGATCAATGAGCTACAAACGTAAAAAGATGAGAACTTAAGGGTGTGCCAGTTTCAAGACAACAGTGAGAGTTGAATTCCGTACCGGAAGGTTAAGTTAGAGAGCTCTTTCAATAAATCTAAAGTATATCCGCACATTCTACCAGTTATCTTCAAATTCCGAATCCACAGTCCAGCGAGCCTGATATCCTGTTATTAATAATACTACAATCAAGAAATTGGAAATTCATTGACAGAATACGTTGATCACAATGTTGCTCACTTTGATGAATAAGTTCACTTAGGGAAAAACTTGCGTTTGTTTAATGTCAGAAATCGAACATTTCATATGCAACAACCTAATAAAAAAAAATAGTTCACCTACACGATCTCTGTCCCTGCCCGGGCCCGACGACGAGACCCAGATCGCGACTTCCACTGAACTTACTTGTGCTCGTGTTTCTGGTGCCTCCGACACTTTCGGTCTTCGTCGTGAGGCGCGGTCGGACCGGTGGGTACAGATGCTGTTTCGGTGGAACCGGGTAGCTCGTCCCGTTTCGACGGATGGGGGGACACGTCCTCCTCCTTGATGTTCTCGAACTGTACCCTTGGACTACCAACGGGAGGGCTGCTGTCGCTGAAACCGGAAGCGGCCCTCTCGGAGATCGGCGCCTCGCTCTCACTGCTGAGCACGTTCTCCGCCTCTTCGGCGGTCTCCTCGGCGGTCTCCTCCGCGGTCTCCTCGTCGACATCGGGCACGCTGCTCGACGACAGCCCGTTGTCCATCGTGTCTCCTTCCTGTCCGCTGCCATTGCCAACCTGTACCTGACCGTTCTCCTCTTCTTGGCCGACTTCCGCTGTGGATCCTTCGCTGTAAAACACGCACATTCTTATTCTCTCTCTCTCTCTCTCTCTCTCTCTCGTGCTTTTTTGGCTGTTTACTATTGGGTGGGCCAAAAATTAATTTCGGTTTTTGCTGATAGATAGTGATGTTTCTTTGTTTTGTTTCAATAACCTTTGTTAAGGCGCTGGAACGGTAGCATTGTGTGCACACACACCACTAGGTCAACCGTATACGTACATGGGGATTGCAAGGATCCGGGAGGCCGCAAATCATGCCTCACTAATGCAAAGTCAAGACTTCT
>CM052221.1:9649514-9671998 GCA_028454225.1 Lasioglossum leucozonium | reverse complement strand
AGAAGTCTTGACTTTGCATTAGTGAGGCATGATTTGCGGCCTCCCGGTCCTTGCAATCCCCATGTACGTATACGGTTGATCTAGTGGTGTGTGTGCACACCATGCTACCGTTCCAGCGTCTTAACGTTATAATTTTCTGCTCTCCGACATTCGATAACTAACACTTGATAATAAGGTTGCGGAGAGTTTAAAATATCTTATTGATTATAGTTCATTGTTCATATAAAAAAATTGGATTTTATTTCACCTTAAAATACTGAAATTACTTTTTTGACAATCCAATACTTCACGAGACCACCTATCGACTATCGGTCGCACGAGGAACCAACGACCGTCTCTCGTTTCGAGAAAATACCGGTAGACGAACTCGACGAAGTCGTTCGTTGCTCCCACGCATGTTTTCGCGTTTCTTTTTTAGAAATCGACGCTTTGCGCGTTGCGTTCATTGATCTTTGACGACTTACGGTGACAGATGCCGTCGCATGGATCTCGAATGGAGGCTTTTCAGGGGTATGTACGGATGAGGGTAACTTCTTTTCCGATGTTCTAGAAAGAAAACACACGCCAAACATTAACGTTTCGAAACGCCGCACAGTGGACGGCCGATCTAGCAGCTCATTAAGTTTTTAAGGTTCACTATGTATTTGAAAGTTCAAGGTTATTATTTTTACCTCGGCTACAATCTTGTGAAGCAAAAACTATACAGGGTGAATCACGAATCGTAATCAGTAGAAATTACTTTGTTATTAGCAGTCAGATCGAAAATGTTTTTATCAACTTTTGCATGGTTTCGAGAGAGCTTTAACAACGCTTTTTTAATGTTTTTTCAAGGTCACCTTGAATTCGTCTTGAAATCCTCTAACACATAGGCGTAAAAAACTTTAAAAAGACAAAAAAGAGAATTGACAAATAATTTTTTATGATCACGTTAAAGCTCTCTTGAAACCATGCAAAAGCTGACAAAAACATTTTTGATCGGACTGCTAATAACAGAGTAATCTCTATTGATCACGATTCGTGATTCATCCTGTATAGTGATCTTTAAAAATTGAAGGTGACTTTGATTTTTTGTGGAATAAACATTTTTCAAAAAATTTTTTGTATCGAAATTTGTGAGACCGCTAACTTTTGTTTGAAACATGTTTTTGTCTCAAAGTCAAACCTCCCTGAGAACCTCGTGCTCAGTTTTGAAATAAACAATAATCCATAATGGTATTCATAAAGTGTTGATTTTTAAATGCTTGATTTTTAATAAAAAAATGCGGTACGATTTGGCGCTCGAAAGATATTCCATGTCAAAGGGAAATAACTGCGACCACTTTCATTAGTCTATTAAAAATTACTTATTTAATAAACGACGAACAGTAATTCGAAATTTGAGGTATTCACTTTTCAGGTGAAAGAATGCTATTCGTTAAAAAAGAAATTTTACAAAAGAAAATTAGCAATATTTCGATCGAAAATCATATTCACAAAATGTTCATTTTTGAATGCTTGTTATAATTATAATTTTTATTAAATTTCATTAATATCGACATTTTTGGCATTGCTAAACGTTTAGAAAGTACAGTAAATGCTCCATCCTAGTCCGGGGTCGTGGGCACGATCCCTGTTCAGTGCCTACCCACTCCACTGCCTGTCAACCCTGCTACACAGGGCGGCGACGATTAATGTGGGCTCGGGTAAATCGGTATGAACACCACTACATTAACACCATGAATCGAATGTTCAAACTTCTTAATTTTTATTATTTTTTAATTGGATTTTCACTGGCTTGTTTCTGGCATTTTTCTGATTAGAACAAGACCAAACACGATATAATTTGGCCCATATTTACTCTACATGTGAACTGTGCCGGCGACGTCGACTGTTCGCGTCTCTTTCTTTCCAATACGCTGTTCGGCGTTGCCTTCGAAACTTTCAACGTCGATAAAATCACTTAATACAGTTCAAATTATATCGTATTTGGTGTCATTTTAATCAGAAAAATGCCAGCAATATGGTATTGAAAGTTCCATAAACAAATAATGAAAATTAAGAGATTTGTAAAATCGATTCGTCGAGTCAATGTAGTGGTGTTCACACCGATATACCCGAGCGACATCAATCGACGCCGCCCTGCGGAGCGACTCGGCGTTGACAGGTGGTGGAATGGGTAGGCACCTGGACAACGAGCGTGATGGAGATTCTGGACAACGAACGAGAAATTACTGTAATACCGATATGAGACAAGTCATTTTTTGCCGAATGAACTGCCTATTCCAGTCGAGCCGATTCGCGGTTTAATCGATCCAACTACGTCACAGCATTCGACCAAATCGGATCCAGCAATTTTACTTTCGAACCGGAACGAATTATCGGTATACATATACATACGATTGAAGTCGCGGTCGTTATTATACCGCGGTGGTGGCCCTCGGTCGCGATCTCGGTCTCGATCTCGATCTCGATCGCGATCTCGATCGGATCCAGCAGATTCGGAGGGCGATCCGAGCCGAGCTACGTTGAACTTCTCTCCGGCGTCCATCGCGAAAACCTTCTCCATCTCCTCGTCGAGTTCCGGTCCCGTTTCCGTGCCATGACCGTCGACCTGTCACATACAAAATACAAACGTTCGAATCATTCGTCACGATGCTCGAAATTTCGCGTATTCGTAATATGTATTTGGTACATTATACACCTAATTCTATTTTTACACGATAGATACGCTACCGAAGAATACGTGTAAAAAAAATTCGCGTAAACAGATACTATGGAAAAATAGAAGATTGGTTCCAGTCCTAAGAAATCAGCAAAAATAATACAATAAACCATGAGTTTTCATGTTAGAATCTGAAACATCTTATTTCATAAAGATTGCACATGTGTAATACAAAGTAAATTATCATTTGAAAAGGAAAAAAACATGTCACTAATTTATGAACACAAAAATTAGGCAAAATAACATGGGTCACACATAAAAAGAGTTTATTCGTTGTCACTTTCTGACAATAAACGTGTACAGTTGCGTAAGACTGCAATATTACTGCTATCACTAGAAATGTCTTGGTTATCGTCTTCGTCCTTCATTGGTGAAATTCTTTCTGCAATCTCTTGAACAAAATTAGGACCAGCCTCCTATGGTGCCGATGTTTCAGTGGATTTAAGGTTAAAATGATCGTGTTAAATGAAAATAAGTCGTGTAGAAAGAGAATTAAATTTTTTTTCTAATTTGCGTTAAATCAAAATCGTGTAAAAGAAGTTCGTGTAAAAACAGAATTGGGTGTACTGGGTGGACGAGTCCACTCGTCAACCTAAATCCAAGTTGCCGTTTAACCGATAGCGACAGGAACAATTTTTTTAACACTAAACCTACCACTGCGGGTCAAATGACACGTTTTATATTTTTCATTTTACACTTATTGAAATTATAAAGTTACATGGAAATTGATTCGATTCATTTTTTTTTGAGATAAAAATTGCACAAAATCTAAATAAATAGAACTTTATCATTTTTATAAGCTAAATCGCTTTTAGTGGTAGATTTAGTTTTAATTAACGAATAATTATCGGGATTGACATTTCTATTATAATTTTCATCAGAGGATTTTATGTATTTATGACCAAAATGATGTAATTCAAAACATTAAAAACATTAGAAGGATTTACAAGTACTGTTTTGTAGATTTGTATTAATTGTATGCATTGTGAAAGTTTCATCGAAATCGGTTGATGTGGGAAAAGACGACAGACATTGAAACATGTAAGAATCCTTAAGATTTATTGCAGTTAGAGACCGAAAATCGTGAAAATCTACAATTTGTACCATCTTTAAACATTTATGGCTCATTGCAACGTTGACCAATTTTGATGAAATTTTCAGAATATGTTTAATTGACACTGATTTACGAACCGTGTTTTCTAAATTTTCAATATACATACACTGGTGGAATTAATTCTGGACACTTTGAATAAAAATATTCTTTATTTCATATTTGTGCAAAAATTACATATATTCTGCTAGGCTAAATGATACCGTAATATTTTTATTGTAATCTATAATGTTTATGCTTTCACATGATATGATAGGAAAAGTTTTAAAATTTGAATATAAAGAAAACTTTAAATCGTGTTATTTTTATTTTTGCGCCTGGCAACACGAAACGTCGCATGATGTGAATGCATAATAATAATTAAAAACAAAGGATATCCAACGAAATATTAATATTTTTTGTACCTCCTTTGACGACTTGAAATTGTAATTTTTACTGCATATTAAAAGTATGGCTGTAAACGGTCCTTACTAATTTTCTATATAAGCGATTTCCTAAAATTAAAAAGCAATGATTAGAGTATAAAATATAAATGATTATAGGTTAAATAATTCGAATAAATGCGAAACTTAAGTAAAAATCTTAGTGTCCAGAATTAATTTCACTAGTGTAAGCTCACATAAGAATGTTGCAAAATCCAACTGTTATTTTCTCTGCAGTTCCGACCAATTGCAATTTTTAAAAAAATTTTTTCATGTTACCTAACAATCAGTTATCATCTTTTTAAAATTGTCCGAATATTAGTGGGAGTCATTGCAGCTCCTACCCAGCTGCGTATAGGATTACTCGAAGAGAGTGTCGCTTACGCGGCTGGAGGATTCATTGGACAACGATCGGTCCCTTGATTCTACGGGAAGCATCGAGAAATTTCGAAAATCGGTAGGAAAGCGCTCTCGTATCGGTAACGTCCCTCAGGATGTTGACTAGCAAGCGATAAACAACCGTCGCGCCGCACAATCGGATTCGATGCATACACTAAGGGTGTGCGAGAACCAGAAATATCGAGATCCCGATGGACAGGACGGGTCGGGAAGTGATCGGATCAGGTTCCTGAAAATTTCGAGATTCCTGAGAAAATGACGTTTCCCGAAAATTTCGAGAATAGTACATATGAAACCATGGAGTCGTGAATGTATTCATTAAAACGAATATAAATGGTTAGTGGGTTCTCGGAATTTTCTATAATCCCGATTAGATCGAGAATCCCGACTTCTTAGGTCTTAGGGGATCCCGATTATTTCGAGAATCACGATTTTTTTTAAAAATCCCGACTTTTTCGATAATCCCGATTTTTTTGAGAATTCCAATAAATTCGAGAATCCTGACTTTCTAGAGAATCTCGATTGCTTCGAGATTCCCGATTGTTTCGAGAATTCCGATTATTTCAAGAATCCCGATTTTTTCGAGACTCCCGATAAATTCGAGAATCTCGAAATTTTCGAGTACCCGTCCCCATTCAAACCAAAATTTCGTGTTCCCGACCCGATATTTCGCGTTCTCGCACACCCCTGACGTTTACGTTTCTTGCTTTCTGTTTTCCGTGCACCGCGTAAACTCCCGAGTCCGGGCCGCATCTCGTTCGACCAATGCGCCGCGAATTACGTCACGATAACGAGCGGGAACAGCGCGGATCGTCCGGCTCGATTCGATAAATAAAAATCCTGTTACATAATACGATAGGTACCGATGAATTTATTTAAAAATATCAAAGAGTCTACGGTGCAAAGCTTTCGAAAGAAAACGTGCACGTAAGGGAGGCAACTGCAGCTTTTCCTGTTCGTCCGCCTCTGATAGAACTCTCGTTACCTATATAATTTCCTAGCGTAGCGGAAAGCTCGAGATGTTTTGCGGACGTCGTCTAACTCGAGACTATATGTAGTACGGGTGTTGTCCAGACCGTGAATCAAATTCTAGCGTTATGTATCCCTTTGCCTTACCGACCCTTATCGGGTTCACTGTCGAGACATTTCTAATCTAATTTCTCGAGGATGAACGTCGCTCGGTTGAATATCTTCGAGAGTTCTTGCTCCGTAAAACGATCAACCTGTCCATCAACGAGCGACGATTACAAGCCGACAGGTTTGAACAACGAAGATGATGAAGTTCCGTCGTTGAAGTTCGATTGAAAAGGTATCAGAGATTAAAATAATATCGAAGCAACGGCGGCGGCGAGGACGAGGGCGAGGATTCACGGCGACCGTAATCGAGGTCGTTTTCCGAACGCAAGCAAGGCCGAGGTGACTGGATTCCGGAAGAGCAGTCGAAAGCGCGCGAACGTCGCGTAACGGGGGTGGGTCACCGTATCGAACTGGCGCGTCTTCACCGATCGCCGACGAACGATCTTTCAGCGAAGTCGCTAATGCCGGAGTCGGTCAGTTGTCTCGAGGAAGGTCTCGAGCGGCGGTTCCTGGTATCCAAGGGCACAGGGTCTATCCCCGGCTGCCTCGACGTTCCCCGACACAGCGCGGCATTTGGGCCACGCGAACTTGGACGGTTCCGGAGCGACGAGGCAACGTGCACACGCATTTCTCCGCGTCCGATGAAGTCCCGGGCAACTCCACCACCACCACCACCAGTACCGATCAAACACCACCATGTATTTTTGAACCGACTTTCACCGGACACTTTCACTCTCAGCGCCCGCAAGTGCTGAATCAGGTCTGTTCGGTACGGCGCGGAGGTTCGCCCTGGTCCTCGTCGATCGAGCAACGTCCGATGACATTATGTACAGACGAAAAGGAAACGAGCCTGTTGGCTTGACGTTGGAGAACATCTCCCTGGGAACCGACAGGCGTAGATAGGGGAGTGATCAGGAGAGAGAGAAAGAGAGAGAGAGAGAGACTGTTCTCGATATCACCTGGTGGCTCGTCCGCGAAGAGCGGCGCAGCCAACGGAGAACCTTTCCCGACGCTCGCTGCGAGAACGACTACCCGGAGGAGTTCGCGGCAGCCTCGGGCATGGCATCCCGGGCCGAACCACTGCCCGGCCGCCGCACCACACCGGTCAGCTGGTGCCTGTTCCCGTGCCCGTGCCCGTTCCTGTGCTCGTGCCCGTGCCCGTGCTCGCTGCCAGGGAACTCGAACTGACGGAGAGGATAGCGCCGCCACCGGCCGACAGAAAGAGACCCGCCAAGACCCCTCCAATACCACCGACACCCCACCGAGGGGGATGAGCCAGGGAGGGAGCGCGGCGAGCGGGGTGCAGACCTCCCGACTACCCTCGGTCGATACCAACCCCATACGAGGTAGCGCGAGACCGCTACCGCCAGCCTTAATGTTAGCGTTGACGTTGCCGTTAGCGTTCCCGTGTCCCCCGTTGACGCACCATCGAAAACTTACCCCTTCTCCCTCTTACACACAGCCGATCAACCTTTCGCCCCGGAAACCGGAATCGCGACTGTAACTGTTAGCGCAACTGCAACTGGCGATTCTCGCCTGCGCGCGAGAAACAGCACCACCGAACGTGGCGCATCGCTAACACCGTCGAAACCGCCGAATCCGCCGGAGTATCCTAGAGGGGATGATACGGGCTCGGGGAACGGGACGACCCAAACAACAGGTTTTTGTTCCGGAAGATCCCTTCGCGGCGAATTAACCCTTTCGTTACCACGGACGTGATATCTCGATACCACTGCGTCGCGTGTACCACGGTATGGACGAGATATTTCTCGTTTATGTACAAGTAATAGAAGACACTGAAAAATTTATGAGTCTACTTTACGTTAAAATTTTATAATGTAGGATTAGTATTCTTATGCACAACAATGGATACAAAGTTTTCTTTTGTATTTTGCAACTTTAAATTGATTATCTGAATGGGCAGGGAAACAGATGATGACTTGGTATAGGCCTAGCCACGAATGTCTCTTTAAATTTCGTTTGTCGAGGCACGCACGCGATCATGTTCTGTCTCATCGACACGGTTGGGTGAACGGTAGTAGTAGGCTTTTGTCTATACGTATAACGCCACACAATCAAATTTTGCAAAAACTTTAACAGCTATATCTCAATAACTATTTGTTTGCGGCATATGACTCCTTTCAGACTTTTTCTCTTCTCGATGAGTAGAAGGTAATGACTTGAAAAAAACTTTAACAACAATTTTCATTGTTATAAACAATTTTGCGGCAAGTTTCTCTTACAAATGTCCACCGATCCAGAGGTGTAGATTCACCCCACGGAAGGATGATCATTACTTTTCTTACACCCTGCACAACCCAGATAGCACAGAGACGTTTCCGACGGTTTCCGAACGACTCCTGAACGTCTCCTGAACGTCTCTTATTCGGAAACGGTAAGTCTTTTAAAGAACGTTTTAAAGACGTCTTTTGTCAGATAAAAAACGGAGACGTACGCCTGATGCGAACCAAGTATAAGCAGGTCTAAAGTCGAACACCTAATGTAATGTACTAACGAGGTAGAAACACTAATCAAGTTGACTTTATTTTTTAATTTTTCCTGTAAAATGTTCAAAGCTTATCAGTGTATGATAGACTTATAGAATAAATTAAACCTAACAATTTCCAGGTTAGCTCAGTTTTTTGCGCAGAAAACGTTGAAAAAAATCGGTTTTTATTTTTCTTTAATTGCGACATGGCAAGAAATTCTCACTTTAGAACTTCTGTGTGAATTCTGCGTCTTTAAGATTTTTATTTCAGACGTTCAAACGGCCTACAATGGACGTGAAAAAGACGTCTTTAAGACGTTGCGTGATATCCGAGAACATGTTATCTTTGTATTATTTGATACCGTATGTATAAGGATTATATTGTGTTACTAATAAATTGTATATTTTGTACTACTAACAATAAAATGGAGTTTGTGTCTTAAATCGTCAGATGAAGTCCGTAATATAAGACGCACCAGATTCTCTAATATAAGATACCCTACATAAGGTACACGAAATATCTCGTCCATAGCGTGGCACACGCGACACGGTGATAGCAAGATATCTCGTCTGTGGTAACGAAAGGGTCAAAATCTCGGACAAGTCCTAAATCTGATCTCGCAGCTAGTAGTTTTTATCGACCGGTCTCCCGGCATCGAACACAGTACGTTTCAAATTTATTTTTTGGACGAACTACCCCAGGGTCAGAACTAACATACCGCAAGATCCCGCAACGCGGAGGGGCCAAAATTTTTGCATTTATTATCTTGTAATTCTACTAAAATTATCCCTTATTTAAATTAAATTAAAAGTGCACTGACAAAAAAAAACAAACTTTTTGCGTTTATTGAATTTATACAATTCCGTTTTCTAGGAAGGAATTAAAAAATCTCAATCCTATAGAAATATCGAAAAAAGTCAAAAATTGTTGAGTATTATACCACTATTACGAAACGTACAAATAAAAATTAACATTTTTTATTATTTTTGTTCTTCTTTTCTTCATACAATATAAGTTGTGCTTTTTTATATAAGTTTTTTTTCTTTACATACTATAAATCGTTTTTTTCCGGGGGATCAAAATTATATTTTGTAGTGGAGTTGAAAATTGGTAGTTCCGCCACAGAAATAACCCGTACTCCCGTTTGACATACCTACTTCGAGTGACCTAACCCAGTCCTGGCTCAGACCATTCCATCTTTGACGCAATCGAAACACGTCTAAACCGATATTTGTCGTAGTCGTATTTTCATTTCCTTCGTGGACCTGAATCAGTGTCGTTCGATTTGAAAAAAAAATGATAAGACATCGAGACTGTCGATACAATTTCATCGGATACGACATCCACGCGAACGTTCGATTCCGATTTCGATTCCGATTTCGCCACGAATCTCGCGATTTCTCAACCCTCCTGACCTTCTTCCAGAAAACAAAGTCTCAAACAGCGCGTGCATTGTTTGCTCCGAGTTCAGAATTCCTTCTGGGACGTCGGATACGATGCAATCTGACGTGGTTCTCGTTCGGAATCGATTTGACCCTCGCAGCTACTTCGGATTTCCAAATGTTCTCTCCCGTTCGAGAATTCGTGTGTCGGCGCACCAACGAAAACCGATCGATCGAAGGGCCAATGTGATAGAGGAACTGCCGATTGTCGACATCCGTCTCTGTGTATCCGAAATATCCGTCTACCCTTTTCCGTGCTATCGACCCGCGGACAAGCTGAAATTTTCCGAATGTTAACCCTTAGCACTTAGTGACCCAGAGTCACCACTAAAAATTGCTGTACCATTATTCACAATATTGGTTACATTATTAACCCTTTCACTACCGTGGACGAGATGTCTCGCTTCCACAATATCGAAAAAGCAATGCCATGGACGAGATATCTCGTCATCTTTCTGTCGTGCGTACAATCCTATGGACGAAATATCTCGTCACCATGCTGTAGTGCGTACGATCCTATGGACGAGATATCTCGCTTCCACAATATCGAAAAAGCAATGCCATGGACGAGATATCTCGTCATCTTTCTGTCGTGCGTACAATCCTATGGACGAAATATCTCGTCACCATGCTGTCGTGCCTAGGATCCTATGGACGAGATAACTCGTCACTCGATCACTCGTCATATTTCGTCCATTGTAGCGAAAGTGTTAATCCCCATCCGTCCCTTGAATTAAAATATTAGATTAGAATTAAATTAAGAATAATAATATTAATTACGGATTAGATAATCCGTCCCTCTATTAAAAATGAGTAGGCGTAATTTAGAACAGTAAAAACATTAGAAGAATTTATAAATACTGTTATAATGTTTACACTGTTTTAATTTACACCTATTCATTTCTCTCATAAATGCACAAAATCCGCTGTCTAATTGTGTATATGTATTACTTTCATATCCACAAAATTAAATAATCATATACTATGGAATTATTTTAGGTCGGAAGAAATCTCTAACTCTCGAGTTAAGATAATCCCGACAGCAAAGGGTTAACTTCGAACGTGCGGGAACAATAAACAACAGATAAGAAGCAAGTATCTCGAATATCCAACAAGAGCAAAAATGCAACGTAAGGATAACTTATCGGTCCAGAAAAAATGATTTTTCTTGAAAAAAAAAAGAAACGAACGTGACGTTTGATGCGGGACAGGCGCGGCCGATTGCGGTCGCCGTAAATAGCAATTTTGTAAAAATAAAAAAAAGCTGTCGCTCGGCTCGAATAGCTGCGGAAGCGGGTGCTGCATCGAAAGGCGGCTGGCCATTGGTCGACGATGAGGGACGCAACAAGTGTCGGTCGGCCGTGAAATCTGGCCCCGGAGGGTCTCCGCGCGTCGCTCAATGTCCACAGGAAGGAGAGAGAACCAGGCGAAACGGAGAAAGAATCGCCGAGAACGCGAAAGGGAAAGGGATGGAAAGGGGAGTAAGAGGGTGAGAGCGAGAGAGAAAGAGTTTGCGGGGGTGCTGGTCTCGTCGAGCTAGGGTAGAGAAAGCTCTCGGCTGGTGGCTCAACCGACGACCTGGGCCGGACCAGTTCGAGGCTCGAGGCTCGAGACTCGAGTCGACCTAGGCCTAGCTCGCGATACTGGTTTATCGACCGACAGCGACCGGCGCGGCGTTCGCCCTAGAGCTGTGACTTGTGAGATACGCGGGTACTCGGGTAAGCCATTAGATACTCGGGTAAACGAAAATTACCAGAGTACCCGGGTATCTCATAAGACAGTAGGCTACACGGGTATCTCATGGGCGAGTACTCTGGTTATCTCATAAGATAGTACATACTCGGAATAATAGTAATATTACACGAGGGGGTCAGAGGAAGCAATAGAATGGCAGAGAAAGTTAGGCAGAAGAAGGAAAGAAAAAAGTAGAGAGAGGGATGGGGGGAGGAGATAGGGATCTGGAAGGACGGTTCCTTTTTATAGCCGGAAAGCTGAAAATAAATAAATTATTCTAGTAATATTACTTCAGTCCTCCTTGGTTCCCCGGATAACCTAGATAAATGGACAATATATTTTACTCGATTATTCTGTTCGTGCTACCTGGTTATCTACAATAATGTAGGTAATTAATGTAACAATTGTAGTATCACCTAGTGGATGACTGTCATTATGTTTTTATTGATTTATGTGTTGCGTTCACGTTTCGTTAACGATTTTAGATGTTTTTATTGATTTGTACTTTGCGTTCACGTTTTCTGTTAACAAATTCATAAAAACATCGACGAGCAGTGCTCTGCGAGCGAGCAACCGATGAAGAATCATGGTTTTAACATAAAGTTCATTGATTTGAGCCACTGTACGGCGCGGCGGCTCGGGTAGTAATAGTTCTAGTAGTCAGTTTTGAGACCTCATGAGGTACTTGAGTATCCGGGTACTCAGTTGTCTCATCAGATTGCGAGTGCCCGAGTACTTGCTATCTCATGAGATATCCGATTATTTTTCCTCTACTTGGGTGCCTCATGGGTACTCGGATACCCGGGTATTATACTCTGGTAAAGGTACTAGCCCCATTTCGCACAGGGCCTCGTCACTTTCTGGACCTTATCGAATCGTCGGATTCTACCTAATTTCTAACCGATCGCTCGGGTACTCGGTCGTTTATCGACTGCTACAATCAGGCCCGGCCCTAGGGTAGTCGGCGCCCTACTTTGACAGTTCTTTTATGGCACCCTATATTTTTTAAAAGAAAATAGTGGCTAATTTTTGGGTAATGAAATTAATAAAAATTTTAAACACAGCATACATTTTATTTGAAAAATTAATCTTGTAAGGCGGTTTCTTACGGGTGCGCCCTGTTGCGAAATTCTTTTCTACCAATCCAATTACAAAACTTTTATTTTTAATTATATTTTTATGGAAATTTCGCCAATTTATTTCTGGCATTTTTCTGATTAAAATGATATTAAACACGATATAATTTCATCTGTATTTAGTGGTTAAACTAATTTTTTAAAGAATATTTCGTCCGACACAACTGGCAAGTAGAGTTTAACATAGAGTATTATTTTTAAAAAAATTGACTATAAATTTCTTACTACTAATAAAATAAATTCTATCTACATTTATTACTACGTTAACAAAAAAAAAGCAAATCAATATACTGGAGGTTCTGAACGTTTTGGTTCCTTGCAGTTCTGTAAAAAATGTTGTCGACGACACGCTGTGTCTCTTTCCTCTAGGATTCTCAAGTTCGGGGAAAAGGTCCCAAGTTTGGAGAAAAGTCTGAGGGCGTCCAGTATGAATTAGACAGTACACACCTCCGACAAATATGCGCAGACTTTTACGGGGTCTTACGGTATTGTAATCCGCCCCTAACCCGATCCGTTGAAAAGGGTACGAGGTCCGAAATATCCTAATAGGTCCGGGTTAGATCGAATCGGTTCGACGCGCCGGCGTCGCGTCTCTAGAAACGGATAGACGCGAGTCGCAGCGACGCGACGGTTAATCAAAACTCCACGAATGCATTATTAATCGACCGCATCGAGCGTGCGCAGCTGCGGTGGGCTGGTGAATTATGAAGTTGATCGACATCGCGGTTATGAATTATGGCCGATCGGAGGAGTAACTGTTCCCATAGACCGCGTTCGCCTTAGGCAAAAGGTGAACGTTATTTTCGGAACAAGTCGATGTCGTGATGTCGAGAAAATTTGAGTGACACGGACACACGACGGACTTCCGTCGCGAGCCCATGAATCGGAAGCGGTCTCGTACACGAATTTCTCTTCGCGTTGCATAATGCATATAGCTCGTGGCCGCGAAACTCGTGGCAATCTACCGCTTCAATAAATAAATATGTCGCGTTAAAATTCCGACGCGGGGAACAAATCGAACCGAATTGAATGCCGACGTTTCCGCAACGATGAAAAGTTCGACGGGAAACGGATGAAAAATGAAAATCTATTTCGAACCAGTCCTTTCACGTCGATCACATCACAGCTAACGATGGCGCGCAAAATCATTAGACTGCGGATCTTTATGCATTTATAGCATATATTCAGTAGATGAAATTCAAAATCGTTGAATAATATTAAACATTGAATATATAATTTCTCCCCTATTAAAATTATCAAGGAAAGAAGTAACATTCAATTTAGTTTCTATTTCTTGCAATCAATGCAGACAATTTTTATTTTGCATTAAGATCCGCAGTATAAAAATCACTAACCGTGATTTGTTACAGCGAGCTTGCATAAAAATATCAAAATATAACAAAAATTCAAAATTATGTTACGTTTTGCTGTATACAACGTAAATTTACTTCGTTTACTTATAAAAATAAAAAATTTTCGTTTCCCTTTCCCGCACATTGTATCGCTATTTTAAAAAATAAAATATTAATTCTTCCCCTCGATTTCGAAATCGTAGTATGTATCTAAACACTATGAAATTGCAAACAATTTATTTTGTCATTATGTATGTATAAAGTTTCACAGCATATCAATATTACTTAACAATTATAGGAAACGTAAATGATTGTTTCAGAAACGTCTTACAAATTTACGCTTATTATTTGTAATTATTAATATCTTCATTATTCCACATTATTTCTTTCCTCTATAGTATAGAGTCTATACGATGCAATTCGCAATTTTGTTTTGATGTCGTTAATACAGGGTGAGTCACCTAACGTTTACACCTCAAACATCTTTGTTGTTTTCAAAGATACGTCGAATATCTTAAGGATAAGGTGAATGGTTATTTTTATTTTTTTTTTTAGAAATCTGAAGGTCATCTTCATTTTTTTTTTAAACGGAATCTCTTTTTTTGAACACCCAGGTGATAATCTCTTTCGTTAGGAATTCCGTGACTAAAATTGTTCAAGGTCACAGTCAGAATATTTAAAAGGAGATGGTCAAGTTTAAAAAATGGAGGTGACCTTGAGTACTCTAAAAAAAAAATAACAAAAACAAATGTTTCTATGGCATCGTGTGAGCCCCATTGAACCATTCAACTTTGTCCATAAAACATGTGACGTATCTTCAAAAACATATAAAAATGTTTGAGATGCAAACGTTAGGTGACTCCTGTATAAAAACATACAGATTACGTTTCCGTAACTAGCGCGAACAATAGTTGTACTCTTCACCGATCAGTAGCGACCGCGAAAATCACTAATCACTGTGAAAAATCAGCGCGATCAGGAACGAACGTGATCGAATTACGAGTGGCCCGAAAGTAGATAGCAGTTCACGCCATCCCTAGTCACAGCTAACGAAAGTGTGCGCCGAGCACCGGAAAATCAACAAGATCATCGATGTACCAGAATCGAGAGCGAGGGGGAGCAGGAGAGTCGAAGAGAGAGAAGAGAGAATAGCTCTCTCCGAATCGACCGGCCGTGGGGACGCGGCCGAGCGCGGGCGCAACGTCGACTCGCGCTGCAAGCTGCAAGCTCTGCGATGTATAGGCTCGCGCGCGCACACATATGTATAGGTGGCCCGCTTCCTGCTGCAGCGACCTTGAACCTGAACCACACAGCCTCTCTGCTCTCGACGTCCCTCCTCTCTCGACCGCTCCGCCGGTGGATGAAAAGCTGGATGAAAATCGATGCGCCGTTTGTTATTCCCTGGTTCTCCCGCTCGCGTTTTCCTTTTCTGGGTAAAAAACGCGTGCGTTTGCTCGCGTCTCGACCTTCTGCATCGGCGCTCCTCTTATTTCTTGTTTCCGCCCGCAAACTTGCGCATCTTTCTTCCCTACTGCTGTCGAATACAGGAATACTCGAGCCAAATTTCACCGAACGCTCCGCTAAAAGCTAAAAGTAACGGAATTTTTGAATATAGGGTCCCCCAAGATCCTTAAAGGAGAACGCAGAAGGTTATCCGCTTTGATAATAGATTGCTTCCTTGGCAATGTTCCAACGCATGTTGTCCTCGACTCGCGACATTCTTACGATCTTCGGAGATTCGATTGATATATAGTGACTCCCATCAATATTCGGACGCTTCCAGAAAACGATAACTTTTTTCATATTCGACCAAACGATTTGAACTTTTTCGAGAAGTTAGAAGTTAGAGCAACTAGTTTACTACAGGATGTGACAAGAAATCTTTTTCTTCGGAAATTCGATTGATATACTGTGACTCCCGTGAATATTCGGACGCTTTTAGAAAACGATAACTTTTTTCATATTCGACCAAACGATTTGAACTTTTTCGAGTAGTTAGAAGTTACAGCAACTAGTTTACTGCAGGATGTGACAAGAAATCTTTACAAAAATTGCAATTGGTCGGAATTGTAGGAAAAATACTAAAAATTGCGTTTTACAACTTTTTTATAAGTGAGTCTATATTCAAAATTTTAAAAATACGTTTTGTAGACCCTTCATGGAAATCGATTGACTCGGGAGAAAACGACAGGCACTGCAAAACGTAAGAATCTTTAGATTTATTGCAGTTAGAAGCTGAATTTGTTTGTAGCTCATTACAAGGTTCACAGATTTCGGTGAAATTTTCAGAACATGTTTAACTGATACAAATCTACGAAACGTTCTCTAAATTTTCAATATAAGCTCACATAAAAAAGTTGCAAAATACAACTTTTAGTATTCTCTCTGCAGTTCCATTCAACTGCAATTTTTTTCAAAAATTCTTTTCTCGTTATGTAACAAACCAATTGTTTTACCTTCTCAAAAAAATCCAAGTCGTATGGTCCAATATTGAAAAGAAATCTCGCCAAAAATTTACTATTTCTCGTCCGACGTGACGCGTTGCGACGCACGAACACGATGTACGCGAATCCAGCGTTGCGTTCGAATCGGTAATTATCGACTCGCTATTACGGTCGGCCGAGGAGAGGTTTAATCGACTCTGATAATCATAGTTCGATCAAAGCGAATCAAATCTCTCTCTCTCTCTCTCTCTCTCTCTCTCTATCTCTCCCCTCGCATCGTGATATGGTGAGACTCGATAGAGCGCCATTACCGCGCGCCGATAGGTCAACACCGTTGACGCTTCTCAGCGACGATCAATCGATCATCGACGACATTAATGGAACGTTAGAAACCATTCCTCAGCGTCTGCCATTGTCCCTGTGCGCGTCAAAACGAGAAAAATTAAGGGAGAGAACCCGCACACTCTTCAATCTACGGGGTCGCTCGAAGACAGTCTCTTTGTACTTCAGACGATACATACAGGGTGTTCCAAAAATGTACTTCTTTGAGATGATTTCTGAGACCATTTGAAGTAACTTTTACCTTCGAGAAAATGTTCTCCGCGGCTTCGTTAACCCTCGATCGACGCTCGTGTCAATTTGTCACAGTTTTCCCAAAATAACTTATACTGTTCTGTTATTTGTAGGTAAATTGTCCCGAAACTTAGTAACTTTTATATTTTTTAATGCGGAACACATAACCGAAAACCCTAAGATGTAAATGTTTACTGATTAATTTGAACAAAAAAACATCGAAAAATAACTGTTTACCTTGTTACTTTATCGATTTTTTACCACTGTGTCAATTGGACACCGAGGGACAGATTCAGTTTATGAAACGAGGGATGGATGATGGTTGAGGGGTTATTAACGAAGAACACGGGCCGATCAGAGTGCGGTTAGAACAGAAGGATTCCAGCTGGGCGACAGGTCCCGCTGAGCATGCCGTTGGCATTGACCAAGCCCGAATCTGTCCCCTGTAGCAGCGCTGTGATTGGTCCGTATTTTTCGCTAATAACTCCATAACAAAGCCGCTGCGAACATTTTCGCAAAGGAAAACGTGGTTTCAAATGATCTCAGGAACCTCCCATTTCAGGGAACTGGAGGAGTTTCGGGACACCCAGTATACAGTGACTCCCACTAATATTCGGACATTCTTAAAAAGACGATAACTTCTTGAGTAGTTAGAACAATTGGTCTGTTACGTAACGTGAAAAGAATTTTTGAAGAAAATTGCAATTGTTCAGAATTGCAAGGAAAATACTAAAAGTTGTATTTTACTCCACAAAATGGAGTATTATTAAATTTTCAATATAGATCCACTTATAAAAAAGTTGTAAAACGCAACTTTACCGACCAATTGGAATTTTTGAAAAAATTTCTTGTCACATCGTGTAGTCAACTAATTGTTCAAACTTCTCGAAAAAGTTCAAATCGAACGGTCGAATATCAAAAAAGTTATCGTTTTATTATTTCAAGAGCGTCCGAATATTAATGGGAGTCACTGTATCTCGGAAGTCCTCCGAAAGCGTGCGAATCCGATTGGTTCTATCCGATTCTGCTTCTAATTGTTTCGCTGGCAACACGTGGCAACGTCGTTTGCCAGTTGGAAATGAATTCGAAGGTGCGAAAGGCGGCGTGTTATTCCCTTCGAGACACAGGTTTCAGCTCTCAGCGACAATGAGAAACTCCAGACTGGCGGTAACCGATCAACGGAAACAAAGAGAAAGAGAAAGGGGAAAGGGATTGTGCTTGCTCGGCCGAGTGGTAAAAATAACCTCTCTCCGATGATCCGTGCTCCCATTATCGAGCCGACCTTCTTCAGGTACGCTTCTGCCCTTTCGATAGTTTAAAGCACGAGCTATCTAGAGCTGTCTAGAGAAGAGAATAGTTCGAAGAGACCATGGAAACTGGCGGAGATTAAATGTCCGATGGAACATGCCAAAAACTAAATTCGAAGGGTGAAAAAGAACGACGAACGGTGCGCGTGTTTGAAAAAACGTTTTAAGCTGTGCTTCGTATCGAGAAAAGCCGAATATTTCAATTTTGCGCTTCACGAGAAATTATTGTTATTCAAATAAGGTATTCAAATAAGTTATTCGAGAATTCAAATAAAGCGCACGTTCTGAGTTACACTCGCATTCGAAACGTACCGATGCCACAGTTAGGATGTGCCGTCCTATAGCGCATTTTGAAAACTATGATACTGACGAAAATGGTAATGTTGAAGAGACATTTACTACAGCAATCACCAAATGATGTTTGGAAGAACAACTGAAATTGTCAATCTCGGAAAGCCTGAAGAAATTGCAATCTAAATATAGTGGTAGTAAATGTAAGACATTAACGAAGGAATTTAGTAGGTATATTTGAAACAAGTCGCACGAAAACTAAAAATTTGCGACAACTATTTGATGCGTCGTCTACAATTAAACCGACCTGCACACAAAATTGGCGCAATTTCTCAATTGCCAATGATTTTGTTACAAAGAAAAGATCTTGACTAGCAAACGCTAGATGCTTTGTTTTTTAAAAAACTATTTTAAGTCACAGGAATAATTGTTTTCATTTCAATTAATAATTTAAATCTTTTTATTCTATATGTTCATAGTTTATATGAGCATATTAACATTCTTTATTTTTCATCTTATAAGTTAAAAATGCTCTTTACAAGTTTTCTTTTTTACAAAGTTCCATCAAAGTTATATATTTCAAGTATTTAATAAAAATAGTTTGAATATCAATTTGATATATTTTAATCAGTAAATTTATATAGATACAATATGTTGCGTGTATAAAATTAGTATAGTTAATAATTAACGATTTGATTGAGCCTCATGTGTTATTCTTTAATTAAACGTGTAATTTTTCAACAGAGTATTTTATCTAGAAATCAAAATTGCATTTCTCTGCTCAATTCGAGAAATCGGAGACATGAGTTTTAAGCACGCGGTAAGCTCCGAAGAGACTCGAAAAATCACGTAACGTTAGCGCGGGGTGAAAGGTGCGTGGACCGAACAATTGTAAACGAAGAACGGGAGAACCAGTTGGGCAACCGACAATGGAGAGAATAATCACCTTGATGGGTGCGGACGTCACCATGGAATGGATCTTCCTCCGGCAGACCGACGCGCAGCAGCATTCTCCCATAAAAGCTAGACCAGCAGCTTTTCGTGGAACGTCGCCGCGCGCAATCAACCTTTATGATACTGCGGCCGCGATTGACACCGGTCTTGTAATCGAATTTACGGCTTCCGGCCTTGCGTAAGTGCTCAACCACGGTGACACTTTGCGTCGAGGACGTCAGGCGAGCTATTCAAACCCTGACGAGGCTCGCGTGGACTCGCGTGGACTTGCGTGAATTCGGCCAAACTCGCTCAAATTCGATCAGACTCGTCCTGTGTTATAACAACAGTATTCCTCGAAACAAAGTTGTTTAAACAACGAAGGTCTCTCAGGCTTGCAGGTTCAATTGTGATTTCGATTGGAAGCGACGTAATTAGAAGAGAAGATTCGGGCCACTCGTCCGAAAAAAGTGAAGAAGCGACGTTTCTCTCAGATGATAATCCCATATTACACATGTCTGGAGGAGATAGAAAATGGACGAAGACTCCGTTCTAGTCGATTAAGCGCCTGTAAATCCAATTTCCTCGTCGGAAGACAGGAACAAAAAGGGGAATCGATTCGAGTCGAGTCGAGAAGAGCGAACTATAGTCCCGGAAATTTTTCGTCGAGCTTCGTGCACACGCCGGGCACGAGACACCAAACACGAGACGCAAACCGCTTACGAATATCGATCCCGTATCGAGGTGGAATTCTGCCAGAAATTCCCCGACGAGCGCGTCTCGAATCTCGAAGGTGACACGGTTCCATCGGAAAGATCGAAGACATTTCGATATCGGTATCGGGACGGTGGTATCGCGTACGATGCGGTACAACGAACGCACGCATGCTAACTAAAGGGCGATTCATTACAAACTATGTACGTGCAAGCAACAACGTCGTTAAACCTCCGCCAATCCCGCAACCGTGCGACCTTATACTTAATCGTTCGGAATATAATCGACACGCATCTGGATTCAATCCCGCGAACTTATGCAACAACCACGCTGAACGAATATCGTCTGCTTTGTCATCCCGAACGAATTCCAATCGCGTTCGGTCGTCGCGGAAACAACTGGAAAGAATGCTATAGGACTCTGTCGATGGCTTGCGATCCAATTGCACACTGCGCTTTCGCTCAGGGGACCAAAAATTTTCATATTTTCTGAACGCAATATTGCACAATTCGACGGAAAAAATGATAAAACTTTAAATTCTAGTGAGCGGAATCCAAGTTTCAGCGTGCGACAGTCAATCGTTTAAAAGTTATACACGAGTAAAGTTGCACGATTTCAACGTGTTTGAAAGGTGAGAACGCCGCCATATTGGTTTTCTCACGTGAACTTTTGGATAAAAAAATGAAAATGACCTTCAGATTTCTAAAAAAAAAAATAATAAAAATAACCATTCAACTTGTCATTCACCTTAAGACATTCGACGTATCTTTGAAAACAACAAAGGTGTAAACGTTAAGTGACTCACCCTGTATTAACGACATCAAAACAACATTTCGAATCACTTCGCATAAAGTAAAGAAATAATGTGGACTTATAGTTTCTCAAACTATCATTTCATTTCTCAGCCTATAATTGTTAAGTAATATTGGTATGCTGTGAAACTTTATACATACATAATCACAAAATAAATTGTCTGCAATTTTATACTGTTGAGATAAATATTACGATTTCGAAATCGAGAGGAAGAATTAATATTTTATTTTTTAAAATACTGATACAAGGTACGGAAAAGAAAAATTTTTTATTTTTATCATTAAACGAAGTGAATTTACATTGTATACAGAAAACGTAACATAATTTCAAATTTTTCTTATATGCTGATATTTTTATGCAACCTGATTGATGTATTTAAAAAAAGAATTAATTTAATCTAAATGAGAATTAGGATAACAGTGAGAGAAAATTCACTCTAGATTCAAAAATCCCGATCACGACGTGAACGAAGTTAAAATCACGACCGTGATCGTAATTCTGCGGGCACTGTGATAAATCACGGTTAGAGATTTTGCACGCCATCATTAGTTATCATATACTGATCGGATCCGTTATGTCTGGATTAGGTTTAGATTAGATCTTGGATTCCGCGCACTAAAATGTAAAATTTTACAATTTTTTCGTCAAATTGTATAAAATACGTTCAGAAAGGTTGAAAATTTTTGGTCACACGAGCAAAAGTTTAACCGAATTGTAAACTGAACCGCTGTGCAATCCCATTGAAGCGTCGCATTCCCTATGCGCGTTCATTGAATAATTTTCCATCGAAGAGCAAACGGTTGTGGTTTGCGATCGCGATCATCATGTCCTGAAAAGACGCGAGAAAGGTATTGAAGGAAGTGCACTCACCGATACCCTTTTGCCAAACCCGAGGAATGACAGCTTCCTTCTGGTGTTCTCCATCGTTCACCAATCGCGGCAGCTGCGGGGAGCAGCTATCGGCTTTAGGGTGTCGTCTTTTTCCTGGGTGCTCGGCCGATCCTGAGACGGGACGGCGATGTCCACATGTGGAGCAGTCGCTGGGATGGCAGCTCCGTTCTGCTGGCTGCAACAATTCAACGAGGGCCGGTTGAAAGCGACGATTTCCTCGGTTCTCGGTCGTAAATCGTTTCAACTCCGAAACGCGAGACCGAACGGGCAAAAACGCCCGGTCGAAACGGTCGTAAGTGATATCGAGCGCGGACATCGATCGACTCCGAAGCCGTACATCCTCGCGGTGCCTCCTGAGAAAATCACGCGACGGCAATCTCGAGTTACTCATTTTCTACAAACGAAGGATGAACGATCGTTTGGATCACGCACGCGGGAAACCTCGAGAACGATCGAGCGAATCTATAAAACTCTACGGTCTTCTTAGAGATAAGAATGGGCCGAGCGTTCGACGATTCGATAAATAGAAACTGGCGATTCGAGCATCGTAACGGTACCTAGTACCCACCTACCTGGAATCGATGAAAGACAATCCTTCCTCGTCGGTACGCCGCACAGTGGGCAATTCGGACGAAATTTGTGACAAAATCAAAGA